>BSBK01011467.1:5000-137596 GCA_027943335.1 Chamaecyparis obtusa
CTTATGAGGAGAATCCAAAGCCACAACAAACCACTAAACTATTGACAGTCATGAACAACATCATGTCCCTTATTGTAAGCTCACAGCTCATTTCCTACACTATACAAACAAAGAGGGCTATAATGAAGGATATGCATTAATGAATAAGAAGATCTATAAAGAAATGAGGGATATAGGAAGATGGGTCCCTAGATCATCTTCTAAATTACTAGGGCTAGGAGCAGAGTTATGTCCATTCTCTTTTACTTATCATCCATTTGTGGTGGCTGGTTATTATAGATTCCTCTAGAATTAAAATATTGATTTCTCCTTCCTCTGAGATCAAGAGTACTTCTACCTTGTGTTTGAATATTATATCTTCCTCTTTTCCTAAATTATGAATGCCCTCTTCCTATACCTCTAGCAAATTTTATCTTTGACTTGAATGTATTCTCCATTAAGGTACAATTATTTCCACTCAATATATTCATGAGATAATAATGATCTAAACAATTCATGCATAGATAAGTTTGGTAAATCTTTAGTTTCCTTAATGACAACCACAATAGTATCATTTCTTTTTAAATTACTAATAATCATTTCTACAACTTTATGATCTCTTAAATCATCACCATTTAGTCGAATTTGATTAACAACATTCAAGACATGAGTTGAAAGCTGATGTGAACTAAATCTAAATATTTCATTTGAATATTTTCAAAGTCTCTTCTAAGTGCTTGCAAATTAGCAATTTTGACATTATAAGAGCCTAATATGTTGTTTATAATTCAAAGGTGCATTCGTAACTCTCTAAAAAACTTAACTCTTCCATACTTAGTTGAATAGACTACAAAGCTTTTTGGAAATCTTATTTCTTGTTCTCCCTAAGTTCACCCTTTTGTATTTTATTTAATGTTTTCTCATCAATCAGTTAGATGTAAGTCCTTTCTCCACTATTGATGCAGGAGCATCCTGGGAGTAAGAGCAATCTTGCATCACCCAAAAATATTTCAAAATATTTCTATTTTTCTATTCAATAAGGGCTATCTTGTGCAGAGTTGCTATTTATGGAAATTGGGTATTTTTAGTAACTTGGTCTTACGATCTTGAAATGTTCTAATTTTACATGTGGAGGTTCATCTCAGTCATATCAGCCTACCAGCAAAGTTTCATGGCTAGATCAGGTCTAGTTTTGAAGATATTGAAGATTTTTGGTATTGGCAGCAGGGTACAGAAACTTTGAACTCAGTTTTGAAGGCTTTAGAGGCCCCGAATGAGGTTGAAAATTGGGTGATGGGCACTATGTGTGAGTCAAGCCTGTAGAATGCTTCGTGGCATTTCCAGAATGGGGTTATAATAGCCAAGAGGGTCAATGGGTGATGACTTATGGTCCTCGGAAGTTGGGTCACCTGAAATGGCCGAAAATAATTTTTCTTCAAAATTTCTGTTTGGGTTTCAAAACTCATTTTGAGCTGACTTTGATGTAATAAATTGTAAAATAAAATAATTCTAAGTTTGGTTGGCCCTAAGGGCTAAATTTCTAGAACCTTCTCGGGCGGTGGGAATTGCCTATATTAAAGAAGGCCGTAGTGTTGTCTAGGGCAGTTTCAGGTAGTAGATCTGGGTATTGATTCGAGGCTTTGTCCTACAGAATATTGTAATTCTGAAAGTTTGTAATTCCACATTTGTGGAGATAATAAGAAGGCCAATTTTCTATTCTTGCATATTATTGTTGTTGTTTCTCTATTTCTGTTATCTGTTTGTGGTATTAAGGGGAGCACCCTTCATCAAGTGGTATCAGAGCAGGAGTTCTTGAGTGTGTAAATAGATCACCGACTGTGAGGTAGTTTGCACTAGGACCATGGCTAGGGTTTTAGTGCGCATCGTGAAAAATGCCTCCACGAAGAGAACGTGGTGAAAGAGCTGGTGCTGTGACACCTGAGGTTAGAGAGCTGCAGAGACAAGTGCAAGCATTGCAAGAAGAGATTCATAGAGGAATGAATCTTAATGTCAGAGATGAAAGTGAGGATGAAGCCGAAGAAGAATATCAAGAAGGAGAAGCTGAAATTGTGAACCAGGAGGAAGAAAGACTTTTTCGGGCGATTTCCAAGATTGAGAAAAGACCTAAGATTGAGGTTCCTACATTTTTTGAAATCTTAACCCAGAGGAATTGATTGACTGGATCAATGAATGTGAGGAATATTTTGAGTATGAAGATGTTGAGGATCCTGATAGGGTCAAATTTGCGAAGGGCCAGACTGAAAGGTCATGCAAAGATCTGGTGGCAAGAAATTCAATTGGAGCGAAATAAAGAGGGAAAGATAAAATCACAAGATGGGATCGGATGGTGGATAAATTGAAGTGACAGTTCATTCCTATTGATTATGAGCTTGACCTACTAAAGAAAAATGCAAAGTTTGAAGCAAGCAGGAAGATCTATTCAGGAGTATACAGAGGAGTTCTATCGACTCCTCATCAGAGAAAGCCATGCAGAAGCTGATAAGGAGAAAGTTGCCCGATACCTTAATGGGTTAAGGCCAAGCATTCAGGAGGAGTTGAATCTGGTTTGAATGAACAGTATTGAGGAGGCATACTAGTTTTCCCTAAAAGTAGAGGAAAAGCTTAACAAGAAGTTTGAGAGTAGACAAAATGGAAGAGGTCATGGTGGAAGATCTGGTGGACGGTCATATGTTGGCCGGAATGAAGATCCGAAAAAGAAGGATGAGGACAATAGTAGCCAGAATTAGAGAGGAAACAATTCCAATAATTTCCAATATCAGAATAATAGAGATCAGAGGGGAAGAGGAAGAGGACAAGGTTCAGGAAAAGGAGGCTTCCGTTGAACATGTTTTCACTGTGGAGAAGAAGGTCATAGGGCATTTGAATGTCCTCAGTGCCAATGTACAATAGACAGGAGAAATGAAAGCCAAGCCAGAGTTGCACATGTAGATGAAGATGCTAGATCATCAAATTCTAAAGATGCTGAAAGAGGAGAAATGCTAATTAATAGAAGAGTCTTGCTGAGTGGTGAGAATGAACCTGAACAAAGGAGGAGATTGTTTCACACTAGATGCAAGTGTGAGGGTAAATGCCGTGATGTGATTATGGATAGTGGAAGCACTAACAATTTAGTGTCAGAAGAGATGGTGATAAAGTTGAAGCTCAAGACATAGAAACACCCACATCCATATCAGATTGCCTGGGTGTAGGATGACCACAAGGTCATGGTCAGTGAACAGTGCCTGGTAAAATTCAAGATTGGTGGATACCAAGATGAGGTACTATGTGATATCATCTCTATGGATGCATGTCATATGTTGTTGGGTAGACCATGGCAGTTTGACAGATGTGTTGTACACGATGGTCGTGCGAATACCTATTCCCTGACAAAGGATGGAGTGCGACATAAGCTAAAGCCATTGAAGAAGACTGAGGAAAAGGTATGTGGTAATGCAAGAATAACATTTTTTGATGGAAGAAAATTCCTAGATGGTATGAGGCATGAGCATGTGTGTTTTGCTTTCATTCCAAAAGTTGGTAAAGAAGAAGTAGAGGATGTACTTATAGAGGTTGTAGATTTGTTGAATGAGTTTCAAGATATTGTATCTGATAATGTACTTGATGGATTACCACCAGTAAGGAAGATCAGTCATCAGATGGATTTGATTCCAGGGGCTAGTTTGCCAAACAAGGCAGCACATAGAATGACACCGGCAGAAATTGAAGAGTTGAACAGACAAGTACATGAGTTATTGCAGAAGGGGTTGATTCGAGAGAGTCTGAGTCCCTGTGTTGTACCAGTGGTATTAGCACCAAACAAGAATGGAGAATGGAGGATGTGTATAGATTTCAGAGTAATAAACAAGATCACAATCAAGTATAGGTTTCCATTGCCACGAATGGATGATATTATGGACTGTTTGAGTGGAGCTATGTATTTCTCAAAGATAGATCTAAAGAGTGGATATCACCAGATTCGGATCAGAGAAGGAGATGAGTGGAAGACCACCTTCAAGACAAAGGAAGGACTATATGAGTGGTTCATCATGCCTTTTGGGCTAACTAATGCACCGAGCACTTTCATGAGGCTCATGAACGAGGTTCTGAAAGAATTTCTGGGTAAGTTTGTCATTGTTTACCTAGATGATATTTTGATTTTTAGCAAGACATTGGAGGAACATATGATGCATATTCATATGGTGTTTGAGAAGTTGAGAGATGAGAAATTGTTGATTAATTTGAAGAAGTGCAGTTTTGTGAAGAAAGAGTTAGTGTATTTGAGATTTGTAGTTTCAGCAGAAGGTCTAAAAATGGACCCTGAGAAGGTACAGGCTATCCTTGAATGGCCTACTTCAAGGAGTGCTACTGAGGTAAGATATTTTCATGGTTTGGCTAGCTTTTACAGAAAGTTTATCAGAAATTTTAGCAGTATTTGTGGTCCCTTGACTGAAACAATGAGAGGGGATAGAAAAGAGTTTAAGTGGACTAATGGGGTAGAAAAAAGTTTTCAATTGTTGAAACAAAAAGTTACAACACAACCTATTTTAGCACTTCCAGATTTTAATAAGGTGTTTCAAGTAGATTATGATGCTAGTGGTACTGCAATAGGAGCTGTTATGAGCCAAGAAGGTAAACCTATTGCTTATTTCAATGAGAAGTTAAATGATGCCAAGAGGAAGTATTTTGTTTATGATCAGAAATTTTATGCTATAGTTCAGACATTAAAGAAGTGGAGATATTATCTACTTCGTAAGGAGTTTCTTTTGTATACTGATCATCAAGCTTTGCAATATTTGAATAGTCAAGGAAAGTTGAATCAGAGGCATTTGAAATGGGTTGAGTTTTTGCAGAGTTATACATTTGTTTTGAAACACAGAAGTGGAAATTCTAACAGGGTTGCAGATGCTCTTAGTAGAAGGAAACTATTGCTGACAGAGATGTAGATTGAGGTGGTTGGGTTCAAGGAAATCAAGAATTTGTATCCAGAGTATCTTGATTTTGGTGAAGCTTGAAAAGCTTGTACAGAACCTGTTACTCTAGACAGGATGAAATGGCTGGATTTTATCATCTAAGATGATATGCTATTCAGAGGGAGTCAGTTGTGCATTCCATGAAGTTCTATGAGGGAGAATCTCATCAAGGAGAAGCATAGTGGAGGATTGGCTGGACATTTTGGTCGTGATAAAACCCTTGCTTTGGTTGGTGAGAATTATTATTGGCCACAATTGCAGCAAGATGTGAAGAAGTTTGTATAGAGTTGCAGAGTATGTCAGATGGTGAAAGAAGTGAAGCAGAATATAGGGTTGTATCAGCCATTACCTATACCAGAGAAGCCTTGGGAGGATATCAGTATGGACTTTGTTCTTGGTTTACCGAGAACTCAGCGGGGACATGATTCAATTTTTGTGGTGGTTGACATATTTTCAAAGATGACACATTTCATTCCCTAAAAGAAGACTAATGATGTTGTTCATGTAGGAGAATTGTTTTTCAGAGAAGAGGTGAGACTACATGGTTTGCCAAAGACCATAGTTTCAGATCGAGATACTAAGTTTGTTGGATGTTTCTGGTGGACATTGTGGAAGAAGTTGAAGATAGATTTGAAGTTTAGTTCATCACATCATCCACAGACTGATGGACAGACAGAGGTGGTGAATAGAAGTTTGGGAAATCTACTGAGATATTTGGTTGGAGATAAGCCAACAGGATGGGATTTGATTTTACCACAAGAAGAATTTGCATACAATAATTTTGTCAATAGAAGCACTGGTAAATCACCATTCCAGATTGTATATGGAAGTAGTCCAAGAAATGCATCTGAATTGAGAAAGATAGATAAAGGAGAAATAAGTAGTGTTGAAGCTGAGGATTTTGTAGAACACTTGAAGAACATCCATGAGGAGGTGAGGAAGCATATTACCAAGATGAATGCACAGTATAAGGCTAAGGTAAATGAGAAAAGGAGGCATAAGGAATTTCAGGTTGGAGATGAAGTCATGGTTCATTTGCAGAAGGAGCGATTTCCAGTTGGTACATATAACAAGTTGAAAATGAAGATGTTTGGACCATGTACGATATTGAAGAAGCATGATTCAAGAAATGCATATGACGTAGAATTGCCTAGTGAGATGAATATTTCACCAGTGTTTAACATTTCAGATTTGACAGAGTATCATGAAGGAGGTCGAAGATGAGGTTGTAGTAGCATAGTGGAGTATTCTAGCAACCAGTTCAGATATCAAGGAGATTGAAGACATACTAGACAGTTGTGTTGGCAAAAGCACAAGGAACAGGACATATGAAGAGTATTTGGTCAAATGGAAAGGATGACCTGTTGAAGATTCTCATGGCTAACAAAGGATGAGGTTAGCCATCTTGGTTTTCCTCTGCACACCTGAGTCGTGACAGGGTCACTTCTCAAATTACCCCAGGTGTCTGATGCAGGAGCATCCTAGGTGTAAGAGCAATCTTGCATCACCCAAAAATATTTCAAAATATTTCAATTTCTGTATTCAATAAGGGCTATCTTGTGCAGAGTTGCTATTTATGGAAATTGGCTATTTTTAGTAAGTTAGTCTTACGATCTCAGAATGTTCTAATTTTACATGTGGAGGTTCATCTCAGTCATATCAGCCTACCAGCAAAGTTTCATTGCTAGATCAGGTCTAGTTTTGAAGATATTGAAGATTTTCGGTATTGGCAGCAGGGTACAAAAACTTTGAACTCAATCTTGAAGGCTTTAGAGGCCCCAGATAAGGTTGAAAATTTGGGTGACAAGTGCTTTGCACAGATGAAGCCTGTAGAGTGCTTCGTGGTGTTTCCAGAATGGGGTTATAATAGCCAATTGGGTCAACGGGTGATGACTTATGGTCCTCGGAAGTTGGGTCACCTGAAATGGCAGAAAATAATTTTTCTTCAAAATTTCAGTTTGGGTTTCAAAACTCATTTTGAGCCGACTTTGATGTAATAAATTGTAAAATAAAATAATTCTAAGTTTGGTTGGCCCTAAGGGCTAAATTTCTAGAACCTTCTCGGGTGGTGGGAATTGCCTATATAAAGAAGGCCGTAGTGTTGTCTAGGGCAGTTCTGGGTAGTAGATCTGGGTATTGATTTGAGGCTTTGTCCTACAAAATATTGTAATTTTGAAAGTTTGTAATTCCACATTTGTGGAGATAATAAGAAGCCAATTTTCTATTCTTGCATATTATTGTTGTTGTTTCTCTATTTTTGTTATGTGTTTGTGGTATTAAGGGGAGCACCCTTCATCAACTATATTAAATAAATCTTGAGACCAAAATAATTTTTTACTCTTTATTTCCCAGTTATCATAGTTATTATACAAGAAATATGAAATTTTGGGCTACAAATATCTGATACTGAATACTCTGCCTTAAAATTTATCCTAATATCTTTAGCTTTAGCAATCTCCTCCTCAACTTTGATCTTTTAACAACTACACCTCCCTAACTCTTTTCTTAGACTTTGATATCTTTAGATCAAAATCTCCATCAAATATGGGTAGTGGAGTCTTTTATAAGAATGTAACAACTCAAATTGATGTGGAAATTTATCCACAATGACTCCCTCTAGTTTGGCAACATCAAATTTCATTCTGAGTTCTTCCAAAGAGAAAAAAAAATCACTTCCAATGATCTCTTTTGTATAAGGAAAAAATTTAAAATAAATATATTTCAAACTAGTGATCTCAACCAAAACATCCTTGATTTCAACATGGTCACTAGCTTTAGCATATCCTACAAGCTCTCTTTTATATGGAAGTTTCTTCTTCATGTCCAATATTCTTTGCTCTACGACCTTCATTCTTATGTAATTTGCAATCTTTTTTATGAGCTTGATTAGTTATAGCTTCTTGGCTTCAAAAGATCCTAGCAACCCTTGCTCAAACAAGGAACTTCATACAAAGACTTCCTTCTGCACTTCTTTTTGACATAAATTCTCTCTAGCTATTACTAATTTCACAAACCTTTATGTATTTCTAATATTCAGGTAACTAGATTGGCTCTGATACCACTTGTGAGTGTCCATACACTAAAGAAAAACTTAGAAATGGGTAGGATGTGCTACTGCTCAATAAATTTCATTTTACATATGCTTGGTCAAAAAGAATTACATGTGCCTCTTTTATAAAGGAATGTGGATATTTCTAGAAATAAGTAACCTAGGTCAATATAAGTTGGAAATAATTTTTTTGAAATAAATACACATGTATGACATAATAAATAAATAAATAATTGACCAAACTATTAGAAATTATGATAATATTCTAGCATTGAGTGGATTGAGCTTGTCTATGAAAGAAAACTTCATGTTTGCAGAGATCCCTTTGGAGATAGTAACATCTAAAGTAACATTAACATTCTATTTTTTTTATTACCCAACCAATAAACAAGAAGCCTCCTCTTTCTTAGCTCTCTCATGCTTAACATGTAGCTCTCTTACGCTTAACATTCATTCTATCTAATCCCTACTATAGAACCTAGATAGAGACCTCCATTTTGGTAGCCATCTTCTTGTTGAATGCTATAATGTCATCCTTATTTTTTACCAATGTTTTCCACATTTCTTTGAGGTCAATAAAGGTCATCTCTGAATTATTTTTTTCCTCCTCATAGATCACATTAGCCTTAATGGAATTCACCTCTTGTTGTAGGATATCTTA
This sequence comes from Chamaecyparis obtusa, assembly GCA_027943335.1. Classification (NCBI taxonomy): domain Eukaryota; kingdom Viridiplantae; phylum Streptophyta; class Pinopsida; order Cupressales; family Cupressaceae; genus Chamaecyparis; species Chamaecyparis obtusa. The sequence goes on from BSBK01011467.1 coordinate 13,660, forward strand.
TTTTTTAAATATCTCTACTAGAACCACTTTAGAGAAGCCCAAAATGTCTCATCAATTCCCTTTGATGGCCGGTGTATAACCTTGGCCTTGACTTATTCTTGTTTTATTGATAAATTCTCGAGTCATTTTCATCTCAATAATAAATTATTAAATAAAAATACTAAAAATAAATGCTTAGTTAAATACAATATAAAAAATAGCTTTTATAAACAAATACTACATAAATATAACATTCCTATAATAAAAATAATACTTTTTTAATTATCTATTGAAACTTTGATAAATGTAAAAGAAATAAAGAAGTTGCGGCCCTACCATGTTTCAATTACAATTCATTGGAATTTAATAATTAAATATCCACTTAAAAATCATCTAGTGGACCAATAGCCACCACTGGTAATACCCACTAGGTCAAAAAATAGTTAGTGACTAGACCAATTGTGAAACTATATTGGTACAAATAGTGCATGATATTTGTACATAAGTATTGGAACAACTAGGTAAATTTTATGATAGTCAAAACAAACTATTAAGAAGAAACATGGAAATATGTATGGGACACGAATTTGAAATTAGGTGAATTAATAAATCTCCCAATGTTTATCATAATTATAAAGAAACAAAAAACAATAGCTATAGCACTCAAGTCCTCTAAAAAGACAACCAAGAAAACTTGTCAAAATCCAATATATTATTTTAAGAATTTAGAATACATAAAGCTAACTATAAAGCTACTTTACCCTTACCTTAATGAGATTGGTAAAGGAAATAATTAAAATTGATTAAAGCAATGAGATACCTCTTTAATAGAAGGAACTAATAGCACTTTATTTTTATATTTACATTAAATGATAGTCAATTATTACTTGGTACAAAGGTTTAACCATGGACAGTCTTGAGAGAGACAAGAGATAAAGGTTTTTACTGAACCGTCATGGTTGTAGACCGATAGCTAAACATGGTTGCAGCAACATGAGGGCGAAGACTGGGAGTGTTTAGTCCTATCATCATCAGATTTGACCATAGCAAGCCTAGAGATCAAATCATGGGAGACATCATCACCTGAACGCATGAGGTGTGGGAGCCCACAACGTTCTGCTCCACACCATACCTTTTCAACAATATCATCCACAAAACAAGATACACCGCACAGGCGGTGGAATGTGGCCCGCATTACTACAAAATGTAATGATTGACGGATAAATGCGAGGACTCCACATGAAGTAATTACAATGAGACTTCCTCAAACCAAAGCTAAAACAAACAACTAAACTATTGACAGTCATGAACAACATCTTGTCCCTTGTGGTAAGCTCACAGCTCATTTCCCACATTATAGAAACAAAGAGGGCTAGAAAGAAGGCTACGCAGTTGAAAATAAGGAATAGCTTAAATGAAATGAGGGATATAAGAAGAGGGATCCCTAGATCATCTTCTACATTACTAGGGCTAGGAGCAAGGCTGCCTCCATTCTCTTTTGCAGAACTCTCCGAATTGAAATTGCCAGGGATAGTGAAGGCAGCGGCACATGTCATGGTAGCTAATAGCACCGTCACCACTAGTTGTGCATTGCGTCTGTCTTCATAAGCTTTTTTTACCATTGACCTCATGATCTTGTACTTTTTGTGGCTCACTTGTGGTGCACAGTACATGAATGGCCTCGGCTTCCCCCTAAAATCTCCTAGCCTTCTTATAGTCTTGAAAGATTCATAGTACTCCGTGATCTCTTTTGCAATTTGAAACAATGTCTTGCCCTCATTGTTGTGAGCAAGTTTGTCCACCTCAGGTACTTTCAGCAACAAATTCACCATCTACATAGCAAAATAAGCAAAAAGAAAAGAAAGAGGACAATCAGATGCCTGAGTATTTCTCAAACGTGCCACATACAAAGTCTCTCAAAATGGATGTATCAAAAGATCTATAAAACATAAAGATTCAAGCGTCCAAAAACATCGTACATCCTCAAATTTGTTCCTTGCTGTGATGTGCAAAGGCATGTCCTATTGTCATACAATTGTCTAGTCATCTTGGGTATTTGTATCAGTCGAATTCGTAGAATTTTTTTCTTCAGCCCTCTTTTTGTTCCTCACTACACTTTGCGAAGGCTTGCATCCTTCATCACCAGACATGCTGGGGATCAGTGGCACGATTCCCTTCATTATCAGGAGGATTTGTGGCCAGCTGGTAAGGCTCATTGATAAGTTTTAACAAGTCTAGCTTTCTCCTAATTAAATACTCAACAAGTTCGACTTGATTAAGTTCCACAATGTAGTGCAGGGCGTTTGATGTGTGAGTTACTAAACACTCTACGGCTTCCCTAACACCCAAACTTACAGCCAACTTTAATGGCGTTTCTCCTTCATTATTGGCAAAATCACACAAATTGCCATCCAATTCTAACAAAATTTCAACGAGCTTCTGGCAATCTTCCCTTACAGCTAAATGTAAAGTCGTCTCTCATTTTCCATCATTGTTTTTTATTTTGTTGATGAAACCTCCAGGAACCACCTCATTAAGAAAGACAAACAAAATAGATATACCTTTACACTTAAATAAAAAAATGTAAGAAGAGATTGACCCTGTAGAATTAAAGAATTTGAAATAAAAGACCAGAGGAATACAAAATAAAAGGAGCAGATTGCAAAAATAGAGAACACACTATTTATCATGGTTCACCACAATAGTGGCTACGTCCACACTGAGAGAAGAAGAATTATATTAACCTCAAATCAGAATGTTTACAAATGAAAGGAAGAGACTTATTTATAAGCTCATACTGAGTAGCTGAAAGGGCAAGGCTACAACAAACAAAAATCTGTTGGTCTTCCAATCCCAACAAACTCCCACCAGAAGTCAACGGATAATTCAGCTGATTAGGCATTCCCCTGCTCTACATGCTAACCTACTTCAGCTTAACAAGTCCAAGAGAAGTTCTTGCACATTCGAACTTCTCTTTGGTTACAACTTTTGTGAATATATATACCAGATTGATCTTAGTATCAATCTTTTCAACCTTCAACCTACCCTCATCAAACATGTGCCGAACAAAGTTGCTCAATCATTGAAGTGGCTCAGTCGTTGGAGGACTCGATCGCTGAAGGGAGCTTAGTCATTGAAGGAGACTTGGCACTTATGGTGCTCGACAATGTCTACGGTGCTCGATCGACATTGTTGGTGCTCGGTAATGCTTGCAGAGCTCGGTTGGTGTGGAAACTCGGTAGTTTTTCTTACCGACGGTCGTTCTTGGATAATCGGCTTGGACGACTGGTGCATTTAATCTGGGTCGCATTCCTTGAGTTATGGATTGACCGTTGGATGTGTGGGAACCTAGATCTAGTGTGTTGCATTATCCTATGTGGATCTGGAGGCCGACTTGGTGGATTAATATTTGTGAAATTATTTGTGAGCCGACTGATGTTTGGCATTTAATATTTGTATATTTTGGAGCCAACTAGATTTTGGGATTTAATTGTTTCATCCAACTGACTTGTGGCTTGGATTAGTATTTAAGAAGATGTTTGGGTAGTTGTTTAGGCATCGATCTGGAGTTCAGATTAGATCTAGCAGAGTTAGTAGCTTGTGGGCTTAGGTAGCAGAAAGATTGCTTGGAAGTTTGAGTACAAGTTTAGATCTTTCTTGGAGTACCTACCCATGTGTTGCCTATTGCAGACCTAGCCTAGCTGAGGAGAAGTGTGTTGGATCCTGTGTGATCTTGTAGAACTTTTTCTTGCATTGTAATTGGCCATAATCAGGAATGGCTTATAGCCTAACACATTGCATGTAATTAGTTAGTCGATGAATAAAGACATCTATTTTCTTGCAGATCTGGTTTTGTTCTTATGTAATTCCGTTGTGCTAGTGTTGGCTACAAGTTTGGACAATCCTTAATTGGATCCCTCGACCTTGACTGCATAAAAGGGTATGACTCAATCCGATTGTGATGATGTGTTATCATGATTTGGCACCACAAAATGCATCTTCCACTCTTCAAATACATCATGAGCATTATTTATATGATATCCCTGATAGTCTAGTTAATACTTTCTTAAAGCACATTTGGTACAAGCTCTTACACCATCGTGCTCTCCCTTTCCATGTCCACTCTCAAAGAAACTCCAAATATGTGGTATCTTTTGGTATTGATGATATCTACATAGTGCGTAAAATGGCCTTCCTGATTTAAATTGTGTTGCACGTCCATCCAATCAAATGAAATGCTTTTCAATTTTGATGCCTTTGTTTTCTAAATATCCAAAAAATGTCTTAAAGCAATGCTCGACAAAATGTATGTCATGCTCTTTATCATCACTAATATAGAAGTGATATTCTTTCTTTATGACTCATGCTTGATATGTACTTTCAACACCATCCAAACCTAATTGTCCATGTCGATAAGACACATGTACCATGATAGTGACCTGCTCTGTATACTAGTATTCTGCTTGAAGTTTTTTTTGAGAAACAAAGGAGTAGTTCTCTACAAAATCAACAACCAATAAAATTGTTCCAACTGGAAAAGTTTCCTTTTGTATTTAGAATTGTTCTGCCTACCATTTAGAAGAAAAAAACATGACGTATGTATGGTTGAATCAATTGACAAAAATTATCCATAAATCTTGCAACAGGTATCTCATCTTCTACATATTCCAACCTTGTTGATTCTTTCCTGACTTTTATTTCAAACTTTATGTACTTGTATCTCTTACATTTTATCATCCTCATCATGTCAGTATCTTCAAGTCTCAAAGGAAATTTAGCCAAATCCCCACATGTTTGATAAGTTCTTCTTATGCAACCTATTTCAGGTATTTCATGATCAATTGATTTGTTAGATAATATTGATGCTATGAATTGGCTTGGACATTTATGAAAATCATTTTGAGAACCACCACTTTCTTCTATCATCTTTCTAAACCCTTGATAGTAGAGATCAAATTCAATATGATATCAACAACAAGTTTCAAAAGATTTATTTATCTTTACAAAAAATGGCTTTAATCTTTCAAACATTGTTTGTCCAATCTCAATGCTAGGATATGAGTTACAAAATGAGAGATACAATTCATGTCGTGTGGTGTCCAACCAATGTTTTGTGTACTGGAAATATTTCTTAGGTCGAGTCCTCTTCTTGATAATGTCTCTTGTATTTGGTGAAGGAGGAGTATGATCAGTCCAAAATGACATAACTAAGTTCTTACCTATTTCATTAATCCTATCCAACCGAGGATCTCTACACATTAGTGCCCACTTACCTTCCAATGTAGTATCATCCAAATTGATTCTTCTTTTCAAATAATGTGTCATTGTCTTCCTACTACACTTGATCTGAGATGAAAGTGAAGAAATTTGTCTTCTTTGGGACATATTTTAATTTAAAATAGATGTCAGTATCACTCTTCTTAAAATGGACCTATCTATAAATCTAGTTGTTTTTCCAATGGAATGCAAACCTTCCTTAACACTATCAACAATACTTTTTTGTACGTTACATGATTTTAAATTTTTCAAACTTGCATCTACACCAAATAATTTTAATGGCTCTTTTAATTCATCTTTAAGAAATGTAATTGATAACAATTGAGTTTTTTTCAAGTGTACCAAGATTCTCAAATTGTTTCATTATTTGCTTAGACTTTTTATTCAATGCCCTCTTCGTAATATTTATTGGTTGTTTAGCATAATCTCTCAATTTTTCAACATCCATTTCAATTAAATGATCTATACTTTTACGATTAATTTTTCTCTTCAACTAATGGAGTAGACTATCATTCTCATATGTTTCTTGCACTTTCGCTGCAAACAAAATAAAAAAATATATCTTAATATCTCATCTTAAGGGGGCCTTCATGAAATAAGTATTTACAAGCTTGAATGTCAAACATATAATAATTTATAAACTAATGAGAGAAACACATACTTATTTGACCTTGGGTTGAGCCTTCTCTAAAGTTCAACTTGGGATACCCCTAGCTTGTGCAACATTTTCATCATTAAAGGCTGCATGTACACAACAAAAACAATAAATTTTTAATGGGAAAGACCCAAAATGCATATTCACCAATAAGAGACTAAATCAAGATAGTGAGAGAGATTCAGTGAGAGAGAGACAAATGTGTAATTGTTTGATATTCTGAGCATTGTGCTTGTTGAGCTTGCGATGAATCTTCTCCAACTTCTGAATGTTGGGCTTGTTGAGCTTGTGATGACCCTTCTCCAACTTCAGAAGGTTGTGCTTCTTGAGCATTTCCTATATATAAAGCAAAACTTATTAAACAAAAACTTTTAAATGAAGTTAGGTATAACAAGGTTCATGTATTAAGTCAAAATAGGTCCTAACAGGTCTAGTTGGGTCTAATTGGGTCTAATTAGGTCTAATTAAGTCCTATTATGTAGTAATAGGTCTAATTAGTTCTAATTAGGTCCTAACATATCTAATTGGGTCTAATTAGGTCCTAATCAGGTCTAATTGGGTCCTAATTAGTTCTAATTGGTCCTAATAGGTCCTAATAGGTTATATTGGTCATAATTAGTCCTAATTGGTCCTAATTGGTCTAGAATTAGGTCATAATAGGTCCTAATAGGTCCTAATTGGTTCTAATATGTCACATTTAGGTCCTAATTGGTTCTAATAGGTCATATTAGGTCCTAATTGAGTCTAATTAGTTCTAATTGACTCTAATTAGGTCCTAATTAGTTCTAATTAGTTCTAATTAGTCCTAATTGGTCATACTTGGTCATAATAGGTCCTCATAGGTCATATTGGTCCTAATTAGTCCTAATTGGTAATAATTGGTCATGTAATAGGTCCTAATTTGGTCAAATTGCTCCTAAGTGGTCCTAATTCAGTCTAATTAGGTGCTAATTTGTTCTAATTGTGTAATTGGGTTATAATAGGTCATACTAGGTCCTAACTGGTTCTCATTGAGTTTAATTAGGTCTAATTGGTTCTAATTGATTCTAATTGGGTCCTAATAGGTCATATTAGGTCCTAATTAGTCCTAATTGGTCATAGTTGGTCCTAATAAGTCCTAATAGGTCATATTGGTCCTAATTAGTCCTAATTGGTCATAATTAGTCATAATAGGCCCTAATTGGTGCTAATTGGTCTAGAATTAAATCATAATAGGTCCTAATTGGTCCTAATTGATTCTAATAGGTCATATTTAGGTCCTAATTCATTCTAATAGGTCATATTAGGTCCTAATTGGTTCTAATTGAGTCTAATTGGGTCCTAATTGGTTCTAATCAAATATAATTAGGTCCTAATTAGTTCTAATTGGTCCTAATTGGTTCTAATTAGTCCTAATTGGTCCTAATAGGTCTAATTGGTTCTAATGAGGTGTAATTGGGTCTAATTAAGTCCTAATGGGGTCTAATTAGGTCCTAATTAGGTCTAATTAGGTTCTAATTGGTTCTCATTAGTCCTAATTTGTGCGAATAGGTCTAATTAGGTCTAATTGGGTCTAATTAGGTCTAATTAGGTCCTAATTAGGTCAAATTGGGTCTAATCAGGTCTTAATTAGATTAGATAATTGGTCACAATTAGTCCTAATTAAGTCTAATTAGGTGCTAATTGGTTTAAATTGAGTCTAATTGGGTATTAATAGGGCATATTAGGTCTTTATTGGTTCTAATTGGTTCTAATTGAGTCTAATTAAGTCCTAATTATTTCTAATTGGGTCTAATTAGGTCTAATTGGGTCTAATTGGTCCTAATTGGTTCTAATTAGTCCTAATTGGTCTAATTGGGTCTAATTAGGTCCTAATTGGGTCTAATTGGGTCTAATTAGGTCATAATTAGGTCTAATTGATCCTAATTGAGTCCAATTAGGTGCTAATTTGTTCTAATTGAGTCTAATTGGGTTCTAATAGGTCATATTAGGTCCTAATTGGTTCTAATTAAGTGTAATTAGTTGCTAATTGGTTTTGATTGATTCTAATTAGGTGCTAATTGATTCTAATTAGGTCGTAATATGTCATATTAGGTCCTAATTAGTCCTAATTGCTCATAGTTGGTCATAATAGGTCCTAATAGGTCATATTGGTCCTAATCAGTCCTAGTTGGTCATAATTGGTCATAATAGCTCCAAACTGGTCCTAATTGGTCTATAATTAAGTCATAATAGGTCATAATAGGTCCTATTTAGTCCTAATTAGTTATAATAGGTCATATTTAGGTCCTAATTGGTTCTAATAGGTCATATTAGGTCTTAATTGGTTCTAATTAGTTATACTTGAGTCTAATCATGTCCTAATTAGTTCTAATTGGTCCTAATTAGTCATAATTGGTCAAAATTGGTCATTATAGGTCCTAATAGGTCATATTGGTCCTAATTAGTCCTAATTGGTCACAATTGGTCATGTAATAGGTCCTAATTGGGTCTAATTGATCCTGATTGAGTCTAGTTAGGTGTTAATTTTTTCTAATTGAGTCTAATTGGGTTCTAATAGGTCATATTAGGTCCTAATTGGTTTTAATTGAGTTTAATTAGGTGCTAATTGGTTCTATTTAATTTTGATTAGGTCCTAATTGGTCATATTAGGTCATAATTAGTCCTAATTGGTCATAGTTGGTCCTAATAGGTTATATTCATCCTAATTAGTCATAATTGGTCATAATATGTGCTAATTGGTCCTAATTGGTTTAGAGTTAAGTCATAATAGGTCATAATAGGTCCGAATTGGTTCTAATAGGTCATATTAGGTCCTAATTGGTTCTAATTGGTTCTAATCGAGCCTAATTAGGTCCTAATTAGTTCTAATTGGTCCTAATTAGTCCCAATTAGTCATAGTTGGTCGTAATAGGTCCTAATAGGTCATATTGGTCCTAATTAGTCCTAATTGATCATAATTGGTCATGTAATAGGTCCTAATTGGTCCCAATTGGTTTAGAATTAAGTCTAAGAAACTTTTATTGGAGCTAAAATCTTGTCAAGTTTCCTCATCCATGGAATCCTCTTCCATAACTTCATCCCAAGTGTTAAGTTCAACAACAATGTTTTTTTTTAATGCCTTTAGTCCTTATTTCCTTGGATTTGGAAGGGAAGGGTTGGCAGACAGAAGCCTTGAATTTTTTAGGGGTGGCCTTTATAAATTCGGTGTCAAGAGTTTCTTTCACTAAAGGTTCTTTTTCTATTTTGGATTTCTTTTTTGGGGTAAGGTTTCTTTTCTTGGAGTAAATTGCTTATTTTTGCTAATTCAAACCTCATGTGGCTACGAGGGATCTTAGGAAATTCATTAGGGGTTTTATGTAGGTAGGAGATGAAACAACCCCTAAAAAGAGAACAATAAAATTAAATTTGGTAAATGGAAAACATATATCCATGGTGGAGAGGGTGAAATTCCCTTTTAGAAATTGTAGTATATAGTGAGGAGTATAGGAAAAAATTATAGTATGTAGGTCTAATTGGGTCTATTTAGGTCATAATTGGGTCCTATTTAGTTCTAATAGGTCCTAATAGGTCCTCATAGGTCATATTGGTCCTAATTAGTCCTAATTCATCATTATTGGTCATAATAGGTCCTAATTGGTCCTAATTAGTCTATAATTAATTCATAATACGTCATAATAGGTCCTATTTGGTCCTAATTGGTTCTAATAGGTCATATTTAGGTTCTAATTGGTTCTAATATGTCATATTAGGTCCTAATTACTTTTAATTAGTTCTAATTGAGTCTAATTAGGTCATAATTAGTTCTAATTAGTCCTAATTAGTCCTAATTAGTCCTAACTGGTCATAGTTGGTCATAATAGGCCCTAATACATCATATTGGTCCTAATTAGTCATAATTGGTCATAATTGGTAATGTAATAGGTCCTAATTGGGCCCCATTAGTCCTAATTGGCTTAATTGAGTCTAATCAAGTGCTAATTTATTCTAAATAAGTTTAATTGGGTTCTAATAGGTCATATTATGTCCTAATTGGTTCTAATTAAGTCTAATTAGGTGCTAATTGGTTATAATTGATTCTAATTGGGTCCTAATAGGTCATATTAGGTCCTAATTAGTCTTAATTGGTCATGGTTGGTCCTAATAGGTCCTAATAGATCATATTGGTCTTAATTACTCCTAATTGGTAATAATTGGTCATAATAGGTCCTAATTGGTCCTAATTGGTTTAGATTTAAGTCATAATAGGTCATAATAGGTCCTAATGGGTTCTAATAGGTCATATTTAGGTCCAAATTAGTTCTTATAGGTCATATTAGGTCCTAACTGGTTCTAATTAAGTCTAATTGAGTTCTAATTGGTTCTAATTGAGTCTAATTAGGTCCTAATTAGTTCTAATTGGTCTTAATTGGCTCTAATTAGTCCTAATTGGTCCTAATAGGTCTAATTAGGTCTAATTGGATCTAATTAAGTCCTAATTTGGTCTAATTAGGTTCTAATTAATTCTAATTAGTCCTAATTGATCCTAATAGCTCTAATTGGGTCTAATTATGTCCTAATTGGGTCTAACTAGGTCCTAATTAGGTTAGATAATTGGTCCTAATTGAGTCTAATTAGGTGCTAATTGGTTCTAATTAAGTCTAATTAGATACTAATAGGTCACATTAGGTTCTTATTGGTTCTAATTGGTTCTAATTAAGTCTAATTAAGACCTAATTAGTTCCAATTGGGTCTAATTAGGTATAATTGGGTCTAATTAGGTCCTAATTAGGTCAAATGGGTCCTAATTGAGTCTTCAATTAGGTGCTAATTTGTTCTAATTGATTCTAATTGGGTTCTAATAGGTCATATTAGGTCCTAATTGGTTCTAATTGAGTCTAATTAGGTGTTAATTGGTTTTAATTGATTCTAATTAGGTGCTAATTGGTTGTAATTGATTCTAATTAGGTCATAATATGTCATATTAGGTCTTAATTAGTCCTAATTGGTCATAGTTGGTCATAATAGGTCCTAATAGGTCATATTAGTCCTAATTAGTCCTAATTGGTCCTAATAGGTCCTACTCGGTCCTAATTTGTATAGAATTAAGTCATAATGGGTCATAATATATCCTAATTGGTCCTAATTGGTTCTAATAGGTCATATTTAGGTCCTAATTGGTTCTAATAGGTCATATTAGGTCTTAATTGGTTTTAATTGGTTCTAATTGAGTCTAATTATGTCCCGATTAGTTCTAATTGGTCCTAATTAGTCCTAATTGGTCCTAATAGGTCCTACTTGGTCCTAATTTGTATAGAATTAAGTCATAATGGGTCATAATATATCCTAATTGGTCCTAATTGGTTCTAATAGGTCATATTTAGGTCCTAATTGGTTCTAATAGGTCATATTAGGTCTTAATTGGTTTTAATTGGTTCTAATTGAGTCTAATTATGTCCCGATTAGTTCTAATTGGTCCTAATTAGTCCTAATTCACCATAGTTGGTCATTATAGGTCCTAATAAGTCATATTGGTCCTAATTAGTTCTAAGTGGACATGTAATAGGTCCTAATTGGGTTTAATTAGTCCTAATTGAGTCTAATTAGGTGCTAATTTGTTCTAATTGGGTCTAATTAGGCTCTAATAGGTCATATTAGGTCCTAATTGGTTCTAATTGTGTCTAATTAAATGCTAATTGGTTCTAATTGATTCTAATTAGGTCCTAATTGGTCATATTAGGTCCTAACTAGTCCTAATTGGTCATAGTTGGTCCTAATAAGTCCTAATAGGTCATATTCATCCTAATTAGTGCTAATTAGGCCTAGTAGGTCCTAATTGGTCTAGAGTTAAGTCATAATAGGTCATAATAGGTCCTAATTGGTCCTAATTGGTTCTAATAAGTCATATTTAGGTCCTAATTGGTTCTAATATGTCATATTAGGTCCTAATTGGTTCTAATTGAGTCTAATTAGGTCCTAATTACTTCTAATTGGTCCTAATTAGTCCTAATTGGCCATAGTTAGTCCTAATAGGTCCTAATAGGTCATATTGGTCCTAATTAGTCCCAATTGGTCATGTAATAGGTCATAATTAGTCCTAATTGGTCTAGAATTAAGTCATAATTGGTCATAATAGGTTATAATAGGGCCTAATTAGTCCTAATTGGTCTAATTATGTCTAATTGGGTACTAATAGGTCATATTAGGTCCTAATTTGTTTTAATTGAGTCTAATTGGTCTAATTACTTGTCTAATTAGGTCCTAATTGGGTCTAATTAATTATTAATTGGGTCTAATTAGGTCCTAATTAGGTCTAATTGGTCTTAATAGGTCCTAGTCAGATCTAGTTAGGTCTAATAGGTCATAGTTAGGTCTAGTTATGTCTAATAGGTCCTAATAGGTCTGAATACCTATCTAGTTAGGTGTGATTAGTAGATAGTTAAACCTCTAATTGGTTGAGGACTAATACCTATCTAATTGGTCTTCATATGTCAGGTAATTAGTCCTAATTGGTCTAATAGGTCCTAATAATTCCTAGTTAGGTAGATAGTTAGGTCAAATTGGTCCTAGTTGGTCTAATAGGACCAAATAGGTCTACAATTAGGTCTAGTTAAGTCTAATAGGTCCTAATTGTTCCTAATAGGTCCTAATTGGTCTAGTTACCTATCTAATTGGTCCTAATAGATCTAGCTAGGTTTAGTTAGGTCTATTTGGACCTAATAGGTCCTAATACATCTAATTGGTCAGACTAACAAGTCCTAATAGGTCTAATTGGTAGGACTAATATGTCCTAGTTAGGTCTACTTGGTCCTAATAGGTCTAGTTAGGTCTAGTTAGACCTCTAATTAGTCTTAATAGGTCCTAATTGCTAATAATTAGTCTTATTATGTCTAATTAGCTCTAAAATTAGGTATTACAATATCACATTTACATGATGAACATTAAGACAAGTCTTGACCATCAACTTAAAATATCTAGAGAGAAACAACTTAGACATACCTTGTTTCCTATGATAATATCTTTTTCATGATTCTTCACGTAGTCTTTGTTCAACCTCTTCTGAATAATGTCCTGTAATCTTGTTTAGCCTTCTCTTTTTATTTCCCATCACAACTGAGAAAATTGTTCCATGCCAAAATGTCTTCCTTCTCCTAAATGCGAAATATTTTACAGCTTTCAGATTAATGAAATGAAAAAAATATACATTTATTTATATGTAATCGTTATTAGCCTGAAATGACACCAAATAGGCTGACCTGGGTTTTTATCGAAAGTCAAAGTTGACTTTCGATCGAAACTAACTTACTTTCTATCAAAAGTAGTTTAGTTTTGGCTAAAAATTGCATTAAACATTAAAGCACTTTCGATAGAAAGTACTTTTGATCGAAACACAAATTTTTTGATCGAAAGTAATTGGTTTAGGCCATGGTTGCAAGCTATGAAGAAACTCTAAGAATTTCATGGCTTCAGGCCTCAAGCATGCTGATCAAATGGAATAATAAGAAGACATCCTTTTTCATACAACAAGTACTCAGAACTAGCTTTCTAAGGATTATATATTTGACTATTTTTGAATTTATTATGTGTATGGTTTTTGACATTAATCGAATGTAGGTTTTTTATCAAATATAAACCTCTGAGTTTGACGGTCACTGAAAAATAGTAAAAAAGGGGAAAAAATTTGAAAAATAACAATGGCCTCCATATTCTAGTCTACTTTCTATCAAAAAATATATATTTGAAATTCAATAAATACACAAGTTATAAGCTATGTAGTTAAGGTATGTCAAAATTATGGTTTAGTCAACTTCAAATGTTAATAAAATATGAAATAATTGTGATAATGTCATCAAAACAATTGCATGCCCTTCGTATGGATGTTACAAAACTAAATTTGAAAGAATCACATTCATATCTATTTTACAAAAGAAATTATTCTCTATGAAAACAATGTTACCATTTGAAAATGGCATTTTCAGCACCATACCAATTTTCGTGGGAGAAAGCAAAAAGTATTCAAAAAAATTCAAAAAAGATAAAAAAAATATATTTAGAATCTAGACAGAAAATCTTAAAAGACTCTAATTTACTTCATCCTTTGATTTTGAACGTTTCAATTGCAATATGCATCCGAATCTAAAAGTTTTTCTCAAAATATAGAGTTCAGTGTCTGTGCAGGCAAAAAAGTGTAACCCACTATTGTTTATGCCAATTCATGGCTAAACCTTTAACAAAATCCATAGTGATAATCTTCCACTTGTATTCTGGTATCTCACGAGGATATAAAATCCTAGTTGGATGGAAATGCTTAGCTTTGACCTAGTGGCATTCTAAACATTGAGATATAAATACTACCACATCTCTCTTATGTAGGGCCCAAAAGTATAATGGCCTTATATTAGCAAGAATATTATTTACCCTTGGATTTCCTTAAAAAAGAGTGCAATGCATCTCCTAAAAGACTAATTTCCTCAACCCTTCATGGTTAGGAATATACATCATGCCTTGGTATCTCAAAATACCATCATCATCAAAAGAATAACCATCAAAATGGTGATCTAATGAATCACTTTGCAATGCTAATTCGACCAACTAATAATTTTCATCATCTAGAAGGTTATGAAACACCTTTTCCTTTAGGCATGTCTAAGTAATGGAAATAGCTACAATGTGCCTCCTTGTTCTCAAAGGATCAACTGCCCAATTTTTGTTCCCTTTGATATATTTAATACCAAAATCATACTCACTTGTGAATTCTAACCATCATCTCTATCTGGCATTAAGGTCAGGTTGAGTGAAGGTGTACCTCAACCCCATGTGATCTATTTTCAACATCAAAGGATTACCCAAAAGGTAGTGCCTCCACATCACGAGTGCATGAACTATGGAAGTTAATTCTAAATCATGAGGCACATAGTTAACCTCGTATTTCTTCATCTCTTGTGACTTGTAAGCCACTAATTTACCATCCACTCATAGCTCTTCCCTTTTCTTTGTAGGGAATTAATAGGTGTCACTATCTTGGAGAATCCCTCCATAAATTTCTTGTAATAACTTCCAAGCCCCTTGAAGCTTCTAACTTCACTCACATTTTTAGGTGTTGGTCATTCAAGTATGGCTTTAATCTTTGCACGATCCATTACAATTCCCCTAACAAAGATTATTTGTCTCAAATAATGAATTTCCTTTTGATAAAAAGAACACTTGCATAGTTGTCCATATGATTTCCTATCCATGAGGCACTGCGAAACTATATGCAAGTTCTCCTCATGTTCTTCAAAGTTCTTGGAGTAAATTAAAATATCATCAATGAAAATCTATACAAATTTATCCAAGAAATCTCTGAACACACTTTTCATCAAGTTCATGAATGTTGCAGGAGCCTTAGTTAAATTGAAAGATAAAACTACAAACTCATAATGTCCATACCTTGTTGGATAAAATAAGTCTTAGCTATATCTTCCTCTTTGATCTAGATATGATGGTATCCAGATGTCAAGTCAATTTTTTAGAACACGGTTGATTCATTCATCTACTCATGGAAGTGGATATTTTTTCTTTATAGTAACCTTCCTGAGAATTCTGTAGTCTATACATAACCTCAAGGTGTCATCTTTCTTCTTTACAAAGATCATAGGTGCTCCCCATGGTGACACACTGGGACAGATAAACACTTTCACTAAAAGTTCCTATAACTAGGTTTTCAACTCATACATTTCCATGGTTGTCAATTTGTATGGGGCCTTGGGTTGAGGTCTAGTTCTAGCCATCATGTCTATAGAAAAATCATATTTCCTTTCAGGAGTTAATTTAGGTAGTTCTTATGGGAACACATCTTGGAACTCTTGCAAGATAGGAGAATCATTTAAACTAGGAGTGTTTATGTCCTTTGCATAAGCTAAATATATCATACACTCCTTCCTCTGAGCTTTGTTCATTTTCATTGCATAAATTATTCTTAGCTCGATGAGATTTTGTAGATGCCTTAAAATTGTAGGCATACCTGAATCATCTAAACATTTAATGGATTTATCCATGCAATTAACAATGGGTTTATGCTCAAAAAGCCAATTTATGCCCAAAATAACATCATAAGATCCTAATGGGGAAATATAAAGGTTAACTTGTGTTTCAAAATTTGGAAATTCCAATTCACTACCAGTCATACACTGCTCAACCCTATGATCTGCCCTATTGTCGTATTCAACCATACATTATTTAGACAAATAGCTAGCTCTAACATGTAGTTTAGAAACAAACTTAGGATCTATAAAAAATTAAATAGCTCTAGTATAAATTAAAATAGAAATATCATGACCATAGAGCTTACCAGTTATCTAAATGGGAATTGCCTAAAATTTTTCTTGGCAATTATCAACCGTTGCATGAATCTAATGTTGAACCCTACTTTACTCTCTCTCTAATTTGTATTCTGGGGAAAATACGAAGCATAGTGGTTACCTCCATAATTGAAATAGCTAGTTCTTAGTCCCTATCTATATTCAATTTTATTCCTATAGTTGTTCCCATTCCTCTTATTGTCCCTGTTCTGATTATGATTCTGAGAGTTATTTCTATTTCTGCCTGCATTACCACCTCCTTTACCTCTCAAGTTTCACACTTGCTGACACCTATTTTTCTTTGGTTTATCATTATCATACTTCCTCTTGAATTCTTGAGAAGTAACATTTCCTTGTGAGGTTTTGATTGCAGGTTCCTTTATTAGTTTCTTCTCTTGCAACAATGTCTTTGCATATGTAAACTCCAGATTTTTTGGTTCATGCATCTCAACCTCAGATCCAATCTCAAGACCTAATCCTAATACGAACTTACATGTCCCAAAACACTCATCCTGCAAATATTGCGGAGTATATTTTACCAAAAGGCAAAATCTCTTATGATACTTGGTCATAGACAAAACCCCTTGGATCAATATTTGAAATTTAGACACTATTCTTTCCTATAATAGATGTGGAAACTATCATTTCTTCAAGAGAGCTATGAAGTCCTAACAAGATATTTGTCCTGGTTGCAACTTCTTCTCAGTCATCTCATTGTTCCACCATGTAGCTTCTTTGATGATCAGCTGAAAAGCACTCCATAAAACCCTTGACTACCTAGAAAGGTTACAAACATGAAAACTTACTTTTACATGGAGATGATCCATGCCTCTACAACACCCCCTATTATTTTTCCATAAAAAGTAGGTGGTATGACCTTTTTAAGGTCCTTCCTTAGTTCCTTAGCTATCTGGTCATTATTAAGATCTCATGCATTTGTCACGACATCGACATCTCTCTTTTGTTGTTCCTCAATCCTCCTATCCTTTTTCTCTTTCCACTGAGGCTAAAGGCTTTGATCTTCTACCTATTTCCTATGAGCTTCATCATTCTGCTAACCCTCATTCTGTCTACCTCTCAAATCTTTAGCAATTAGATTCATTCGATCATTTTTTTGCTAGAATAAATTCATCTAAGAGGGCTACGATCTCATCTAGCCTTTGATTTGGCATACCATTTGTTCATTTCTAGGTCTAGCTCGGTTACTATTTTGAGTTTGCATGATGAAAATCTAAATACTAAACCAAGCATAATACACAACTTTAGCATACAAGACCTAGACCCTAGAGTTTAAACACAACTCTGATACCACATGTAAGAAACCAATTTAAACCCACAAAAGAATTAAACACTAGACTACAAGCTAAAATATCACAAAGTCAAAGATATATTTACCATTAATTAGAAATTAATGATATAAAAATTGACCAAATGTTGATGTATGATAAAGTGTTGATTGAGTTACAAATAAAAGATAGTTGACCATATTGTCGATAAGAACATACTTCTAAATGAAGTTACAATTTAACATTACAAAGAATTTTGACCATCCACCAAGTCAATACATCATAAAATAATCAAGGTACAATATGAAAGATAAAGCATTAGATTTCAAGACCGTGAAGATCAAAGTAATAGGGTACCACATTGTCAGCATCCATATTTCCTAAGCATCTAGACAACATGTCCACCTACAAATCCTAAGATGGGAGTATGGCCTAGGCACTTTTTCTGCCCAACCATGGAGTGGTTAGCTCCCCCGGGACTCACCCTAAAGTGGAAAGCAGGTTGACCTTGCTCGAGGAGTCTAGCATCCCAACACTGATGAATCAGAAGAATATGAAGAAACTGTGATTCTAACTACTTATCAATCTTTAAACTAAGCATCTAATCATAAACACAGGGTGATAGAGAGAAATTAAAACAACAACTAACCAAACAACAATAAAACATATGTGAAATAAGCTTTGGCCAAAGCATCTTTTGTACATCATATTCAACCGATAGATAAATAAATAACCTATTTACCCTTCTCTATCCATTCCACATAACTCTCCAATTCCAATAAAAAATACCCTCAATTAACTTCATTCTATTAAAAAATTTAAGCTAAAAGAGGAAAATCTAGAAATTGAATTTTACTTTCCTAATTTAAAAGTTGTGCAAATCAAAATATCTTTTTTTTTTATAAAATCTCAAATCAATGTAAACACTAAATTTTTCTTTACTTTCAGCTCAAACTAGAAATCTGATGTAACTAACGTAAAAAAAACAAAAAAAAATGTTTCCAAGAATTTACTATGTAGAAAGTTTCCTAAAACACATGATTAGGTGGGATTTTATTGAAACCGCATTCAAAATTTTATTAACTAGATATAATAATTATAATATAATTTAATATGATTTTTGATGATAGAATAAATTATTTCTAAATTTAAAATATATTTGTTCTAAAATTAAAAATTTTTAAAATTAGATTAGAAATCAACAATGAAAATAAGATATTATCAAATTGATAAAAAATACATACCATTATAATCTTTATTATATTAAAATTTGAAGAAGTCAAAACTCAAATTATAATATAGAATTTAAATTGTAATAAAAGAATAGGTTATATTTTGTTACAATAAATTTTATATTTCTTATTATATATATATATATATATATATATATATATATATATATATATATATATATATATATATATATATATATATATATATATATATATATATATATATATATATATGGATGGATTCTATATATGTGCGTGTGAGGGTGTGTATATATACACATATTTTTATTCAAGGAGTATGTTGATTTAAATATGATGTTATGAAATAAGGTAAAATTTAATCTTCATTAAATTTGATATGTGTATAAAAGACACATTAATTTACTTTATTATTATTTTCCAATTTTTGTGTATAATTTTCAAACACAACATTAAAGTACGTACATTGTTTCCTCAAATACTGAATTATTTGTGTTAAATATTTACAATAAATGCTAGATAACATTGACTGGAGTATAAGGTATATATACGAAAAACTGTTATAGCTGAGCAACATGATAAAGTAAATATAAGCCTGAAGTTTCGCATTTCTCAAATATTTTCATTTGCTTAGTCACAACATTTTCTTTCCTTGGAAGACAAAATCGTTTAACCCCAGAGCAAAAATTAGGAAGTACGAAAAAATTGAAAATTTATTGAGAAAATAAAATCTAATCTATCCACTTTAGTATTTATTTCTGTGTGGTCAATTCAGAATATAAAACTTAAACTAAGAGCAAACGAAAGGAAAAAATAGTGAAGGGGATAAGCAAATGTTTCCGACAAAAGGAAAAGCAATGTCCTCGAAGTCCACAGAATGTTACATTACCAAATCTACAAGCGATTCGAAATAAATAAAAGAATGAAGCGAAAATGGTCTTCTAATTATTCGAGAGACACACGGAAAGCCTAAAGCAAAAGGTAACTTGTTTGGTAAGTATAATTTAAATC
Source organism: Chamaecyparis obtusa (assembly GCA_027943335.1). Taxonomy (NCBI): domain Eukaryota; kingdom Viridiplantae; phylum Streptophyta; class Pinopsida; order Cupressales; family Cupressaceae; genus Chamaecyparis; species Chamaecyparis obtusa. Next base: position 33,377 of record BSBK01011467.1, read on the forward strand.
TTATTGCTTAATCTTTAAATAGAAGATAAATTACATTAACTAAAAATATATTTATAATGGTGATTAAAATAAGTATTTTAAATTGAGTAATATAAAAATATAATAATTTTTTCTATTAAAATATATTCAATCTAATTATTTATTCTATTTTATTTTAAAAGTATATAAAATATAGATAAAATCAAATATTCATTCATATTAGTTGTAACGAGTGCTACATATTCCATTTATTCTCATGAGAGATGGGTTGTTGTGAACCATTACTCATAAAATATGGGTCAATGAAATTGACTAGAAAACTACATAGGTCTTTTCATGAATTCAATAGTGAAAGGGTGTTGACCCTTATAGAAAGTAAACCATAATTAAGATCCAAAGCGTAGCAACAAAGCATCAACTAGCATCAAATAGTCAATAATAACCAAACCCCCTACTAACTAAACTACAAAGATATTAATAAAAAACATCAAACTATGAGGTCGACTCTCATATATAAACACCTATGTATATCCAAAGTCCTATAGAAACTAACCATTGAGGACATACCAATCTTCAAACTAGTTATAGCACCATCATGGTTATAAAAACCATAGTAATTAATCATAGTTTTGATAGGCACTATGGCCAAAAAAGTCCTCAATAAGCTAAATGAAAATCAAGTAACAACTAAGACTAGTCAAAATAAAGTGAGAGCTACCAAACTTGCTACTAACCCTGCACCATATAGCATCACTAATATAAGTTACCAAACATCAAAATGGCCATTGGCCCAAGAAACATGCAACATCCACTTCATCTTTTTCTAGTAAGTAGCTATGAGTTACTTGAGAGTCATATTAGGAACTCGTTAAAGTCATCATAGTCTATGTATCCATCTAGAATTGCCTCTCGCTATTGCTAATCATCCCCCTAACACTTTTTCATTCTTTTCATCATCTTTCTCTGCCTAGAAACCAAACCCATAATTAATTTTTTCATTACATCATCTTTAATGATACCACAAGGGATTCACTTAGTGAAACTAAATCATAGCACATGTGTTCATGGTAAAATAAATAATCCCCCTATTTTCAAATAAATATTGCCCCATTCTCCCTTTTTTCCACCCAACTCCAATATCCCCCCAATATCCCCCATACCCCTTTTTCCCATATAAACCTCCACCCTGCTCCCTAGAACCCACCCCCACCCCCCCCCCCCCCCCCCCCCCCACGCCCCCTATTTAGACAATATATTGCCCCCCTTTTTTTTTTTCCTATTTTAAATACCCCAATATGAAAACACATGGTATTGTATTTCCCCATAAGTGAAGACCCCATTAGTGACACATAGAATAGTAATAGAACATCCTAGTTGCATTTTTCTATTTCTCAAGGATCTAACCATGGCTTTAAGAGTCTTGATCATGATGTGAAAATTAGCATTATGGGCCTTTAATTTTTATATTCTCATATCATTCTCAGCTTGTGTTATCTTAGGGGTATTCTTCCTCAATTTGTCTTTGTCAATATTAACAAGACAAGGGGATCTATGTTCTCGAAGATCCTCATATTCTTCCAAATCAATGTTGAAGTGAATGCGATCTCCAACCTCCTCGTTAGGCTCAATTTATTTCTCCACAAATTCCTCATCATCAAAATCATTGGACTAGTCCTCACCTTGAAAAATTCATCATCACCCTTTGGTTCCTCCTCCAGAATAATCTTTCTCGTCTTTAAGTTATTTTGAAGAAGGCAATCAAACAACCTTTCATTGGAGCTAAAATCTTGTCGAGGTTCCGGAGCCATGGCATCCTCTTCCATAACTTCAAGTTCAACACCAATAATTTTTTTTATCCCTTTAGTCCTTATTTCCTTGGATTTCGAAGGGAAGGGTTGGAAAACATAAGTCTTGAATTTTTCAGGGGTGGCCTTTATAAATTTGGTGTCAAGAGCATCTATCACTAAGGGGCCTTTTTCTATTTTGGATTTTTTTTCTGGGGTAAGGTTTCTTTTCTTGAGGAGTAAATGGTTTCTTTTGACTAACTCAATCCTCATGGAGCTATGAGGGCTCTTAGGCAATTCATTAGGGTTTTTATTTGGGTAGGATATGAAACAACCACTAAAAGGAGAATAATAAAATTCAATCTAGTAAATGGAAAAGATATATCCATGGTGGAGAGGGTGAAAGACTCTTTTATCAATTCTAGTATAGATTGGGGAGATATAGGAAAAAATGAATGTCAATTTTGTCACCATGGTGAATATAGTCTAGTTAAATGGAGGAAAATAGTTGCCATGAATAGTCGTATATTTTTAAAAATGGGTGCAAATATATTTGGAGTAAGATCACACAAAGAGAATATGAAAGGAATACCCAAAAACCTTTTTGCCTAAAAAAAACCTATTAGGAATAGAAAGACCCCTCTTAAAAATATTGTCAAGTGTGAGAATTTCATTTTGAACTTGAATCCTAAAAGAAAAAATTAATTTTGGGGATGATCTTAAGAATATATGTTGTTAGTATGATAATATTTAATTCCTCGTGCACAATATATCTTGAGACTAATGGTCTAGAATTCACAATTTTATGCATTTTTACTCCCTTCTTTACAAGTCTTCATTGGATTGAATGCTAAATTTTACTTAGAAAATATTGAATTCTTCTCTAAGGGATTTAAAACAAATCCTCTCTATATCATTGAAATAATTAATGAGATAGTTAGAAGCTTCTACAAGGAGAAAGTGCTAGCTAATAGGCAAAAATTGTAACAAGCACAATGAGGAATACAAAAGTAGCTATTTCTATAACAATCTATCGAAGACCGTATCAACATATAATACAATCTTTCACAATATTTTTTCTTAAGAATCCTTTGTATTCATCTTTTAGAGCTTTGAATGAATTTATAGTCCCAACTCCCATGTCATAACTAAAAATAGAAATACTGAATAAAGAACTCTTACTCAACTCCTTTTTCTATATGATGCCTATTATTTCTCATAAAATTATGTAAGACAAATAGGCATGGTGGAATAATTAATGTGCCCTACTTTTAATTTTTGTCATTGAGTAGTAGCGTTAATAAGGATGATTCTCCTCCTTTTCATCAAGGTTTAATCTATATTCTCCATAAATTTTTATTTAGAAATTCTTTCATTAATAGTATGTGTTATACTTACCTGAGAAGGAAGAAAATCAAATTGTTGAGACTCCCAAAATATTTGACATAATTGAGTTTATTAGTAGTGGACCCCTCCCTAAGAGCACAAAACAAGCCCAAGAAATGAATATAAAGAAAATTGTGTAGCCTTTGGCTAAGAAAAATCTCTTCCCTAGTGTTTCATTTGAGGAAACCCTCTTTGACATTAGCCCTATTAAAATAAAAGTTCTTGCTAAGAAGCTTGTCATAGGAAAATAAAGGAAAACTAATTCTGAAGACAAAAGTGAGTATATTGATGTGGATAAAGAAGATATGGAAGAGTAGAATAATTCTTAGGAAGTACACAAATTGGGAATATTGGGAGATAAAAGGTATGATAATGGTTCTAGGGAGTGAAGATCTAGGAGGTTGAGGTTCAAAAAGGAAATTAAAGAGAAAAACATGGAGGAGGACGAGGTTCTTGAAAATGACTATGAATATGAATTTGAGGGGAGTGAAGATAAAAATAGTTATAATAATGAAGACTATGATAATTAAAGGAGAATGAGGATCTTTAGGATACCAAGAAAGAAAAAACCCTAGAGATTACTGTTAACCTTAAGGATTTTGAGGAGATGGTGAATGTGCCCTGTACCTCCCTTGTTTTTAAAGAGGAAGAATTTATGAAAAAAACAAGTCTTTGACCCATGACCTGGAGAGAAAGAAGGATAATATTATGATAACTCATATGAAGGACCTTTAGAAAATATTGGATGCTCTTGAAAACACCACCCCTCATGTTTTTTCTAAAGTGGAATTTATTGTTTATATTTCTTCTTTATGCAGGTTTATCAACACTTTAATGAGGAAGGTTGTTTTTGGAATGGCTATGCGAAAGAGCAAGTTGATGAAAATTTCCAAGATGAGGAACCAGAATGGGAACGAGGAAGAGGAACCTAATGATGTTGAAGTGGATAACTGGAAGAAGGATCTTAACCACCTCTCCAAGGACTGGGAGGCTATTTATAGCTCTAAATAATTTTATTTTTATTCATATTATTCTACAACTGGTATGCTATTATGAATGATGTTTTTATGGTGGTAAAATTTCTAAAGTTATTATTTTTTGTTGTGATAGCAATCTCTAGGACTATGCTTTACCAAATTTTTTTAGTAGAGGTTTATGCTTCTATAGGTAGAATTTTCATGTTACTAGTATGAACATAGAAAGTACTTTAAGTAGTGTAGGGTCTGTCAGTAGAACTTCTCTTGTTGTTTTTAATTATTTTTCTCTTTGATGGTTTTGGCGGCTTTCAACTGCAATGGCCCAAAGTGTGCTTCTTTGGTTTCTATTGTAATAATGTGATGCTATTATCTAGGTTCAGGGCCCTCTCTTTGCCATCGTAATAAAAAAAACAAAAGAAAAATAGAGAACAAAATTGAACTAATCAAAGAAATTGTGATAACAAACATACATTCATTTGTACCTAATCCATTTATAGCTTAGGAATGTTTTTACATGAGAAATTGAGAATTCCTATATGTCCATTTAGTTTATGCACCAACTCATTGGTAAAACATGTAAAATAAATTAAAGTTATATGTTCTCTACCTCACCTAAAAATATTAAAACTTATCTTGGATAGTGCTTCTAAAGAAAACCCTAGCTTCTCTAGTTATAGGATAATCATTGAAAAGGTGAAATGGAAATTAATGAGGGTGGAAAAAAAAATTAAAAATGGATCCAACAATGAGGCCAAAAAAGACCTCTAAAAGTCATATCGAAGGATATTTATAAGTTTTTAGTTGAAATTACAAAACATAGTAGAAATACTATGGAATGTACTAGAGGGCATGGATGACATCAACATTCAATATTATTACAAAATAAAAAATCATATGACAAATTTATTCACAAACCATGGATGTTAACGATCAAAGGACCTAAGCTTATCAAATAATACGTGCCAATGGAATGACATTGCACATGAACAACATCAAAAGAAGTTCTCTACAAAATCACAAGCGAAAACATGCCTAACACTTGTATAGCTTATTGAAACAATACCATACTAGATTATAAATTAAAAAAGTTGATAAATGGGATTAATTATGATGGTCATAGGGATACTTTGATATGTAAATTTGATGAGAACTATTCAACACATAGTTTGAAGACATGAAGAATGCATAACAAATACTCTAGGGAAAAAAGTATCTAGTGAAGTAAATGTCCCTAATGGAGTGGTAATCAGATATTTCCAAAGGAGCATAATCCTTATACTTGAAGATATGGGGTAAGCTAGATGTCCAAAAATTTATGCATTACATCTGAAAACCTATCAAATTAGAGGAGCCAAAGGATCTAATAACATCTCACATAATGGAAATTTAGGTTACATTTTAGAGATGGTTGCTATTCGAAGAAATGAGGATGCCAAGAAGATTTTTATGTTACCTAATAAACACATCATAAATAATAATATAGAGAGTTTTACTTTCTTCATCAGCCACCATCTTAACATCTCATCTGTAACACAAACTTAAAGAAGTTGTCGAGGTGGTTAAAGACTACATACCTTCATACACCAATTAAAAATGTAATCATCCCATTAGATAACCAATTTAACTCCTTTTATCTCAAAATATGATACTACCCCACCTATCACATGTTATCAATAAAGATACTAAAATATTTTAAAAATAAGTATATTTAAAATATTTAATCTAACATTAATTTTAAATATACATTTGACTAATATAATTTATTTAGAATTATGCATAGAGATGGATATATATTATGTAAAATATGATTTCATGCATGCTGCCTTTTGGTTTAGGATTTTGGTGTGTCCCTCAAATAATTAAGGACCATCTATGCTTGGGTTTCCCCATAAATGTCTAAATGACACTTACTTTTTTCTTAGAACATTTTCTTTATTCTTTTTTCTTTATTTATTAGTAATTTAATATTATGTCGACTAGGATTTGGTGTGTCCCTTGAATAATTAAGGACCATCTATGCATGGGTTTCCCCATAAATGTTTGAATGAAACTTTATTCTTTTCCTAGAACATTTTCTTTATTCTTTGTTCTTTATTTATTGGTAATGTAATATTCTGTCAACTTGGAAGGTATTTCTTTTCATTTGGTCCTCGTGTCGATTGAATTTTATATTCTGAATTGATTGCATATATATAAATACTATTAAAGTGACTAGGTAAAATAACTTAAAAGAGAACAAGAAGCTCAATTGGTAAGGATGTGTGAAGTCCTAGAACAAAAGAGAAAAGATGAAGATGACATAAGAAAGCTGAAAGATGAAAGAAGACAAATGAATACAAGGCTGAATGAGAAAGATGGGGAAATACTAAGGTTGACACAAATTCATTACAACTTGGCAGACCAACTAGTTAGTGAAAATCAGGAAGTTGCAAGAAAAGTTGGAGAGATTGATGAACTGAGATCTGAGAATGAATATTTGAAGAATGAACTGAAATTTTAATAAGATGCTAATGAAGTCTTCAAAAGGAATGAAGAAACACTGAGGATATTGGATGAATAACTAAGAGGTCAAAGACAACCGAGAGATACTTTTGGACTTGGATACCATGCAAACAATACCACCAAGAAGGGTGAGTCCTCTAAACAAACAAAAAACCAAGAAAATGTTCCTATCACACCCAAGACAAAGAAGCCTATTTTTTATCATTGTGGGAACCGGGACATACAATCAATGTCTATAGGAGAAAAAGAGGTAATCCACCAAGAATTCCTAAGTATAATGGTTATTGTTATAATTGTAATAAGTATGGTCATAAAACATTTGAGTGTATCTCAATGATCGCTAACAACTCAAGGAAGCCAAAATTCAATGGCTATTTCAATAATTGTGACAAATATGGTCACAAATATGAAGAATGGAGGTCATGAAGAATGAATGAGAAATGTTTTGCTAACTGACACAATACTGCTAACAACCGATAAGGATCTACTATACCATGGGAAAACAATACAAGAATTACATATACAACATGTGGGATATTTGGTCACATTTTTACGAAGTGCATGTTGATACATGGAAGGAACAATAGAAGGTCTTGGAGAAATTCTCAAATGGCTTTTTTTCTTTGTCACAATTTCAGTCACCTAGCCAAAGATGACAAGTACCAAGGAAAAGCCACAACTAAGGAGCAACTGAGTGAGACTATCCAAGTTAACATATATGAGATAAGAGATCAGATGAATAGAACATGGAGAAGAAAGTCCCAAGATGATGGAAATAAACTTGGAATAACTAATGGCACTGTATCCTTTAGATTGGGTGAACCTATCTTCACCTGATCGGTCAAAGGTATGTGTAGGAACTGATAATTAGAATTCCATCATAAATCGACTCCTAGCATTTATGCAGAGATCCATATTGGCATATTAAGATGAAATTGGATATATAATTGAAGTTGATATTTTATATTTTTATCAGTAAAAGTATAAGTTATTTTGTTCCATTCAGTGAAAGGAAAGTGTATTTGGTGATTCCTGAAAAGGGAGTCAATAAAGAGAATTTAATGCTAAAATTATAGACCTTAGAAACCCTAATCAAAGAAAAACTACAAATAGAGCTCGAGTTATTTTATTTTCACTTTACAGTTTTGCGACCATTTGAAGCACTATGCATATATGAGTCTACCAAGACCATATGAGAAAATTGAAGCTTTGTCAAGCATATTCAATGTATTTTTGATATTTTCCCAAGCTATGTTAAAGAAATCTAATTGGTATTCAATCAAAACCCTATCATTTGAAAGATCATTTTTGATAATATATGGCACCCAAAGTATAGAAGCCCATTTTTTTGGAGAAGACTGACCCTATCAATCCCATGTATAAGCTACCACCAGTCGTAGTAGCTAAAGTTGATAAATCTAGAGCCCTATCATCGATCCCACCAAGAGTTATCCTTATTGAAGATGTTTTCACCTTCATACATTGCAATATAGAGGACATCTTCTAGGAAGAGTATGATACATCTTACATGAATCTGTGCATAAATATAAAATTAAAAGATGATCATACACATTTGGATACCAAGGGTTTTATCCATGCTATGCATGTACCCACATTATTCAGGATGGAATGCATGAGGATTGTTCTAAGCCGAGTAGATGATTAGTTCATGTGGCTTGATGCGCCTATGAAAATTACAAAGAATATACTTCACATTGTGATAGGTTATCCGATTGGTGATAGACCGAGAGCCTTCAAGCAAATAGATAAGAAAAAATTGTGTGAGCTTAACCAAGATAAATGGAATGGTAGATGTCTAAAGTTGTCTACTATTGATGATCTTGAGTTGAGATTCAAAAGAAACATAATATCCTACCAAATATTCAAGTCATCTCAGGAAGATAGTGTGCCTTGTGGAGCTATTGACATAACTTATAAGATTGTAAAGAAGGACATGAAGATGGATCTATGTGAGATCTTGTTGAAATAATTGGATGATAATATGAATACAATTAGAAAGGTAAAAAATTAACACATTGAAGTTCGGATCATTACTGGTATGCATATTTTTCTATTTTCAGAACTTCTTTCCAACAATCGGTGAAATAGTATGGAACACATACAAATTGATAATTTATCAAATCAATAAATTTATTCAAAGTTTGGGAATTTTTTTTGATATGGTTATGAATGATTACTTTACAAAATTTAAAGATAAAATGCATAAGAGGTTTACAATTCCAACAAAGCTTGTGTAATAGTACAAAGATGATATATATTTTGAAGTTGATACTGATACTTGTATAGTGAGAGCAGTGGAACCAAGAACAGTCTTGTTATCATCTATGGGATATGAAATGGATATTGATTCCACTTCTATATAGATTAAAGGATTATTTGAGAATCTAGTTGATAGAAGAGCCAATCAATATGACACTTATGAGGAAGTGAAGAATAAAATCAAGCTATGTATATTGATACCTAAGGCCTTAAGGAAGAACAAAAACATGATTAGTAACTCTTCAGTGAATTTGGTAATCCCTGTTGAAGAAGATGAAGTTGGACCATGAGAGGTTAAGGGGAAGAAGATTAGAATGAAGAAAGAGACCCCTAGTAGAATTTGTGTAAGACCATCAACAAGGTCTTCCTCCACTTTGAGTGAGAAGAAGAAAGCATAAATTGAAACACCTAACACAAAAACATACATATGAAATAAGAAGGCTACTTGGAGGCCTAGGAGAAAATTGAGACTACTGGAAGACAATGAAACTAATTTAGAAGATGTTTCACAATTTAAAGTTGTACAAAATGAAGCACCAAAACTAAAATATCTTGACAAGTCACTGAAGGTACTTAATAAATATGGAGGATATTCAGGTTTAAAGAAACTCAAGTATGAGAAAAGGAATGATGAAGAAAAATATAAAACTGAAGAGGCTATTGTGTTTACTTTGCATAAGTTTAGAACTACACTTGTGGAGATAGCCATACATTTAATAGATGTGTTATATCAAAAGATTAATGATAGATGGAAATATGCCTTAACATATGAGAAGAAAATGAGGGATAGATCTCTAGCTATAATTGTACCTGGCCTATCTAAAAAAGGAATCAAGGATACACTAAAGAATACTCAAAGAGATTCTGAGTTAAAAGAAGAGCACTAAGTAAAATGGTCATTAAGTTAGAGGAAGTTCAAAATGAGACTGATAAACTATGGAGAAATATATTCTTTCCAGATCAAGAGACAAAGATCAATGAAACTCAAGGAAAGTCAAATCCCATTGATTTGAAAACTGATAAAGACGAGGTCATGATAGAAGATATTATAGATAAAGACCCTGCTGAGGATATTAAAGATGATGAAGATATACTAGTAACAAAGGCCAAGGAAATAGAAGAAATGAATATTGAAGATTCAAAAAAGGTAAATCTAATGAATGAAGAATATGTCATTGAATAGATAATGAACTTTCCTGAGATTGAGGAAATGATCTAAGAGGTTGGCCCCATGAAACCAGAGTAGGAAACTGCACCAAAGGATAATGAGGAAACTAAAGAGACCGAGACTGCCCAAGGCCAAAATCAAGAGTCAGTGATCACTACCAAGGCCATAGAACTAGTGAAGGAGAAAGAAATGGAAAAAGAAGAAAATAAGGAGGAAAAGAAGGTAGAAGAGAAAAAGGAAGAGAAAGATGAAAAAAATGAGGATACTACTACTACATATAATGCAAAGGTATCTACCGAAAAGACAAAGTTAAAGAAAAGGAAACATGAAAAGGAGAAGGTTGATTTAAGCCAACCTATTATCATACCGAAGATTTATATCTCCACAATGAGCCCTAAGGAACTATCTGAGTTTGGAGATTTATTAAAGAAGAAAGATGCACCAGATAAATTACTTGCTAAGAAGCAAAAGATAGATGTCTTGGAAAATGTTAACTTGACATATTACAAGAAATTGTACCAGAAGTAGATATTAATGAGAAAGGAGACATTTATAGTCAATTAAGTGAACTAGTGAGCCATATCAACAAACTTGATACTGATACCATAGATTATTTAATGTAAGTGCATAGGAAGTAGATGGATACTAAAGTTATTTAAGAACTACTTCAATCGGTGGCACTAGACAAGGTAAAACTATCTAAGATGGTTACCAAGTTAAAAAAAAATTGAAAGACATTCTTTTATTATATCAATTTTTTTTTTAATTTTAAATTTCACCAAGGACATCAAAGATAAGGATGAAAATGTTGAGGAGTTAATTGAACACTTAGCTAAGGTATTTACTGAGCCTAATTCTTTCAAGGAATATTATGAAAGGCTAAAGTACTTAATGGGAGTGAAACATGAGTTGAGAAAAGAGGAGAATGAAATTAGAATGAATCTCATGGAACTAAGACCACTTTTGATACCATACATTGATTCATTGCAGAAAATGTATGTGAGGCAAAATATTTAGTAAGCACGCCAAATGTAAGTGCAATAGACAACATGATCAGTTTAACAACTGATATCAGTGAATAGATCATAGTGTTGTAGACACTAAAAGATTCATGGAAGGCATCACTGAAGGATGCACAAGAAAGATACAAATCTATTTTTTTCAAGATCCCTCCACAAGACAAATAGTAAGTTATTATTTTTGGCATTTTTGTTAAAAGGGGAGAAATATATTATCAAAGGAGGATAATAGAGATAATAGATACCTAGAGATGTAAGGGATAAATATCTATATGTGGATGAATATGAGTACAAGAATTATTACTACAGGGGGAGTACTAAGTAAAGACAAGTAATGGAGAAGGTTTTACTGAGTTATGTTTACTACGTTTACATGATCAATTTTGCTAAGGCCAAGAAATGTTAATGAATTTGATAGTTTTTAACAAAGATACCAAACTAATGCCAAAGAGGGAGATTGATATTCCTATACATTTATTTTGTTTTCATTAGTTATGATAAATTCATATTGATTGTCAAAGTCATTCAGTAATGAAGGAAAGTTAAGTCATTCAGAGCTATTAAGCTAGTCGATAAAGGAAATAAATGAAAGACAATTTTTGAGCTACAATGTCCACTGAACTGAGAGATGATACAGTTAACGCGAAACAAATAAAATGTATTATCAAGTATCACTAGATGACACAAGGAGAATCTATATATACATTGGACCTAGACACCGAGAAAAAAATAGTTTACAACTCTCAAGAATATTGTTTGACAGAGCATTAGAAATCTAAACACAATGATTATGCATGATTACATGGTGAGATTCACTAATAAAAATTTAATGAGATATATGCATTGCAGCAGTAACCAATGCTACCATTTCTTAAAGAGATTATTATAGAACATCTCCACCACTTCTAGAATTGAGTATAAATGGATCCAAATATTAAGATCATAACATGAGTATGAGAGAGTGCATGTGCAAAGGATAAATTTCAGATAGAAGGTTATGAGTAGAGAAGCTACTGAGTAACAAAGCAGTGTAGAGAAAAGTGTAATTGTGATTCTAAGTTGAAGCTATCAAGTTAAAATTTGCTATTGTGAGTGAAGCACATGTTGAGGTAAAAATTTATTAAGAATATTGAGTATGATAAGTGCATAAGATAGATGCAAGTTCTTTAGACAGTTTATGTACTAGTTTAGTGTGTAAACAAAGTTGTAAAGTCTCTTAATAGAGAAGATCCTAATAGATCTTACTTTGTAAATTTGTTAACAAGGTATAGTTCTTAGATTAGAATCATAAAATCCTTTAGAAAGGTAGACTTAATTGATGTTTAGACTCCTAACAGAGTTAATACTCTTAATAGAGTAATCGATCAAAAATAGCTATCATTATAGCTCTAACCAAGCTGAATTTTTATTGTACTAGTAAATTTTTGTGGGTTTCATCCCCACCCTAGTTTTTTATCCTCTAACAAGGATTTTTATGATACCAAAATAATTGTGTTATGAGTTATGTAATGTGTTAATTTTTTATATGTTTTATGAGATACATGCAAAGTTATGAATTTAGTGAAAGGATAAGAAAGTTAAATAAATTATTTTGAAGTACTGATTCACCCCTCCCCTCTCAGTACTCACATTTCCATACTTAATCCAACATGTCATACTTTGAATCATGAACAACATTAGTTGCAAATATAATGATAAGACCAAATATAGATACCATCCTTGCAACCTTTGAAACATTAAATTCAAGACATAATGAACAAGATACTCATCTAATACACATAAAATGTCATTCCTAAGGGTCCAATATAACTAAGGGAGGGGGGGGCTAGGGGGTGAATCAGTAATCTAAAATATCTGTAAATTGACTAATACGAAGAAAAATGGCTGCCAATCACATTTTATAGGACCTTTTTGATCCATAGAACATTTCAACATAATAATAACATATTAGAGGCATTTCAATCAGCTTTCTCCACAACTCAAACACCATTCAACATGGAACCATAAACACATATGATAAGTTCCTCAATCCTGTCAAACTTCAAGGTAACTCAATATTTAACCTTACCCAAAACCAAATCAAACTTCAAGGATCTATCTGATTCATCCAACATTTTATCATACAATAACTAATTAAGAGAGGATATTCCATCATTAGAAAACATAAACATCTTCACCATCATCAAGCATCTTTTGCGATCCACACTCAGAGATATGTAACTTTTGTTCTAGGAACTACTTGATCAATCCCTCCAGTGGAAACATAGAAAAATAGGATTAAAAAAACATATGAAAAGCTCAAGGAAATCAAAGGGTTAGATAAAAATATGCGGTCTTTGTCCCAAGACTTATTTTACTCTCATTAAATAGAAGGTTCATTTTCCAAATCTGACTAGGGCATCATATAACTTTCACAAAACAAACTCACATGATACCAGAAAAATTTAAAATGAACCCCTTATGCATATAATTTCATGATATGTGATCCATACATATTTCTAACCATTAAAATATTAATATAAGCACAAATCTTTGCATGCCACTCCATTGAAGAGGGTTTTAAACTAGTCTTCACTAAAAATGTCATAACTTTCACAAATCTACATGAAAACAACTCAAACAAAAAGAAGAAGAAAGAGTAATCATATATCTTTCAAATAAATCCACTTAGAGGTTTTAAATATTTCAGATGCATTCATACCACACATTTCAACATGACTATTCTCAGACGGTCTCAAATCTACAAACAACCACTTTCACCAAAACTTCCATAACTTTCTAAAAAATCAGTTAAATCACTCCAAACCAAAATAAAAAGAAATTTTATTCATCATAATATATAACCATTACAAATTTACAGGTTTTCCATGTCGTACATGGTCGTACAAGGCCTGGAACCAACATGAAAAACCTAAAAATCAATCAAAAGAACATGTACAAAGTGCTCCAAAAGTTTTCAAATGTTCATATCCTTTTTGTTATGCTTTGGTTCGAATTTACATTTCTTTTTATAGAATCCTTGGGACCATATAACTACCTCTCATGATCATTAGACTTCCCTTTTTACAACTTTTAATACACTTTCATATTATTGCATTTTTTGCAATTTTTCATCTTCTTAACAACTTTTGTGACTTTTTCACATAATGACCTCAAAACTTGATAAAAACCTTGAAAACATATCAAATGACCCTTAAATTACCTTTTAAAAAAATTTATTCGCTTTCATGGAATGTTTACAATTACCACAAAATATTACAAAAAGATCAACAATGATTTGTTTGACATCAAATATTTTTCATTACATATTGAAATCCCAATTGTGGTCCTATGCCTAGGTGCACCCACACCATACTACCAAGCTTGAAATTTTTCCATGTCTCTTGGAAATATAGGTATTAAGAACCTTTTAAGTGCTATCTTCAAGTTCTTACAATAAGTAGTCCATCCTTTATTTGTTGCTATACCTCACCAACATGTTGCATGCCTCACCTAGGAGTTCTCCTCTTTGTCTCTCACCCTAGTCTCTTGGAAAACCCCAGACCATCCATCTAACCCAATAGTGTATTTTGGAAGATGCCTCACCTTCTTTTTTCCATGTACCTTCTACCCAGTCTCATCTCCATTGGAGAATGGTCAATTACAGACCTCTCATGTCTACCCACACAAAACTAACACCAACATGTAGCTTGATGGGCAAGCACCTGCAACCACAATGCATTAGAAATACCAAAATAACCACCTTCTTGTCCCAAACCTTTTGATGGTTCTAATACCAATCTGATGTGGAGAAAAATGGCTACCACTCACATTTTCTAGGACCTTGTTGATCCATAAAAAAATTCAACATAAGAATAACCTATTAGAGGCATTTCAATCAGCGTTCTCCACAAATCAAACACCATTCAACATGAAACCATAAACACATGTGATAGGTTCCGCAATCCTGTCAAACTTCAAGGTAACTCAACATTCAACCTTACCCAAAATAAAATCAACCTTCAAGGATCTATTTGATCCATCCAACATTTTATCATACAATAACTACTCAAGAGAGACATATTCCATCATTAGACAACATAAAACATCTTCACCATCATCAAGCAACTTTTGCAATTAGCACTCAGAGATATGTAACTTTTGTTCTAGGAACTATTTGATGAATTCCTCTAGTGAAAACATAGAAAAATAGGATTAAAAAAAAATCCCAAGCTCAATGAAATCCAATGGCTAGATAAAAAGATGTGGTCTATGTCTTGAGACCCATTTTACTATCATAAAATAGAAGGTTCATTTTCCAAATCTGACTAGGGCATCATATAACTTTCACAAAACAAACTCAAATGATACCAAAAGAATTTAAAATGAACCCCTTATGCATCTACTTTCATGATATGTGATCTATTAATATTTCTAGTTCTATTAAACGATTAATATAAGAACAAATATTTACATGCCACTCCATTGAAGAGGGTTTTAAACTAGTCTTCACTAAAAATGTCATAACTTTCACAAATATGCATGAAAATGAGTCAAACAAAAAGGAAAATAAATATTCATCATATATATTTATAATCAATCCACTCAGAGATTTTAACTCTTCTAGATGCATTCATACCACACATTTCAACATGAATATTGTCAGACAGTCTCAAATTTGAAAACAACCACTTTCACCAAAACTTCCATAACTTTCTCAAAACTAAGTTAAATCACTCCAAACCAAAATCAAAAGAAATTTTATTCATAATAATATCTAACCATTATAAATTTATAGGGTTTCTAGGCTGGACATGGCTATACAAGGCCTGGAACCAACACAAGAAACCTAAAAATCAATCAAAATAGCAAGTACAAAGTGCTCCAAAAAGTTTTCAAATGTTCATTTCCTTTCCAATATGCCTTGGTTCAAATTTAAACTAGTTTTTATATAATCCTTGGAACCATATAATTACCTATCATGATCATTAGACTTCCCTTTTTAGAAATTTTAATGCACTTTCACATTATTGCATGTTTTGCAAATTTTCATTCTCTTAACAACTTTTGTGACTTTTTCACATAATGACCTCAAAACATGACAGAAACCTTACAAAAATATCAAATGAACCTTAAATTATCTTTTAAAAACATCTATGCCCTTTCATGGCATGTTTACAATGACCACAAAATATTACAGAAAGATCAACAATGATTTGTTTGACATCAAGTCTTTTTCATTACACATTGACATCCTGATTGTGGTCATATGCCTAGGTGCACCCGCAGCATTTACACATCTTTAACTCAACATAAACATTCACAAGTTTACCGATTGATATGAAAATACAACTTAAATAAATAAACACACCCACCATAATGCATCAAACACATAACACATATTTTTCTCATGGAAACCCAAATGGGTGAAAAATGTGTGTGAGATGATACTCAAAAATTATATATTGTTCTAAAGTACATCCTGTTAGGAGCTTAATAGATTTATAAGTTTACAAAGACATTGTTAGGTACCACCTAGCTATGGGATTTACTTCTATCCCTATTAGGAGCTTTACCCTGTTAGGGGTAACTCTTTTAGGATATTTCAAACTCAGGTCAATGAGCCACTCTATTAAGAGATTTAAAAATAAGAAATGTTAGGATCTACTTAGTTAAGGGATTGATAAATAAGAAACCTATGAGGGTATTTTGATCTGGAAATAGAAACTCCTTTGGATAATTAGATCCTCTGTAAAAAAGAAATTCTCTCCTTAGAAGACTCTGGATTACCTTTTCATGACCACACCATCACAATCATGATCTCCACACACAAATATTCAATTTCATAATCTAAATATCACTAGTCAGTCCCAAATCCTTCCACCACCCTAAAAACTCATCCAACACATTTAAAATCACCTTTTCAATCTTCATGTCCAGAGAGATCATGCTAAAGCACACATCCCAATATTAAATCAATATTTACCAAACAGGTTGGCCAAAGGATAGACCCTTACAATTTATTTTATCAATAATAGTCAAACATGTTTTGACCAACTCAACCTTCATCTACTTCGACCAATGTAATCCCATCACATCACCACAAATAAGTTTAGACATGTTGGCATGAAATTTGGAAGACAAATTATTTATTACAACTGAATTACCAGTTGCCAATAGAACATTCATACCAGTCATCCAAATTAGTCGTGTGCATAGCCATGCAGACAACATAGTATTAAAAATACAATGATATGATCACACTACCTAACCCATCATAGATTTGATGAAAAACTCAAATCACTCATTGTTATTCACAAATTGTTCTAGCATTTTCCTTGTCATACTTCAATCAATCATAACTTACACAAATCATTCATTCAATAGTTGTAATCATATAGTTATCATATAGAAACATTCCTAAGTCTCCCTTAAGGATCATGACCACTATAACCACTTGCAACAAATTTTTCATCCTTCTCACATACTTGGAAACACACTAAGAGTACTAGGTCAATAGTTTACATTAATGACAACATAATAATTGATCATCTCAACACAAAATTTGTACCATCACATCACTTACCAGAACTACATTAGTTATGCCAACAATCTCTCCCTTTGGCATTGATGGAAACACAACAATAAAAACATCTTTTTCTTGTGTTATTGCATGAAATATTCATCTGTGAATTGATTGTAGCTTTTATCTGTCCCTCCTTTATCTCCTCATCTATCTCATTAGCTTTCTCACTGGTTCTCAGTACATCTTTCCTACTTTGATAATAATTCCAAAGATGCCATACCATTGATTATTTTTTCTTCTTCATTATCTATACCATTGACTTGTCTCATAAAGAGTAGCTCCTTATTACATCATTCCAACAAATATTTCCAATAGAAAACATTGGACTGATGCAACAACATCATTTTAATTCTTCTCAAGTAGGGGAATGACCCCCAACTTTCCTCTTAGATACTCAAATGTATCCTTTGGTAGGCGCTTAGTAAAAATATTTGCAATCAACTCCTTAGTTGGTACATACTTACCTACACCTCTTTCTCTTCAACCTACTCTCTAAGAAAATGGTACTTAATTTCAATACACTCTATCTTAGAGTGCATCATAGGGTTCTTGGATATGTTTTTCGAAATAACATTATCACAATAAATAACCACCAGTTCAGATACATTTTCCTTAATACCTTCTAATAATCACTTCATCAAATGAACTTGAGTGCAATTAATAGTAGCAACAACATATTATGCCTCTGTAGTAGATTGAAAAATACATTTCTATTTTTTGCTTTTCCATGACACAATTCTCACTCCAAAATAGAAATCTCTTCCACTTGTGATCTTCCTATCATCCACATTACCTTCCTAATCTACATCAATGAACATACTCAAATTAAAAGATCCTTTCTAATCATACCAAATACCATAGTCTTTATTCCTTCTTAAGTATCTAAATATTCTCTTCATGCCCACCATTTGGGATTTCTTTGGATTAGCTTGAAATCTTGCAACTATCCCAAGTGCATGTGCTATATAAGGCCTACTATGAGCCACATACTGTAACTTATCAATCATGGATCTGCATAAAGTTTCATATACTGCTTTAGAATAATCTTCCTTGGATAGCGTACAACCCATCATCATTGGAGTTCCAACCTATTTAGAATCTTATAACCCAAATTTATTCAATACTTCCCTCACATACTATGTATGGTTGATGTAGATTCCATCACTGAGTTGAGATGTCTACAATCCAATAAAGAATTTTATCTCTCCAAACATCTACATCTAAAATTGTATCCTCATTTAATTTGCAAATGCAATGCTCATCTCATCATTTTTATGAAAAATGATGTCATCCACAATTACTTCAACAATCAATTATCAATCATCCTTATGAATCTTCAAGTAAACATTACAATCCTCACTTGTCCTAATGAAACCAATCTTGATTAGAAATGAGTGGATTCTCTCATACCATTCCCTTGGTGCCTGGTTAAGTCTATAAAGTGCCTTTTGCAACTAGAACACCATGTCTCCATCTTTTGATAGTACAAAACCATCATGATGTTCTATGTAAACTTCCTCTTCTAGAATTCCATTTAGGAATGCACATTTGATGTCCATTTGAAAAACTTTAAATCCTTTATAAGTATAATATGCTATCAAAAACCTCACTCATTCAAGTATAGCCACTAGTGAAAAATTCTCTCCATCATCCAAGCATTATTTTTCTACATACCTCTTAACAACAATTTTTTCTTTCTCTCAAATTACTTCACCAGCTTCTTTTTGTTTATTTAAAAAAAAAACATATAGTTCCTATCACATTCTTATCAATAGGTCTGGGAACTAGTACCCAAGTATTCTTCTTCTTTATTTGATCCAATTCTTCTTCCATGACCTTAACCCCTTCTTCATCCTACAATGTCTCTCTTAAAAATTTAGGTTCGCTCTAAGAAATTAGATAGGTACTTTCCCCAATATTTCTTCTAGTCTGAACACCAACATTTTTATCACCAATAATCTAATTAGAAGAATGATTCAACTTTACATACCTTTGTATCAATCGTTATCCTCTTCTACATATAGAACTGGTTTATCCTTGTTGTCCTGATTTTTAGCTACTTTCTCCATCGGTTAAACATTTACAATCCTTTGATCATCTCCCAATACATTCTTCTTGGATCCATCATTTTTTCTTCAGAATTCATGAATTTTCTCATTTTCACTTTCTATCAACTTGTTGGTTCTCTTTTTTAGAAACTTGTATGCTTTTGCTTTCTATAATATCCTAGGAATATTCCTTCATCACTCTAAGGATCAAATTTTCCTGTATACTCATCTCTTTTTATGTAGAATCTTCTCCCAAAAGCTTTGAAGTATTTCACACTAGGTGTGTGACCATGTCATAGCTCACATGAAGTTTTATCGGTACTCTTCTTCATATGTACTCAGTTCAATGTATAAACAATAGTACTGACAACTTATCTCAAAAATATCTGAGGCACACCTCTTTAAATACTCATTATTGATGAAACATAAATAATAAATTTGTTCCTTCTCTCTACAATCCTATTTTGTTGACGAGTTCTAGGTGTTGATATTTTCCTCTTAATTCCATATTCATCATAAATCTCAGTGAATTATAAAGTTTTGAACTGACCACCTCTGTCATATCTGAAGCACATCAGAATCTTATATGTTTCCTTTCCAACTTGTTCTTTGAACACCTTAAATATATAGAATGCATCTAATGTGTCTTTTAGAAAAGAAACCCACATTATCCTAGAGTAATCATCAACAAATGTCATAAAGTATTTATCTCCATAATAAATTCTCTTTCTCATATGACCACACAAATCAGTATGAGCTAAATACAAAATACCTTCAAATAAAAATGATTTACTGATAAAAATATAAGTAGCTAACTTTCCCAATCAACATTCCTTACACATGACATTGTCTGGTTTCACTAGTTGTGGCTACCATCTAACAATATTCATCTTACTCACTTTGACCTAACTATCAAAGTTAACATGAAAAAATATCCTACGCCACATCCAACTATCATAAAATTTTGCAATTAGAAAACTCTTACTATAGTATTTAGATGGAACAAGTTAGCTTTAGTATACATATCGGTAGAAATCAAATCACCAGATCTCCCAACTATCTTGCATACACCTCCTTTGAACTTTAAAAGATAACCTTTTTTATTCAATTGTGCCACACTCAACAAATTATACCCTAGGCTTTCTACCCAATAAACACCACCACAATTTATTTTTTCTATAAACTACAATAGATTTTACTCCTTTTACTAAGTAAAGAGAATTGTTACCAAACCTTACCGCTCCAACATCACATTCTTCCAGCTTAGTGAACTTACTCCTATCACCGGTCATTTTATGTGTACATCCATTGTCTATAACCCAATATTCACCATGATCCATCCTAGAAATCAATTCTTTTTAATCATCTAGAGAGGATTTTCCTTAATAGAATAAAAGGTAAATACATCCTCATCATTACCTAAGATTCCTCATTAGTAACCCATTCATCAACAGAAACAAAATAAGTCTTCTTTCTTTTATCCTTGAATCTCTTAGGATTTTACTTCTTATCACCATCATCACACCTAGAAGCAATGTCTCAAATCTTGTTACATGAGAAGCATTTAAGAGGTAGTTTTCCCTTGTACGTAACCTTCTAGAAAATAATGCTTCCAACTCTTCTAGTTTCTTTTCCACATATAGAATAGAATCATAATCATTAGAGTAACTTGATATAGAAGAATAATCATGACTAAATTAATTTCCTTTCCTTCTAGGTTCAAGATACATGGGTAAAAGTACATAGCTATGTCGCACTAGGGGACATTTTTAATGGTTTTGGCTGAAATGGTTCCAGCCGGACCAGTTTCAACTGGACATATGTGGCACACATGAGGCACCATGTGGGGTTGATGTGGCGGGGGGGTTCCATCTGAAACTGCATCGGCCAGAATGGTTCCGGCTGAAACCGTTCCATGAAAAATTATATAAACCCCAAAAATGGGCTGGGTGGCTCATCCATGGGACCGTGTTTGGTCGCCCATAGTTCAGACCAAATGAGTTTTAGGAAAACTTGTTCCGGCTGAACCTTACTAAGTGGCATCCCATGTGGCAACCAAATAAGAAAAAAAAGGTTAGTCTTAGAAGTTCTCACTTTTGGATCTAAATTCTCTGTCAAATTTTAACTTTTTGTAAAATCTAAAAATACCCTTTTATAGAGCTCAGAGTCAAGATTATTATCATGTAATTTTTATTATGTTTTGATTTCATATAATATATTATAAGTTGAAAATACTTCAAGTAGGTATTTTAACATTTAATAACACACTCGTTCAAAAGAAAAATTCATAAATCATGTTAGAAAAATTTAAAACTTATATTTAACACTAGAGGAGAGAGTCCTTTTCAAGAATATATAATTATTTTTTAATGGTGTAGATTTGATAGGGAAAATTTGGTGGGAACAAAAAAGTGTTGATTTCGGGTAGCACCAACTTTGGATAGTTATAATAGACAAAATATTTACTAAAATCTAATCCTTTTTTTTATGCACTAGCTATACATGTCATCTAAAACATTTTATGAAATCAGAGGAAAAAAAGATTATTTGCCTATAGTTTTTTTGGTGGGAACTAGGCCCTAGATTTTTAGCATATTTCACTAATAAAAAAATGGACTTCAAAAATTAAAAAACTATGTCAATTTTTGTTCAAATTTTTTAAAAAAAATTATAAGCATAAACTTCATCAAATTTAACACATTTCATTAGCTTACATTATCTTCAAATTCTAAACAAAAATGCTACTTTTATGTCATTAAAGTTGAAAAATTTACATGTTGTCATCCTTTTCCTTTATAAAAGTGTGACACAGGTTTGTACTTTTACCCACATATGTTCCCTAAATGCAGCTTCAACCCTTGGAATGTCATTATCATAATTTCTAATATCAAAAGCAATAAACTTTCCAATCAATGAATCAAGAGTGACAGTTGTAATTCCTAAATATGTTAACTCCTAAATAGTTAAAACCCTATTGGCATGAAGAGGTGACAAGGTTATAACTAATTTACTTACCACATCATCATCTTTAATAGTTCCACTAGTAATTTTGATATAAGAAACCACTTCTTGAATTCTCTCACCATATTTCTCAAATTTTTCACCTTTATCCATCCTCATGTCATCAAGTTTTCCTTGCAGGATATCAATCTTAGCTTTCTGCACATGTTTTTCACCAGCATACACTAACTTCAATTTCTCCCACATATCAGAGGGGGTTTTCAAGATCTTGGATATCAACAATATTTGCATCAGATAATGTACTTTCTATGGCTTCCATAGTTGTAGTATCTTCTTGTTGTACCCCTAGCTGATCTGCATTAAGATTCTTGACTGGAGTATCATAATTAGTAAAAAAATGACTCCAATACTAGTTACCCATACCTTTTAGATAAAGCTTCATTCTACCACTCCACACTAAGTAGTTCTCTTTTGTGAACTTAGGACCTTCCTTCCTCATCATTCTCAGATCTTGACCTCAGGATTTTAAGCTTCACCACAAAGAGGACCAATGATTTGGTACCAATTGTTAGTCATAAGGGACCAAGATTACTAAGAATGGGGTGGTTGAATCAGTAATATAAGCTATCTACAGATTCCATTTCTTTAACTCAAAATTAAAATTCTCAAATTTACCAATTGATATAAAAATGAAACTTAGCAAATAAACATAGCCACCACAATACATGCAACACATAACACATAGATTTTTCACCCGGAAACCCACACAGGTAAAAACCATGTGTGAGATGATACTCATAAATTATATACTTTTCATGGGTAGAATTAACTATAGGGAATTACAATGATAAGGTTATATGTGATATGGTAGACATGGATGCATTCCACTTGTTACTAGTTAACCCTTGGAAATATGTCCTAAATGCCCAACATGATGGAAAAAAGAACACTTATACAATCATGAAAGATTGAAAGAAGTATACCATGAAGACCTTGCCTGATTACAAACATTATAAATAGAAGGAACCTATTCTCACCCTTATTGGAGAAAATGAAATAATCCAAACCATGAAATTGGTAGGAGATATAGGCTATGCAATGATTCTAAAACCTAAAGATAAGGATGAATTAAAACAAAAAGAAAAAATTCCAAATGAAGTGCATACGTTTTTAGGTGAATAAAAAGGATTAAATTGGTCCAAGAAGTCCAGTTAAAAAGCATTGGAATTGAATTCCCCAAGGGTCGAGCTATGATGGAGATGTATATTTTGGTGAAGCATATCAGGTTTGTGCTCAATTTAGTGATTCCTACCATTCAGATTTTTCTAATTTTCTATTGCAAGATGGATTACTACTCAAAGAATAACTTTGTATCTAAAAAAGATCAATCAAGAGAAATATCATTAAACAAAAATTATGTGTTAAGATGGGAGGTCACTTTGGCCTAGATAAAACATTTAAACTTCTAAACAGATACTATTATTGGCCTAAAATGCTGGTGGATGTCAAGAGATTTCTTTATTATTGTGCGGTCTCTACAAACCAAGGATTCTATCAACCACTTCCAATACCAAAAAGGCCATGGAAGATCATCAAAATGGATTTTGTAATGTGCTTTCCTAGGAAAAAATAGGCCTATGATAATGTCTTTGTGGTTGTTGATAGATTTAGAAAAATGGCACATTTTATTCCATGTAAAGGTACTAATGGAACTTCTCAAATTGCATATCGTTTCTTCAAGGAAATTGGTAGAATTGATGGAGTAAAACTCACCATTGTGTTTGACATGGATGATAAATTTCAAGGGAACTTTTAGAGGAAATTATGGAAGAAATTGGGAACAAATTTGTCCTTTAGTTTTGCTTATAATTCCCAAACTAATGGGAAAATTGAAGTTGTAAATAGATCACATGGTAATATTTTTAGGTGTCTTACAAAATAATATTCATAGTTATGGGATGTTATAATACCATATGATGAATATTCCTATAATGAATCAAATAGAATCACTGACAAAAATCATTTCCAAATTAACTATTGTCTACATACTAGAGGCTTAATGTAACTCATTGATCCATCTAATGATCCAAATATCAGTGCACAAGGAGAAGAGTTAACAAACCTTATCAAATAGGTCTATAAGTAGGAAAAACTCTTACTGTAGAAAACATCAGAGATGTACAAGTAGACTCCAAATCAAAGGAGAAGAGTGGTCCATTTCCAAGTAGGAGACGAAGTGTGAGCATATCTTAGAAAAGGAAGGTTACCCAGGGGTAAACACTCAAAGTTTAAGATGAGGAAGATAGGGCCTTACACTATTATCCACATATTCAGTGAAAATGCCTATGAAATTTTTGTCCCACCATCCATTAATATATCACTTATCTTTAATCTTTCTGATCTGACCCCATATAAAGTTGTTGTGCAGGTTCTTATAATGTGCAAGATGAAGAAAAGGTTGAATGGCTTAATGATTTTCCTCTTATACTACCTTATCAAATGTAAAGTGCTACTTGATGTGGATGCCACATGGATGGATGAAAAGACCATTGAGAAGCATGGGACAATAATCTAGAAATTCCTCTCAATTAGGAAGTTGAGTTCTAATGCACTAGGGAGTATAGTATAGGGACACCTCAAGGATGAATCATAAAAGGTGTATTTCATAGGTCCTAGTTTTGTTTTGGGTCCTTTGGACCATTTGATTGTAATAAAGACCTAATCATAAGGCCTCTTCACCATGAGGTAGCCCTTATAAACCCATGGTCAAAGTTCGTGAAGGTGTCAAGTTTGAGTAAAATTAGTATTTTTAGGGGTTTAGGGTGTATGTGTGTTAAGATGCACCTTTTTGAAATAGAAATCACCTATTTGGAACAAAGTTGACAAAAAAATGTAAAAATTTTCAATACTACTTTGCAAAAGTTACTAAACTGACCCACGAACCTCTCCAATGGTCACTAACCTCCAACTTTGGCTAGGAACATTAGTTTGGGTCTATTTAAGACCTTTTAAATTCAAATCAAATGGTGTGGATGAATTATAAATGATCTTGGTGGTTGAAGTAATAAAAACATATAGTTTTCCTACAAATTTCTCTATTTTTTGTACTATAGTGTGTCATGTGGTTGATTGATAAGGATCAAAATTTGTTTGGATTGAATTGTACAATGTTTTAGGATTCTAATCCAATTTTTAGTTTTCAATTTGGTGGTGTTTGAAGAGTTTGGTGGATCAAAATCAGAAGACTAGTGAAAGTACCTATTTCCTAGGGTCTTGAGTTCAAATCCCTGTATATTATTTTTACAAACTTAGAATTCAATGACCTTTGTGGGAAAAAAATTAGAGGCAATGTTCTTTAATTATTCTAAAACCTTTTTTAGGGAAATCTTGGCGATGAATTTCAGTGCCAACCTCTAGCTAGGCATCTCGATATGATCAGGTTGTCTCCAAATAGTAAAGCCTTGGCAATGAGTGATAAGGGATAAATCAAACAAATTGGGTGGTGAATGGGGGAGTTTCTCAATCTATTCAAGCTTTCTTAATTATTTCCCATCTAGGAAAAAACCAATTCGAAACACTTGTAGTGTGACAGTCCTAAATCAAGCCTAATTGACCCAATTAGTCCTAGTTTTTGCATCATAGTATGTGATCTCTATGTTATATTCCTCAAGATGTATAGACCCTATGTCTAAGGTTGGATTATTTAACATGATTATTTGAGTGATTTTTAGTCAAATTGGTAAAGACTAGTGTCAATTGGATGTCCTCACGAGGTCAAGTTGATAAACCAACATTGTGCCATTGAATGACTCTATCCAATGGTTGGATTGGGTAATTGAGAACATATTAATGGTTTTTGGTTCATCCCTAAACCAATGAATTCACTTTGATGAGTTTTCTCAAATCCCTTCCTTCAAAGACTGTGGGTCTATAAGGGTGTATATGGGTTTTTTTAAGACAAGTTGTGATGTTCATTTATTGTTAATTATTACATGTCTCTGGACACATTGTAACTTCTCTTGAAACCATATAGGATGAAGCCATAGTGATTGAACAATACAAGAGAAATATTACCTTTTATGTGTGTATAAGCCTTAGATCAAGACTTCCCTATTTAAGTCTACATCATAGTGGTACCAGAGTAGGTTGATAGGCTTTTGGTGAAGTATATGTCACATTATGAGTTTGAACTAGTTGGGATTGAGACTACAGATATGCCTCCCAAGGGGATGAATATTGAAGTTGTAAGGAGGTTCCAAGAGATGGAGTAACTTAACAAGAACTCGGTAGAGGAAGTCAATAGATCTAGGTATTTGGAAGAAAGATTAGGAAAGCCTAGACATTACATATTGTTCCTTAGAATAGAAGAATGAGATGAAGAAGAGGCCCCAAGGAAGGAGAAGGAATTTATTTCCAAATATAGGTACCTAGTGGAATCCCTCAAATTGGTTGCAAGAAAGGCCTCAGATGGACAAGAAGATACCCCAACCTTTGATGGTAAATTAGAGCTAGATCCTGTGATGGATTGGATTGAGACTCTTAGCAATCATTTTGAGTGTGAAAAGATTCCTACAATGTAGAAGGTGAAAGTGGCCACATATAAGTTAAAGGGTGTTACCTTGACTTGGTAGAACTATGTTCAAGAGGAAAGGGTCAAATAGGGATATACCAAAATAACCACATATAACCTAATGGTCTACAAGGTCAGGGAGATATATATACTTGAGGATTATGAAATATAGTTGCATAGAAAGATGAAAAACCTGAAGTAGAAGGACATGAATGTCCATGCCTATATTGAGGAATTTAATAGGCTTAGTTTGAGGTCCAGGAAAGCTGAAGGAGAGAATAGGAAAGATGAAAAGTATTCAAATGGACTGAAGTATAGTATCTAATATGAATTGGTTCTTTTGGCCTTTGTAACAGTCCATAAGTTCTATCAAATAAAACTAAGGGTAGAAGAAAAACTAAAGAGGAAGTAAGATCAGAATAACTAGGGTAAAAGAAACAAAAATTTCAAGGGGAGAGAAGCACCAAATCAGAGAGGTATATATTCAAGACCACAAGGTGAAAATAATAAAGGAGAGAAAGGAGAATCTTTTTTTAGGGGGAACTTTAGAGGGAGAAGGCCTGATGGAAGAGGAAAATTTGAAGAAAGAGGCTCAGGTCCTTTAAAGTGTTTCAATTGTAACCATCTTGGAAACCATGTAACTAAATGTCTTGAAAGTACAAGATCAAATACTTAGTGGGAGAAAAGAACCCAACTCATTTAAGAAGATTCTCAATATGTCAAATCACCTTCCAAAGATCTAGATTCTAAAGAGGGAGTATTCAATGATGAGAAGGACTTTGTTGAAGGTACTTGCTACCCAAGAGCCATCATAGAGGAAGAAAATCTTCAAGACCAACTGAATAAGCCAATAAAAGGTATGAAAACTTCTAGTTGATTATGGTTCTAATGAAAATTTAGTGTCCCTTGAAATGGTAAAAAAGCTAAATCTGGTTAGAATTCCTCATCCCTATCAATACAAAGTTTCATGGTTAACAAAAGGTTAAAAAATATTTGTGAATGAAGATTCGTATGTATAATTCTCTATTAGGGATTAAAATGATAAGGTGATATCTAATGTGGTAGACATGGATGCATGCTACTTGATACTAGGTTTCCCTTGACAATACAACTTAAATGCACAACATAATGGAAAAAAGAATACCTACACAATCATGAAAGATGGAAACAAGTATACCATGAAGTCCTTTCCTAATTAAAAATATGATAAATAAAAGGAACCTATGGTCAATTTTCTAGGAGAAAAGGAAATACTCCAAATAATGAAAGAGGCATGGCACATAGGCTATGCATAGTTTCTAAAACCTAAAGATAAAGAGGAATTAGAAAAACTAAAATAGATTCCAAATGAAATGCAGAAGTTGTTGGGTGAATACAAAGGTGTAGTAGAAGAATAATTACCCAATTCCCTCCCTCTCTTAAGAGATATCAGCCATAATATTGACTTGATCCCAATATCATCTCTACCTAATAAGGTGGCATACACAATGACCCCTATTCAAAATATCAAAATTTAAAAATGAGTTATAGAATTAATGGATAAATGATTGATTCAAAAGAGCCTTGGTCCATGTGCAGTACCTAGTGCTATTTTCCCTAAGAAATATGGTAAATTCATGCTTTGTACTAATTCTAGAGACAATAAGAAAATCACCATCAGATATAGGTTTCCCATTCCTAGAATTGAAGATCTTCTTGATCGATTAGGAGGTGCATGTCATTTTATAAAGATAGATGTAAATTCAATATATCATAAAATCAAAATAAGACCAAGGATGAATAGAAAATGAAACTCAAAACAAATGAGGGATTATATGAATGTATTTTAATGTCTTTTGGCCTAAGTAATGCACCAAGTACATTTATGAGGCTTATGAATGAGGTTATTCATGAATTTATTGGAAAATTTGTGGTAGTATATTTAGATGATATTCTTGTTGGCAAAAAATCAAAATAAGAGCACTTGGCTCATTTGAGTTAGGTTTTGAGAAGGCTCTATGACCATAAGTTGATGATCAACTTGGAAAAGTGCACATTTATGCAGGAGAAACTCATCTATCTTGAGTTTTTCATATCCAAAGGTATCCTAAAGATGGATCCCTCAAAGGTGGAAGTGATCCTTAACTAGACCATGCTCCAAAAATATCAAGTGATGTACGAAGTTTCTATGGTCTAGTAAATTTTAATAGAAAATAAATATAAAGAATTTTAGTCAAATCTATGCACCTATCCTAGACACAATAAAGCGGGGTAGAAAGGAAAAATTTTAATGGAATTGTTCCCCTAATTTTCCTTCGATAAATTTGGCCTAGTTTTGTGTCAGATCTTCATCCTCTTAGCCTTGTGGACAACCTCAAAAAATTTCATGAATTTAGCAGCTTTCCTCTGGTCTCTGCAAAATCTTCTAAGTCTCTGGCTATGTGAAAAAGCCCTTAAAATTTCATAAAACTACCCATTTTATGAAAATCATTTTGGCCACTTAAGTGATCATATTTCCACGTGTGCCAAATTTTTTCCTAAGTCAAGTGCTTTAATTTTTCTTAAGTTTTGTAGTGCGTATATTTTCCTAAGGGCTAGATACCCATTTGATATGACGGTCCACGCCATTTCAGGGATCCAAGTTGCTAGCGATTTATGATCATGGTCTGGCGATGACTATTGATCTTACTTTTCTTCTAGTGCAATATCTTACCAGTGGGATAGGTACCACCTCATCCAATTTGGTAGCTTCTGATTCGTCAGTGGTTGGTGATTTGGCTGTCTGTCAATGGGCCCTTTCCTTTCGGTGTGTTGAGCTTCAGTTTCATCATGCAGTCATCATTATACTAGAGGCTCAAGATGCGACCTATTTATTCTGGTGGTATAATGACAACTGTGGATTCTGTTCATCACCCAAACCTCTGTCAGTGGGCCCGTGGTCTTTGGCTCCGGTGGCAAGTTAAAGTCTGATCAAGATCTATGATCATCATTATACCGCTGGGTGAAGATGTAGGTTATTTAAGGCTACGGTATAATGATGACCATCTGATGCTCTTTCTACAGACCATGGGTCTGGTTGTCAGAGGGTCTACAACATGTCTCATTTGGCAGCTTGGGATTGGCTGGTTGGTATGCTATGTGGCGGTTGTCAGTGGGCCCATGGAGTCTGGGGTTTCTAAAGAGGTTAAAGTGTGGTTGGATCTCATGGCTGTCATTCCACCACAGATCCAAAATGCTTGATTGTTAGTGACAGTGGTATAGCGACAAACATTAGATGGTGTTCTCAGTGTCATGGGTCCAAGTCTGCTAGGTGTGATGTTTTGCTCACGTTTCATTGGTTGCTGACTTCTAGGTGGTAGTTGACTTGTCAGAGGGGGATTTTAAGTTTTTTTCTTAGCATATCATGGTCGTTCATCTACCGAGAAGATTTAGCATCGATGACTACATTTTAAAATATATCCACTAGCTGTTAATATTTGAATTTGAATTTTTCCGTGAAGGTTTTCTACTAGGGTTCGCATTTTTGCAGCCATGCATGACAAGATGGGTAGCTAGGATTGAATGCTTTAGGATAGTTATGGTTGAGAGGATGATGATAGATGATCTGATAGTTGATGCCATGGATTTTACAGAGTACCACATCGTGTTAAGGCTTTAATGAGCATATAACCCTACACCTTTAAATTCTACAAATCCAGTGAGGGATATGGTTCCTAGCCAAAATAATATGGCCATGGATAATGAATGGTGTTTCCCTTGTAATCAGCCTCACAATCAGGCTACATGTTCAAATGGATGGATGAACCAAGCCCTAATGGTTCAAAATGCCTCACAAGCTCAATCAGAGGCTTCACCCAGTGGGTCAGTGCCTCAACAAGAATCACAAGAAAATGAGACTACTCTTTTCAATTGGGAACATTGAGACTTCAATGGAGTCAATGATGAAGCTACTTTTGTTGCCTATACAAGAGCAAAGAGAAGAGCTCAAGACATGGAGAGAGAAGATTCCAATGCCAAAGCCACTACATCTATAGAGCCACCGCAGCAAGCCACTCCCATCACACCTAAGGAGGTTCCTATCATCACAAGCTAGGAAGGCCAACATTCCAAAGAAGTGGAACCCATCATAGTAAAGGCACAACAAATAGTACACACTGTGACACCTTACAATATTGTAGACAACATGAAGAAGGTGAATGTCACCGTGTCCATGTGGGACTCTCTGGCTCTTCCAGGACAGCCTGAAATTTTGAAGAAGGCCATGACTGAAGTGACAACTCCTCAACCTGCAAAAGAGGCTGCAAAGCTAGTGTTGGTTAACACTGATCAAGAAAAGGAGGCTCCAGGTAGAAACTACAAAGGAAATGCCACACAAGGTAGGAATTCAAAGCCACCTCCCTTTTATGTATCTTTAATCATTGGAAAATCTTTAGTAGATAATTGCATGGTAGAGAGTGGAGCTACTAGCACTGTGATGCCCAAGAAAGTAGCTGACCAATTAGGACTAAAATATGAACCCTTCCAAAAGAAGGTTACACAAGTTGATGGATCCTCAGTCAATACTATAGGTGTGGCTAAGGATACTAGTCTGATCTTGCATGCTAGTCCTAATTTTTCCATCCTCCTTGATATATATATTATAGATCTCCTTGCATTATTTGCTATATGTCTTTCAAGGGAGTTTACAGGCAAGATAGGAGGTTATCTATCCTCTGACTGGTCTCACATTCTTTTTCATACAAGGTATGGTACCAAGGTCACCACTAAGTCAGAACCATTAGCAACACACCATATAGATCGATATGTATCCAATACCATCAATGTAAATTGCCCTATATTTGATTACAGTGACTTCCAAACTATTAGTGAAGCAAAGAAAAAGATAGATAATATCCCTGATATTTTTCTAGATGAAAGAGCTTCAGAGGCCCAAGAAAATCTAATCTAGGATTTTGGTTTGGGAAGTTATTTGATACAAGAAAGTGGAGCCATAGAACCAAGCCTTCTTAAAGAAGACTCTGATTCAGAGGATCAGAATAATCAGGTTTGGGAACTATTTTTCGATGGAGCTAGAAGTAGACATGGTTCAGGTGGTGGTGCTATGCTAGTATCCCCAAAAAGAGAAAGGTATTATACTACCTTTAGATTCAGTTTCTCTTGCACTAGCAATACTGCAGAGTATGAAAGTCTAGTCAATGGACTAGTTTGGGCCAGAAAAAGAGGGCTTAAGGCCTTAAAAGTTTATGGTGATAGTGAATTAGCTATCAGCCAAGTAAGAGGGATAAGTGCAACCAAAAATGACACTTTGAAAGCATACAAACATAGAGTTTGGGAAGCAATTGAAGATTTTTGTGATTTCAACATTATTGCTATCCCTAGGAAGCTCAACCAAAATGTAGATAGGTTAGCTGCTGTTGGATCTCAGTATGACATTCCAAATAGTGTTTCAAAAGAAATAGATCAATATCATATCAAGGTGATTGTCAGACCATCTATTCCTGATAATGATGCCAATTGGAAAGTGTTTGACAACGATGAACAAATTCTGCAATTCTTGTTTGAAGAAGATGTCTTTTCAGAACATAATCAAGATAGGCTATCACAAAATTATGGTGATCAAGTGATACAACTTAAGTCCAATACGATGCCTAGAGGTCTTGTTACATTAGAGACTATCTTCAACAAGGAAGATGAAGTTAAGAAAAACAAAGCTGGCCTAGTAGTTCAACAAGAACATTGTGTTGAATTAGAGTTGGAACCAGGTAAGAGCCTACAATTTGGAAAGGTAAACACTGAATTGGAAAAGAAAGCTTACACTCAGTTATTCAAAGAATTCAGTGATGTTTTTACATGGAAATATGAGGACCTCAAAGGTTTTGATCCTACCCTTTCCCAGCACACTATTGAGTTAGAACCAAATGCCAAACCAGTGAGGCAGAAGCAAAGGCCTGTTAATCCCAAACTTGAGCCACTTATGCATAAAGAAGTACTCAAACTAATAGAAAGTGGTATCATCTACCCCATCAAGCATACTAGTTGGGTTTCCAACCTTGTTACTGTCAGGAAGAAGAATGGGGAGCTGAGGTTATGTGTTGACTTCAGGGATCTTAATAGGGCTTCTCTAAAGGACCGCCATCCACTACCCTCCATGGAAAAAATCTTATAATGTGTCTCTGGATCTGAGAGATTTTCATTATTGGATGGCTATTCAGGATATAATTAGATCCTAGTTAAAGAAGAGGATCAATATAAGACTGCATTTACAACCAAGTGGGGAACCATGGCTTATCAAAAGATTCCCTTTGGTTTGTCAAATGCAGGTGCTACATTTCAAAAGGCAATGGATATGGCCTTTAAGAACCTAATGTAAAAGTTTGTACTAGTCTACTTAGATGATATAACTATTTATTCCAAGCATGCATCAGACCATATCAAACATTTGAGGTAGATCTTTGAAAGGTGTAGAGAGTTTGGGATATCTCTTAATCCCAAGAAATGTGTGTTTGCAGTTCATGAAGGAAAATTGTTAGGATACGTAGTATCCAAAGAAGGGATCATAGTGGATCCTGAGAGAATTACAACTATCCTAGAGCTACCCCTACCACATCATAAGAAAAGTCTCCAATCTTTCATAGGAAAGATTAATTTTGTTAGGAGATTCTTGCCTAACATTGCAGATTTACTAAAGCCTTTAACAACCATGTTAAAGAAGAGTTCAGCTTTTAGTTGGACCAAAGAAGGGAGAGTAAATTTCCAAGCTATCAAAGAGGCCTTAATAGAAGCCCCTGCTCTCCTAAACCCAAATTTCAATAAGGATTTTATCCTTTATGCTTATGGAGGTCATGATGCTATATCTACAATGCTAACTCAAGAAAATTAAGAAGGATTGGAGCAGCCTATTGCTTTCTTTAGCAAGGGTTTAGAAGAGTATGAATAGAGATACTCTTTTGTAGAAGAACATGTGCTTGCTATGGTGAAGAGCCTTAAAAATTTTACATATCTATTGACCCATAGCAAGGTACATTTGAAAGTTACTCATCCAAGTGTCAAAGAATTTTTTCTTTCGAAGGACCTTAATGAGAAAAGAGCTGGTTGGATCACCAAGGTGATGGAGTATGACATAGATATTCAAACTACCAAGCTGGTTAGAGGAAGAGGTCTTTGTGAGCATTTGGTACAGGATGAAAGTTCAGTGAAATCAGAGAAAATAAATGCATCTCTGGTGGTGCATTCTATAGAAGAACAGGCCAAGGCAACAAGTTGGTTGCCTAATATGATCAATTACTTGAAGAGAGGACAATGTCCTATAGGTTTGGATTCAACAAAAAGAAGGTATTATAGGTTACAATTTGTTCCTTTTGTGTTGATTTATGAAGTGCTTTTCAGAAAGGATCACAATGGTGTCCTTTTAAGATGCATAGATTCAGAAAAGATAGTTGATGTTCTATTTGAGTTTCATGATGGACCTTCTCGAAATCACTTTTCTCCTAGGACTATTGCTTTTAAAATCATGAGGGCTCAGTACTATTGGCCATCTATCTTTAAGGATAGCCATGATTATGTGAGAAAATGCATCAAGTGTGTCATGTTTGTAGGAAAAGAAAGGCTTGTAGCCTTGCCCCTACAGCCAGTCAGAACAGAGCAGCCCTTCATGAAGTGGGGCATAGACTTCATTGGCATGATCAATCCTCCATCTAGTGTAGGACATAAATGGATAAATACTAAAATAGATTATTTCACTAGGTGGACAGAAGCAATTGCATTAAAAGATGCCAATGAGAATGTTGTATTAAGTTTTTATGATGATATAGTTTATAGGTTTGGCACTCCAGACTCCATAATTTTAGATAATGCATTGGCATTCTGATGCAGGAGCATCCTGGGTGTAAGAGCAATCTTGCATCACCCAAAAAAATATTTCTATTTTTTTTTATTCAATAAGGGCTATTTTGTGCAGAGCTGCTATTTATGAAAAGTTACTATTTTTGGTAACTTTTCGTATGTGCTCAGAATGATCTGATTTCTTTCTTGGAGGTTCATTTTGGTCATATAAGTCTGCCAGTAAAGTTTCATTGCCAGATCAAGTGTATATTGGAAGATATTGAAGAATTTTGGTATTGGTAGCAGGGTACAGAAACTTTGAACTCAGTTTTGAAGGCTTTAGAGGCCCCAGATGAGGTCAAAAATTTAGGTGATGGGCACTTGTGCAAGTCAAGCCTGTAGAGCGCTTCGTGGCATTTCCGAAATGGGGTTATAATAGCCGATCGGGTCAACTGGTGATGACTTATGGTCTTCGGAAGTTGGGCCACCCGAAATGGCAAAAAATAATTTTTTTCAAAATTTTTGTTCAGGTTTCAAAGGTTATCTTGAGCCGACTATGATGTAATAAAATGTAAAATAAAATAATTCTAAGTTTGGTCGGCCTTATTGGCTAAAATTTTGGAACCTTCCCAGGCGGTGGAAAATTGCCTATATAAGGAAGGCTGTATTATTGTCTTAGGCAGTTCAGAATAGTTCTGGGCAATAATTCGAGGCTTTGTCCTATAGAATATTGTAAGAGAATGCCCATGTGGCTTTGCATATTGTAATTCTGAAAGTTTGTAATTCCACATTTGTGGAGATAATAAGAAGCCAATTTTCTGTTCTTGCATATTATTGTTGTTTCTCTATTTTTGTTATGTGTTTGTGTTATTAAGGGGAGCACCCTTCATCAAGTGGTATCAAAGCAGGAGTTCTTGAGTGTGTAAACAGATCACCAACTGTGAGGCAGTTTGCACCAGGACCGTGGCTACGGTTTCAGTGCACATCGCGAAAATGCCTCCACGAAGAGAACGTGGTGAAAGAGCTGGTGCTGTGACACCTGAGGTTAGAGAGCTGTAGAGACAAGTGCGAGCATTGCAAGAAGAGATTCATAGAGGAATGAATCTTAATGTCAGAGATAAAAATGAGGATGAAGCCGAAGAAGAATATCAAGAAGGAGAAGCTGAAATTGTGAACCAGGAGGAAGAAAGACTTTTTCGGGCGATTTCCAAGATTGGGAAAAGACCTAAGATTGAGGTTCCCACATTTTTTGGAAATCTTAACCCAGAGGAATTGATCGACTGGATCAATGAATGTGAGGAATATTTTGAGTATGAAGATGTTGAGGATCCTGATAGGGTCAAATTTGCGAAGGCCGGACTGAAGGGTCATGCGAAGATATGGTGGCAAGAGATTCAGTTAGAGCGAAATAGAAGGGGAAAGGAGAAAATCACGAGATGGGATCAGATGGTGGATAAATTGAAGCGACAGTTCATTCCTGTTGATTATGAGCTTGACCTACTAAAGAAAATGCAGAGTTTGAAGCAAGCAGGAAGATCTGTTTAGGAGTATACAGAGGAGTTCTATCGACTTCTCATCAGAACAGGCCATGCAGAAGCTGATAAGGAGAAAGGTGCCTGATACCTTAATGGGTTAAGGCCAAGCATTCAGGAGCAGCTGAATCTGGTTCAAATGAATAGTATTGAAGAGGCATACCAGTTTGCCCTAAAAGTAGAGGAAAAGTTGAACAAGAAGTTTGAGAGCAAACAAAATGGAAGAGGTCACGGTGGATGATCTGGTGGATGGTCATATGGTGGCCGAAATGAAGATCTGAAAAAGAAGGATGAGGCCAGTAGCAGTTAGAATCAGTGAGGAAATAATTCTAATCGCTTCCAGGATCAGAATAATAGAGATCAGAGGAAGAGGAAGAGGACAAGGATCTGGAAGAGGTGGCTTTCGTGGAACATGTTTTCACTATGGAGAAGAAGGTCATAGGGCATTTGAATGTCCTCAGTGCCAAGGCAGAACAGACAGGAGAAATGAAGGCCAGGCCAGAGTTGCACATGTAGATGAAGATGCTAGATCGTCAAATTCTGAAGATGCTGAAAGAGGAGAAACGCTAATTAATAGAAGAGTCTTGCTAAGTGGTGAGAATGAACCTGAACAAAGGAGGAGCCTGTTTCGCACCAGGTGCAAGTGTGAAGGTAAATGTTGTGATGTGATTATTGATAGTGGAAGCACTGATAATTTGGTGTCAGAAGAGATGGTGACAAAGTTGAAGCTCAAGAGACAGAAACACCCACATCTATATCGGATTGCCTGGGTACAGGATGACCACAAGGTCATGGTCAATGAACAATGCCTGGTGAAGTTCAAGATTGGTGGATACCAAGATGAGGTATTGTGTGATATCATATCTATGGATGCATGTCATATGTTGTTGGGTAGACCATGGTAGTTTGACAGATGTGCTGTACACGATGGTCATACGAATACCTATTCCCTGACAAAGGATGGAGTGCGACATAAGCTAAAGCCATTGAAGGAGACCAAAGAAAAGGTATGTGGTAATGCAAGAATAACATTTGTTGATGGAAGAAAATTCCTAGATGGTATGAGGCATGAGCATGTGTGTTTTTCTTTAATTCCAAAAGTTGGTAAAGAAGAAGCAGAGGATGTACTTGTAGAGGTTGTAGATTTGTTGAATGAGTTTCAGGATATTGTATCTGATAATGTACCTGATGGATTACCACCGGTAAGGAAGATCAGTCATCAGATGGATTTGATTCCAGGAGCCAGTTTTCCAAACAAGGCAGCACACAGAATGACACCAGCGAAAAGTGAAGAGTTGAACAGACAAGTACACGAGTTATTGCAGAAAGGGTTGATTCGAGAGAGTCTGAGTCCCTGTGTTGTACCAGCGGTATTAGCACCAAAGAAGAATGGAGAGTGGAGGATGTGTACAAATTTTAGAGCAATAAACAAGATCACAATCAAGTATAGGTTTCCATTGCCACGAATGGATGATATTATGGATTGTTTGAGTGGAGCTGTGTATTTCTCAAAGACAGATCTCAAGAGTGGATATCACCAGATTCGGATCAGAGAAGGAGATGAATGGAAGACTACCTTCAAGACAAAGGAAGGACTATATGAGTGGTTAGTCATGCCTTTTGGACTAACCAATACACCGAGCACTTTCATGCGGCTCATGAACGAGGTTCTGAAAGAATTTCTGGGTAAGTTTGTCATTGTTTACCTAGATGATATTTTGATCTTTAGTAAGACATTGGATGAGCATATGATGCATATTCATATGGTATTTGAGAAGTTGAGAGAAGAAAAATTGCTGATTAATTTGAAGAAGTGCAGTTTTGTGAAGAAAGAGTTAGTGTATTTGGGGTTTGTAGTTTCAGGAGAAGGTCTAAAAATGGACCCAGGGAAGGTACATGCTATCCTTGAATGGCCTACTCCAAAGAGTGCTACTGAGGTAAGATCTTTTCATGGTTTGGCTAGCTTTTACAGAAAGTTTATCAGAAATTTTAGCAGTATTTGTGGACCCTTGACTAAAACAATGAGAGGGGATAGAAAAGAGTTTAAGTGGACTAATGGGGCAAAAAAGAGTTTTCAATTGTTGAAACAAAAAGTTACAGAACAACCTGTTTTAGCACTTCCAGATTTTAATAAGGTGTTTCAAGTAGATTGTGATGCTAGTGGTACTGCAATAGGAGCTGTTATGAGCCAAGAAGGTAAACCTGTTGCTTATTTCAGTGAGAAGTTAAATGATGCCAAGAGGAAATATTCTGTTTATGATCGGGAATTTTATGCTATAGTTCAGGCATTAAAGAAGTGGAGACATTATCTAC
The DNA here is from genome assembly GCA_027943335.1 of Chamaecyparis obtusa. Classification (NCBI taxonomy): domain Eukaryota; kingdom Viridiplantae; phylum Streptophyta; class Pinopsida; order Cupressales; family Cupressaceae; genus Chamaecyparis; species Chamaecyparis obtusa. Next base: position 72,261 of record BSBK01011467.1, read on the forward strand.
TTCCTAAGGAGTTTGTTTTGTATACTGATCATCAAGCTTTGCAATATTTGAATAGTCAAGGAAAATTGAATCAAAGGCATTTGAAATGGGTTGAGTTTTTGCAGAGTTATACATTTGTTTTGAAACACAGGAGTGGAAAGTCTAATAGGGTTGCAGATGCTCTTAGCAGAAGGCAACTACTGCTGACAGAAATGCAGATTGAAGTGGTTGGGTTCAAGGAACTCAAGAATTTGTATCCAGAGGATCCTGATTTTGGTGAAGCTTGGAAAGCTTGTACAGAACCTGTTACTCTAGACAGGACAAAATGGTTGGATTTCATCATCCAGGATGATATGCTATTCAGAGGGAGTCAGTTGTGCATTCCACGAAGTTCTATGAGGGAGAATCTCATCAAGGAGAAGCATAGCGGAGGATTGGCTGGACATTTTGGTCGTGATAAAACCCTTGGTTTGGTTAGTGAGAATTATTATTGGCCACAGTTGCAGTAAGATGTGAAGAAGTTTGTACAGAGTTGCAGAGTATGTCAGATGGCAAAAGGAGTGAAGCAGAATACAGGGTTGTATCAGCCATTACCTATACCAGAGAAGCCTTGGGAGGATATCAGTATGGACTTTATTCTTGGTTTACCAAGGACACAGTGGGGACATGATTCAATTTTTGTGGTGGTTGACAGATTTTCAAAGATGGCACATTTTATTCCCTGCAAGAAGACTAATGATGTTGTTCATGTAGCAGAATTGTTTTTCAGAGAAGTAGTGAGACTTCATGGTTTGCCAAAGACCATAGTTTCAGATCGGGACACTAAGTTTGTTGGATATTTTTGGCGTACATTGTGGAAGAAGTTGAAGATAGATTTGAATTTCAGTTTATCACATCATCCACAGACTGGTGGACAGACAGAGGTGGTGAATAGGAGTTTGAGAAATTTGCTGAGATGTTTGGTTGGAGATAAGCCAACAGGATGGGATTTGATTTTACCACAGGCAGAATTTGCATACAATAATTCTGTCAACAGGAGCACTGGTAAATCACCATTCCAGATTATATATGGAAGTAGTCCGAGAAATGCATCTGAATTGAGGAAGACAGATAAAGGAGAAATAAGTAGTGCTGAAGCTGAGGATTTTGCAGAACACTTGAAGAACATCCATGAAGAGGTGAGGAAGCATATTACCAAGATGAATGCATAGTATAAGGCTAAGGTAGATGAGAAAAGGAGGTATAAAGAATTTCAAGTTGGTGACGAAGTCATGGTTCATTTGCGGAAGGAGCGGTTTTCAGTTGGTACATATAACAAGCTAAAAATGAAGAAGTTTGGACCATGTACGATACTGAAGAAACATGATTTAGGAAATGCATATGAGGTAGAATTGCCTACTGAGCTAAATATTTCACCAGTGTTTAACATTTCAGATCTGATAGAGTATCATGAAGGAGGTGTTGAAGATGAGATCACAGCAGCACAGTGGAGTATTCCAGCAACTAGTTCAGACACTAAGGAGATCGAAGATATACTGGACAGTCGTGTTGGCAGAAGCACAAGGAACAGGACATATGAAGAATATCTGGTCAAGTGGAAAGGATGACCTGGTGAAGATTCATCATGGCTGACAAAGGAGGAGGTTAGCAGTCTTGGTTTTCCTCTGTACACCTGAGTCGTGACAGGGTCACTTCTCAAATTACCCTAGGTGTCTGATGCAGGAGCATCCTGGGTGTAAGAGCAATCTTGCATCACCCAAAAAAATATTTCTATTTTTTTTTATTCAATAAGGGCTATTTTGTGCAGAGCTGCTATTTATGAAAAGTTACTATTTTTGGTAATTTTTCGTATGTGCTCAGAATGATCTGATTTCTTTCGTGGAGGTTCATTTTGGTCATATAAGTCTGCCAGTAAAGTTTCATTTCCAGATCAAGTGTATATTGGAAGATATTGAAGATTTTCGGTATTGGCAGTAGGGTACAGAAACTTTGAACTTAGTTTTGAAGGCTTTAGAGGCCCCGGATGAGGTCAAAAATTTGGGCTATTTTGTGCAGAGCTACTATTTATGAAAAGTTACTATTTTTGGTAATTTTTCGTATGTGCTTAGAATGATCTGATTTCTTTCTTGGAGGTTCATTTTGGTCATATAAGTCTGCCAGTAAAGTTTCATTGCCAGATCAAGTGTATATTGGAAGATATTGAAGATTTTCGGTATTGGCAGCAGGGTACAGAAACTTTGAACTCAGTTTTGAAGGCTTTAGAGGCCCCAGTTGAGGTCAAAAATTTGGGTGACGGGCGCTTGCGTAGGTCAAGCCTATAGAGCGCTTCGTGGCATTTCTGAAATGGGGTTATAATAGCCGATCGGGTCAACTGGTGATGACTTATGGTCTTCGGAAGTTGGGCCACCCGAAATGGCAAAAAATAATTTTCTTCAAAATTTTTGTTCGGGTTTCAAAGGTTATCTTGAGCCGACTATGATGTAATAAATTGTAAAATAAAATAATTCTAAGTTTGGTCGGCCTTATTGGCTAAAATTTTGGAACCTTCCCAGGCGGTGGAAAATTGCCTATATAAGGAAGGCTGTATTATTGTCTTAGGCAGTTCAGAATAGTTCTGGTTAGTAGATCTGGGCAATAATTCAAGACTTTGTCCTATAGAATATTGTAAGAGAATGCCCATGTGGCTTTGCATATTGTAATTCTGAAAGTTTGTAATTCCACATTTGTGGAGATAATAAGAAGCCAATTTTCTGTTCTTGCATATTATTGTTGTTTCTCTATTTCTGTTATGTGTTTATGGTATTAAGGGGAGCACCCTTCATCACATTCACAGGCCTCAAAGTCTTAGAGTGGGTAGTCAAAAGTGGCATCTATCTGAATACTAGTTCCAATTATTACCCCCAAGGCAATGGCTTGGCAGAATCCACCAATAAGAACTTGATTAGGATAATCAAGAAGACTCTTTAAGAAAATCAGAGAGATTGTCATACTAAGCTTAGGTCTATAGTGTGGTTAGATAGAGTCACTCCAACGAAGAACATTGGGAACTCTCCTTATGTGCTAGTGTATGGCAAAGAGGCCAAGTTGTCTATCTTAGTTGAATTTCCAGCTCTGGACTTAGCTACTCAATATGCCCTATTTGAAGAAGCAAATCCCGTTGCAGATTAGATATGCTCAGTTGATGGAGTTAGAAGAGATCAAAGACAAGTCAATGTAGGATATGGAATTCCATCAGATCCAAACAAAGAAAAGCTTTGATAAAAGAGCCAGGATAAAAAATTTCAAGGTTGGAGACATAGTCCTCAAGTGGGATGAGTTTAGATCCAAGCTTGGCAGAATTACAAAATTTGATTCATTCTGGAGTGGACCATTTGTTATAATAGAGTGCAAGGGGTCTAATGCTTTTCAACTATCAACCCTTGAAGGAGATGCATTGCCAATATCAATGAATGGTTTCCACTTGAAGCCCTGCCTTGAGGTTAATCCCTCTCTATAAATTCTTGTAAATATGTGTTTTCTTGCTTTCTTTCCCTATTTTTTAGGTTAGTTTCCTTTTTCCAAGAAGTGCCCTGAGCACAACTTTAGTTCTGTCACCCTGTGATAATTTTTTATTTTTGATGATCCCATGCCCAATGAATTATGTCAAGGCCACTGGTTTTCTATGTCTAGCAGGTTGACATCCAGCAAAAAGTGCCAAAATGTTTCCCTAATTTTCCTTTAGTAAATTTGGCCTAGTTTTTTATCAGATCTTCATCCTCTTTTCCCTGTGGACAACCCCAAAAATTTTCATGAATTTAGTAGCTTTCCTCTGGTCTTTGCAAAATCTTCTAAGTCTCTGGCTAGGTGAAAAAGCCCTTAAAATTTCATAAAACTAGTTATTGTATGAAAATCCTTTTGGCCTATTATATTTTCTCATTACCTTTTTCGGCCACTTAAGTGATCATATTTCCACATGCACCAAATTTCATCCTAAGTCGAGTGCTTTAATTTTTCCTAAGTTTCGTAGCGCATATATTTTCCTAAGGGCTAAATGCCCATTTGATCTAACGGTCCTCGCCATTTCGAGGATCCAAGTTGCTAGTGATTTACGATCGCGGTATGGTGACGACCATTGATCTTACTTTTCTTCTAGTGCAATATCTTGCCAGTGGGACCTGTGCCACCTCATCCAATTTGGTAGCTTCTGATTCATCAGTGGTTGGTGATTTGGCTGTCTGTTAGTGGCCCCTTTCCTTTTGGTGTGTTAAGCTTCACTTTCATCGTGCGGTCGTCATTATATCAGAGACTCAAGATGTGACCTATTTAATCTGGTGGTATAATGACAACTGCGGATTCTCTTCATCGCCCAGACCTCTATCAGTGGGCCCATGGTCTTTGGCTCTGGTGGTAGGTTAAAGTCCGATCAAGATCTACAATCATCGTTATACCATTGGATGAAGATGGAGGTTATTTAAGGTTGCGGTATAGTGACGACCATCCGATCCTCTTTCTGCAAGTCGTGGGTCTAGTTGTTAGAGGGTCTACAATGTGTTTCATTTGGCAGCTTGGGATTGGCTAGTTGGTATGCTACATGGCGGTTGTCGATGGGCCCCTGGGGTCTAGGGTTTCTAAAGAGGTTAAAGCACAGTTGGATCTCGCGACTGTCATTACACCGCAGATCCAAAATGCTTGATCGTTAGTGACAGCGGTATAGCGACAACCATTAGATGGTGTTCTCAGGGTCGTGGGTCCAAGTTTGCCAGGTGTGATGTTTTGCTCATGTTTCATTGGTTGCTAACTTCCAAGTGGCAGTTGACTTGTCAGAGGGGGATTTTAAGTTGTTTTCTTAGCGTATCGTGGCTATTCATCTGCCAGGAAGATTTCACATCGATGCCTATGTTTTAAAATATATCCACTAGCTGTTAATATTTTAATTTGAATTTTTTCGTGAAGGTTTTCTGCTAGGGTTCACATTTTTGTGGCCATGTGTGACAAGATGGGTAGCTGGGATTGAATGCTTCAGGATAGTTGTGGTTGAGAGGATGATGATAGATGATCTGATAGTCGACATCGTGGATTTTACAGAGTACCACATCGTGTTGAGGCTTTAATGAGCTTGGCGCCATCTTTTGCAGGGTTAATCATTTTAAACCCAAATATCTTCAGGATCAGATTGAGAGCCTTCATGGCTTAGTGGTGTCGCAAGTGGGTAGATGGATCGAGGTAGTTATGTCTGCAGGTGGGCTCAGTACCAGGATCAACATGCAAAGGGAAGATTTGATCTGGTTTCTAGTGTTCTCAGAGTTTTGATGATGGGTCATCAGTATAGCTAGGGTTTGATTATTATATTGTAAAACTTTTAACCCTAGTTAGGTTTTTCTCCTACTTGTTTAGAGGAGATGTATATATTGTATTTTTGGAGCCTTAGTGCTCAGAGTTTGCATTTTGTAAAGAAGAAAGTCACTTTCTTGGAAAGCTATCCGTGGCATTTCTTCTTGCCCGCTGGTTTTCCACATTTTGTAATCTTGCATTGATGATTCAGATATTGCAGAGGTATTTTGTGACAATCCTTCATGTCCCTATGCTTCCTTGTCTAAATTATCTCTTATTAAATCAAAGTATATGCATGTTTTCAATGACAACTTAGGATTCCCGATCCCTCTTACTTTTTGTAATTGTGTGTGTTATTCTGTTTGATCTGATTTAGATATTTTTGTGGGTATACTTCAGCCCCCTAATAGTCTTGTCTCAATCCTACAAGGAATTGCAGAAGTGAATGTTTGCTTCCAGGTCATAAGTTGTGTCTTATGTTTAGGCCCTCCTATGAAACACTTATGCAAGCCTATTCCATAAGTTGTGACCTACTAGACCTAAGCCTTTCATTGATTCCATTCCTCCATACTAAGATCCAAACCCTAATTTTGGTGCATCACCTAGTAGGTAGTTTTCTTCCAGTCATTTCCCTTTCCAAGCATTCCTTCTATCCCTTTTCCTAAAAAGTTTACTTTTCTTGTCTAGAAGCAAATTAAGGTGATTATCCAAGAGGAACTAGCCTAGAACCTGGAGGTCTCATCTCAATTAGCATAGGTCCCACAGCTTGGAGATGATTCCCATGTCATACTAAGTTATCAAGACTATGAGAGCTTGAGACAAGGGTGAAAACTTAGTGTATAACAGGAACACTAATGCAAAAAAAACATTTGAATACATCAAATAAGGGGTAGTACAATTTACCATATTAATTCTACCTAATTCCAACAAGTTTTTTACTATGGAGATAGATGCAAGCAATTTGGCAATTGGAGCAATACTTAGCCAAGAAGTTTGGCCAATAGCCATCTTCTCTAAAAAATCCAATGAGGCTAAGAGAAAGTACTCTACCTATGACATTGAGTTATATTCCATAGTACAGGAAATCAAGAAATGGAGGAACTAACCCCTTCTAAAAGAATTCATTGTCTATACGAATAATCATGCATTAAGTTACTTGAATGGACAATAGAAGTTGAATTCAAGGCATATTAAGTGTGTAGAACAACTTCAATCCTACACATTCACTATAAAAAACAAGAAGGGACATTTCAATAATGTTATGGATTCACTCAGTAGAAGGGTTACATTGGTCCAAGAAGTCTAGTTACAAAGCATTGGAATTGAGGTCCTCAAGGATCTCTATAATGAAGATGCAAATTTTGGTGAAGCATATTAGGTTTGTGCTCAATTTGAGCATACCCGCCATTTAGTTTTTTTTAGTTTTTTTTGTTGCAAGATGGATTACTATTTAAAGGAGAATAAATTTGTATCCAAAAATTCTCAATGAGGATAAATCTAATTAAATAAAAACATTGTGGTAATATGGGAGGTAACTTTGGCCTAGATAAGACACTTTAACTTCTAAAAAGACAATATTATTGGCCTAAAATGAAGGTGGATGTTAGGAGATTTGTTGAGTCTTGTGTGATTTTCCAAAGAGAAAAATGGGTCCCTATAAACCAAGGATTTTCTCAACCACTTCCAATACCAACAAGGCCATGGCAGAGCATCAACATGGATTTTGTAATGGGATTTCCTAGGAAAAAATAGGTATATGATAATGTATTTGTGGTTGTTGAAAAATTTGGCAAAATGGAACATTTAATTCCACGTAAAAATACTAATGACACTTCCCACATTGCACATCTTTTCTTCAAGGAAATTGGTATAATTCATGGATTACCACTCACTATTATGTCTAACCGGGATGTCAAATTTTACAGGCACTTTTGGAGGACATTATGGATGAAATTGGACACCAATTTTTTATTTAATTCTGTCTATCATCCCCAAATTGATGTGAAAACTAAATTTTCAAATAGATCACTTGGTAACCTCCTTAGGTGTCTTACAGAACAATATTCTAAGTAATGGGATGGTATATTACCATAAAATGAATATGGCTATAATGAATTAATTAATAAGAGCACTGAAAAAAATCCTTTGCAAATAGACTATGGTCTACATACTAGAGGCATAATGGAACTCAGAGATCTACCTAATGATCCATACATTAGTGAATGAGGTGAAGAGATAAAATAACTTATCAAATAGTTCTATGAGAAGGTAAAACTGTCACTGCAAAAAACATCAGAGAAGTACAAGGATACAGTAGATCAAATGAGTAGAGTAGTGCATTTCAAAAGAGGGTCACAAATTGTGGTCATATCTCAGTAAAGGAAGGTTACCCAAAGGTAAACAATCAAAGATGCAGATGAGGAAGATAGGTCCTTACACTATTGTCCGCATATTCTCTAAAAATGCCTATGAAATCTCTCTCCCACCATCCATTGGTATATCACCCATTTTTAATGTTTATTATCTGACCCAATATAAAATTGTTGCAAGTTCTAATATTGTGCGGGATGAAGAAGAGGTTGAATTAATTAATGATTTTCCTCCTATCCAACCATTTGGGTTAGAATAAATTTTGGATACCAAGGTGGGTAAACTAACTAGGAGGAATACATGTAAACACTACCTTGTCAAACATAAAGGGCTACCGGATGTGGACACCACATGCATGGATGAAAAGGCCATTAAGAAGCATGAGACAACATTGGAGAAACTCCTCTCAAGTAGGAACTTGAGTTCTAACCCACTAGGGGAGTATGGTGGAGGATCACCTCAAGGATGAAGCATAAAAGGTGTATCTCACAAGTCATATTTTTGTTTCCAATCCTTTGGACCATTTTATTGTAATAAAGACCTAATTGTAAGGCCTCTTTTCCATAAGGTAACCATTATAAACAAGTGGTGAAAATTGGTCAAGTGGTCAAATTTGAATAAAATTAATATTTTTATGGGTCTAGGGTATAATTTTGATAGGATGCACCTATTTCACATGATTTTTATCCAATTGGAGTGAAATTGACAGAAAAATTGTAAAAGTTGTTAATATTGCTTTGAAAAAGTTTCTAAATTGACCCATGAGCCTCTCCAATGGTCACCAAATTCCAAATCTGGTTGGGAATGTTTTTTGGGGTCTACTTAAGATCATTTTAATTCAAATCAAATGATGTGGAATAATTGTAAATGATCTTAGTGGTTGAAGTAATAAAAACATGTAGTTTTCCTATAAATTTCTATGTTTTTCATACTGTAGCATTTCATAGCTCATTTGTAATGGTTAGGATTTTTTTGGATTCAATTATGAAATTTTTTAAGATTCTAATCCAATTGGTAGTTTTCAATTTAGTGGTTTCTAAAGAGTTTGGTGGATCAAAATCAGAAAATTGGTGAAAGTTCCTATCTTCTAAGGTCCTAAGATCAAATGCCTATGTATTAGTTTTCCACACTTAGAGTTCAATGACCTTTGGGGGAAAATTAGTAGAGATAATGTAATTTTATAATTCTAAAACCTTTTGCAGGGAAACCTTGAGGGTGAATTTCTCCACCAAGCCCTAGCTGGGCATCTCAATGTGACTGACTTGTCTCAGAAAATTAAAGCCTTGGTGAGCAGTGATAAGGGATGAATCCAAGTAATCAGATTATGAATTAGGTGTCTTCTTACGATGGTTGAAAGCTTTCTAAATTATGGACCATCTAGGAACAAACCAATTTGAAACACTTGTACTCTGATAGTCCTAAATCAGGCCTAATTGACATAATTATTCCTAGTTAAGGTTTCGACACCAGAGTGTGTGATCTCTGTCTTATCATCCTCAAGATATCAGGACCCTATGAATAAGGTCACATGGCTTAATTTGATCATTTGAGTGATTTATTTTCATTTCATTAAAGACTAGTGCCAATCAGGTCTCCTCACTAGGTAAAGTTAATCAGTTAACATTGTGGTATTAAATGACTATATCCAATGATTTGATTAAGTTATTGAGAATACTTTAATGGTGTTTGGTTTATCCCTAAACCAAGTAAGTCAATTTGATGATTTTTTTGATATCCCTTCCTATAAAGAGTGTTGGTCTATAAGGGGGTGTATGGGTTTCTTAAACACAAGTTTTGATGGTTGTTTATTGTTAGTTAATGCATGTCTCTAGATAGATTGTAGTCTCCTGGGACCATATAGGGTGAATCCCTAGTGACTTAATGATCCAAGAGAAATATTACCTTTTGTGTGTGTGTAAGTTTTCGATCAAGCCTTCCATTTTTCACTTTTCATCAATATCAATCTTAGAAAATATAATATCCTATGAGAAGAAAGTCCATGCAAGGGAGGACATCACATTAGAATTGATAAAAATAAGTTATTGAACACTTTCTATTTTTATAAAGAATAAATATTTATTTCTAATATAATAAGGAATAAATATATGTATAACTTTTAAATATATTATTTCAATTTTTTATTCATCTTTAATCTATTTTACTAGAAACTTAATTTTTTTAAGTGAAAATACTTTAAATTGATAACTAATTTATTTTATAATCAACTATTACATTAAATTTTAAATTTTATTTTATTTTTATAATAAACTATATGTTGATAATACTCGTGGGAAGCCAGACTAATAACTTAGCCAAAGACAACTTGATGATCTTGAAGTGATAAAAATATTTAGATTATATAAATAGGTTGAGAAGGTCACTTGAGACCAATTGAATAGCTCTACAATTTTTAGATATGACGCCTATGCAAGTCAAGGATGACAATATAGATTAAGAATTCTAGAGCACCATTCTAGCATGATTCACATTGATCTAGTATGGATAGGGTACTAGAGTCATACTAAAAAGATAAAAAGTGACTTAATTATCTAACCAAAATGATAATTAAATTATTTATCAATAAAATGAATGCATAATAATAGAAATATTATTATTTAATTACACAGAAGAAGTAGGAACATCTGAAATCCATCCAACAAAGAGGACTCTTAATATCATACTCTAAACACCTCTTTGAACTGATAAACATGATGATGAAAGAAAAATATTCACGTTTTAAATTTAGAGGCAAACCGAACTCAAATCCTTATTTTTGTATTTTAATCTCCATGCATTAACAAGATAGATATGATAATAATTTGAATTATAACCATAATAATGGATATAAGATAAATGATATAGACACTATTTATATGCTTATTAAAAATACATCAAATAAAGTGTATATAAGATGGAAAGACAACTACCCTTTGAAGCGTAGAATCTAGAGCTAACTTGAATTAAGGTAAATGCATGGTAGTATGCAATGGGAATGAATGATTAGTAGTGTAGGATGGCCAAAAACTATGAATGTTTTGAAGAGAGTGTCCGAATAATCAGGAATTTACAAAGTAAAATCTAATGCCTAAAAATGAAGCCAAAAAGAAGGCTCTAAGAAACCTAAATGATTCATTTTATCAATGGCTCTCCAAAGGAGGTATTACACTACTAGAGACAATAGTTGTAATGCTCTAACAACAACCTTCAATCTAGAGGTTAATGGGATAAGTGTACACCACATAGACATCTCTATGGTGTGTACATGTCTTAAAATCTAAGAAATATCCATGATAACAAATTTAGACAAACACCAATGATTAGGAAAGCTAGATGACGTTAAGGGTTTGATTGAGAGTTGTATTTGGCTAGAAATCAGAGCTACCAGGTGACCTAAAATTGCACAAGGTACTTATTTGAGGTCATTTGAATATTTTTTGAAAGATTTATAACAAAATTGATGTTTAATAGAAATTTTCAACCATAATTGAAAAAATATTGTAGATTTCTTTACCAAGGTTAGTTTTGAGTAGAGGTAAATAAAAATTAAAGTTTAAAATCATTTGGATTTATTTTGAGTAAATTATTTATCAATTTTTTTAATTAAGATCATGGTGAACCTACATGCTAGACACTAAGTTAAAATTCCATTCAAATCATGTAAATCCACAAGGAAAGATGCCATAGGTTAAACTTTGAATTAGGTAGAATTTTAGATATGATATTTCAGTTTCTAGTTGATAAGTGCCCCATCTAAAATATTGTGAAAGATATATATAGTCTATCATTCAAAGATATTTGAGTAATATGCAATAATAATGGGCTTTTGTATTAGAAGTTTTATTAAACACCTAGAATGATATTAGAAAATAATCTTACTAAAGGTTATACCCTTCTAACATTTTTATTTCATTCTAATGTAATGGTATAAAACCATACTATATTAATTAGAAAAATATTATCTATCAGTTTATGAATTTGTTTTCACAAATAGCTTTTTTGGATAGGTATAAAATTTCACATTTTCAAGCACTTTTATACCATTCTTATATTTAAGGGGTTTTCATCTCATTAACAATAGATTCAATGTTGTAGATTATAGTGAGCTTTATGGCTATGCATTCGAGTTGCTATTGACTTATTAAAGTGAAAATAAATGGAGTTCTTAAGGTTTATTATATTAATTTATAGATATACATTGGAGTGTTTATAATGAAATGAGTTTTCATGGGGTTTATAATATATATTGATCATTCTTTGATGTAGTAAGTAGATTAACTTCTTGTTAAACGTATTGGAACTGAAAAAAAGAATAACAAAATATCTCAGTTTAGAGTTGTTTGATTGAATAAAAAGAAATTATCGACCAAAACCACAATGAAATTAATTGTAATCAAGTATGTAACGCAAGCATTTTCCTAATATTTTAGAAAAAAACATATATGCTTCACCATTGTAATTTTAAAATATTCACACAAACAAAGAAAACTGATAAATAAATTAATGTATAGTTTATACACATACCAAATTTTTATGATTATTAAATTGTATCTTACTTGATAATGATAATATAATAATATACCATCTTTCTTGTATACAATTAAAATTATACTAATTTTTAATTTGATATCACTCTATTTTATATTCATCTTTAATCTATTTTAATCAACCATCATCAAATTTATCCTTACGTTAGAGTGCCTTGCAAGTAAAGTATAGACGTTGACTGGAGTATAAGGCCTACATACAAAAGACTGCTACAGGTGGCGATATGATAAAGTAAATATAAGAGTTGAAGTTTCGAATATTGGAAGTCGGAGAAATTAAAATGATTGTCATAAAATAATAATAATCTATATACTTGAGTACCATACATTTGGGTGGTCAATTCAGAATATAAAATTTAACTATGCTGAACCAAAAGGAATAATAATAAAGCAGGGCAAAGCAAATGTTCCCGACAGAATGATACATTACCAACTATCCAAGCGATTCGAAATAAATAAAGAATAAAGCAAAAAATGTCTTTAATTTAATTATTCAGCATGTCTTCCGCGGACATGCTGAAAGCATAAATCCAAAGGTAACTTCCATGATAAGTATCTTTTACATTTTATATATCAATCTCTACGCTCAAAATAAATTATATAAAGTTCAAATACATTTCAAACGATTAGTAGAATAATAATTTTAGATTTATTCATTTAGAAATATTTTAAAATATTTTATTTATTACCAAAATATTGAATTGTTTTTTAATTTTATTTATTTATTATTTTATTAAGATAATGTAAAACAAGATAAAAATTTATGCTGCTACCCCACTGACCCGACGAATTAGATAAAATAATATAGGATAAAAAACTTATATTTTCATGTATTAAGTAAATAAATTAAATACAATAAATTTCTAAAAAAATGAATAAATTAGTATTTCCTCTTATCCTTTAGATAGTTTCAGGAATTAATTTAAAGGAAAATAAATTAGTATTTCCTCTTATTCTTTAGATAGTTTCAAGAATTAATTTAAATTTTTCTTTAAGAATTATTTCATTTTCAATTTGAAAATTAAAACAAGTGTCATGTAGTGGCTAGTACTTGCCTAATCAATTGTAATTATATTGTGAAATATAATTACAATTTTAATAAATTTATTATATTTTATTAAATATAATTCTATTTAATATAAATTTATATAATTATATTTATAACAATGAAAAATTTTCATTAAAACTATTTATTTATTTATTTATTTTGGTAAAAGGCTGAGGCCAAAATTTATTAATTAATAAATAAAAATGTTACATGGAACCCCACTCAATGCAGACGCTGGTAGGAAAGAGTGGAGTTGAGAAAACCTCCAGCCTTTCCTGGGATCGAAGTCCAGAGTACAATACATAAGATATCAAGAGGACATTTCCTCTTTTTATAAAATGATCTATCTAGAATTTGGAAAGACCAATTGTTGAGATGCTCAACTGATATTCTCCTTTGTCAAAAGCTTTAATAGGGTATTAGCATCACCTTTATGTCCTTAACTACCATCTTATCTGTAATCACTTGATGTCTCAGCTAAGATCCTTGTTAGTAAGAAAAAAAACTAATATATTAAATAACTAAATCTCCGCTTAAAATTCTTGTATAAAAGATACTAAAAATCATAGGGAAATAATTGATTACCTGCAAATGAGAGGCTCAAAGTAGGAAAAAGAGCCCTTTGCACCTTTCTCAACCTTCAACAAACATAGTGCAAGAGTGTAGGCTATTATCATTTAGCAACTAGAAATTATGCATATTTGCTTAGAAAGTAAAAATGAGCTCACAACAGGAAATCACTTACTCTTCTCACAAGGTGGTAACTGTCAGACCAAAAAACAAAATAAAGAGTCAACACGGTAATCCCCTACCTGAAGTCCATACTTGTAATTATTTCATTAAAATTATTATAAATAAATCGATATTTTGAACTAAATTTAATAAGTTCTTAAAAATAAAACTATTATAATAATATTAATTATTAATTTAATATAGTTTAATTTTAATATTAATATTTTGTAAAGAAAAAATAAAAAATAATAGGAAAATAAAATCACATAATTTTTTTTATATAAATAGTTGTTAATGTATAATTAATATATAATAAAAATAAAAATTTAAAAATTTAAAAAATATGAATAAAAATAAATATATATTATAATATCATAGGTTTTTATTTAAATTATAATATATTGTAAAAATTAATAGGATATATTAGAATAAATTCAAATAACATAATTTTTAATTTAAAAATATATTAATAAAAAATAAAATAAAATTCATGAGAACTTAACAAAATAATTTAAAAAAAATAAATCTTAAAGAACTCTTATAAATTGTAAAAAACTTGTATAAATCAGTTTTAATGACTAGTTAATCGAAGAAATCCAAAAATGGATGCAATAGTACTTGCTTAGCCTATCGGCAAGTACTAAAATAATTTTATTATTATTTCAATACATTTATTTTCAATTTGAAAGCTAAAATTATAATTTTATCTTTATTTCAATATATTTTGCTATTTTATAATGAAAAAGTAATTGTGGTAAACCAACAAGATGAGGTGGTCAAGTCTCCTTCCAAGACCTATAGTACCTAGATGCACCAGTCTAAAAATAATAATGAAAATAAAATAATTTAATATTCAAGCATGATTATTCTAATAAAAATATTAAAATTATTTCAAGGTAAAAAATATAATAAAATATTAATTTTTTTGTTTTATTATAGATAGTAATATATGAATGTATGCATGTATGTATGTATGCATATATATGTATATGTATATATTTCTCTATATGTGCATCTATTTGTTTATGTGTACATGCGCATACACACATACATACACACATACATATACATATACATATACATATACATATACATATACTTATGCATATAGAAACACACACATACATACACAGACACATAGTTTTGACTAATACAAACTTAAAAGTTGTTCTATTTGAGGTCAATGTTTAATAGTTCAACATCTACCAATACAATAGAGGAGTGAGAGAACAATATTAGAATTCATAATGGTAAAAAAAAGAATAAATTAGTATTTCCTTTTATCCTTTAGATAGTTTCAAGAATTAATTTAAATTTTCCTTTAGGAATTATTTATTTTCAATTTGAAAATTAAAACAATAATTTTATTATTATTTCAATACATTTATTTTCAATTTGAAAGCTAAAATTATAATTTTATCTTTATTTCAATATATTTTGCTATTTTATAATGAAAAAGTAATTATGGTAAATCAACAAGATGAGGTGGCCAAGTCTCCTTCCAAGACCTATAGTACCTAGATGCACTAGTCTAAAAATAATAATGAAAATAAAACAATTTAATATTCAAGCATGATTATTCTAATAAAAATATTAAAATTAATTTAAGGTAAAAAATATAATAAAATACTAATTTTTTATTTTATTATAGATAGTAATATATGAATATATGAATGTATGCATGTATGTATGTATGCATATATATGTATATGTATATATTTCTCTATATGTGCATCTATTTGTTTATGTGTACATGCGCACACACACATACACATATATATACATATACATATGCATATGCATATAGAGACAATTTGAGGTCAATGTTTAATAGTTCAACATCTACCAATACAATAGAGGAGTGAGAGAACAATATTATAATTCATAATGGTAGAAGAAGAGCTTGCACTTTGTTGACTTTAACAATAATGAAACATTTTATGAGACACATTATCTCATAACTAATATGAATAAATATGTATTATTAGTACTTGCCTATAGGCTAAGCAAGTACTATTGCATCCATTTTTGAATTTTTAGTGTTAACTAGTGATTAAATAAAACTGTTTATACCAATTAGAATTTTTTAGATTTTGTATTTTGTAATAAGTTTCATATTTTGTAAAGTTAGATGCAATATTTTTAACTTTATAATTTATAGAAATAATTTTTCTATCATTAATCTTTTTCTTTTTTATATTAATTGTATATTAAAATTTTTAAATTTTAAATAATATTACATGAGTTTATTTTAGTATATAACTCACTTTTTCTAATGTAAATAAAAATATTGTAAATATATGATATAATAAAATATATATTTATTCTCATTTATATATATATTTTAAATATTTTAAAATTTATTATATGTAAATTATGCATTAATAAATATTTAGGTAAACAAATGTGTGATATATTTTCCCTTAAAAAATATTATAATTTAAATTAAACATAGTAAATAAATATTTTATTTTATAATTATTATACATTCTAAATATATTGTATTATAATTATAATTTATGTATAATATAATAATACATTATTATATATACAATAATATTAATCATATGTAATAAAAAATATATATCAATAAAATAAAATTAGCACTATTGTTATATTTACAAATAAAATTAAAATTAACGTTTAAATTAATTATAATTTGCAATCAATAATTGTTTATATAATTGTAATTTTAAAAATTATTTATTACTACAACTATCATTATATAAAAAATTATAATTATATAATTATATAATTAATTAAAATATCTTATATATTATAATAAATTTATTGAAATTAAGATTAAATTTATATTAAAAATTAAAATTAAAATTAATTACTAAAGGCAAGTACTTGGCTACTATGTGGCACTTGTTTTAATAGCTTTTAATATTTTAATGTTAATTTATTATATTTTCTCATCTTAATAATTACTCTGAGAGGAATTTTAGAATGATGAGAAGGGAGGGAGAATGATAGCTAAATAGAAAGAAATATCTATTTATAACTAATAATTATATTGATATACATGTTTTTGAGAATTATAATATGAACATTAAACAATAAGAGTTCAAATAGGAGTATAAAAATCTCAATACAAATATAAATATAAATATTTCAATTATATATAAAATAATGTCTCTAACCAACATATCTTGATTTTCATGCTTTTCTTTTGATCATACACTGTTGTAGGTTTCAGGATCCTTATAAAACTTATTTTACTTAATAAAAAACATATCAATATTATAAAATTTTATATTAAAATTTTGAAAATCATAAAGAAAATAACAAAAATTGATAAATGCTATGTTGTACCTGCTGGATAGAACACGCTGATATCAATTTGTGTTATATCGGTCACATCATAATCAATAATTCCATGGTACAAAGGTTTATAGGGGGTAGTCATAAGAGGGAGGGAGGGAAATAGCAAGCTAAACATGGTTGAAGCCGTTATCGCTATCTTCATCTTCCTGACGCAGCCCACTGAACTTGCAATGCCCAGAGATAAAATCATGGATGACTTCGTCACCTGAACGGAGATTGTTGAGAAGCCCACAGTGTTCTGCTCGTGACCATACTTTTTGAGCAATTTCATCCAGTAAAAGAGATACACCGCAGAGCCGATGAAATCTTGCCCGCTTTACTACAAATTGTGTCGATTGCCGGACAAATGCGAGAACGCCGCACAAACTAATGTATATGAGACTTCCCAAAACAACCCGGGAGAAGGTCCTTGCCTTACGCGCCACCATCGCGTAGACCGCAGACATAAAACCGTAAGCGGCGAAGGCAAAACTGTAGCAAATCACTAAACTGTTGACAGTCATGAACACCATCTTGTTCTCCGTGGTGAGCTGTGAGCTCATTGCGCTCCTTTAGAGTAGATTCTTCCATCAACATCATTGTAGTTCACCACTAGTTCTATCTATTCCAATATTGCCACGGTGTATGAAACAAGCAATTGCACTTAGGTATGCAATGGGTATGTCAGAGATGTGAAATTTCAATCAGGGTAAATTTTGGTATATTGGTTGCATACATAATGACGAAAATAAGACTTCTAAAGGAGGAGGATTATCATATCTAATTATCAACATACATATGTGTGTGAGAAAGAAAAATAGAGATTTCATATTTGAGAAAGAGAATTAGAGATTTCAAAATATGACGTGTTCATGGGAAGTTACGTTGAATCCAATACATCATTTTCTTAAGATTCAACAATTCATCTTTAATATCTCTTAGATGTACCTATTGTATATAATAATTAAATAGTTTTTCTTGGATAATTCATCTTTAATATTTCTTAGATGTACCCATTGTATATAATAATTAAATATTTTTTCTTGGATAAAGTAATACATGTAAATAATAAGATAAGGAAGTAAATATTGATGATTAAAGTAGATGTATAATTTTCTTATGATGATGGCATGTAGAAAATGGGATTGACAAAATTGGAATCTTGTGTGGGGCATCTGATGTTTCTAGTTGTTTAAGAATAAGTGTGTTGCATTTGTAAAATTTTATGTTTTTATTGGATATTATCTTTAATAGAATTTGGGCGAAAGATTGATTGCTTCACATCTTATCAATCATTTATTTCTCAAAAGGAATACATAGATCAAGTAATGTTGCAATATGATAACTACATGTCTAGTTTCTCAATTCGAACAAAATGTATAAAATTTATATAGCTTTAAAGGAAAATAAATTGATTAAACTCTATAATTTAATTCTTCCCAATTAGTCACAAAGTTGTGTGGTAGATTTCAATTTAAATGCATGGTCCGATTAACAATACCTAAATCACAAGGTTAGTCAGTTTAAAGCATCAATCAACGTCAACAACATTGATTACGAATGATTCACATTGAAAATTAAATTACAAGTATGTTGCCTTATGATACTTTCCATAAATCCCATCTCCATTCAACAAAGATATGCAAGCATTTAAGATAGTTTCTCTATTGCATCAAGAGGGTAGAAAATGAATTTCTTAACAACATTCTCAAATAGAAATAAATGAAAAAAATACAGCTAGTAAAATTCAACGGCGAGTAACTTAAGAATAAAGGGATCTATAATTTTGTTTTTTATTAAGGGAAAAAATGACTTAAAGGGGACCTAAAACCCTTTACGAAAAAGACTACCAACGCACTAAGAAACTAAAAGCTTAATAATAGCTAGGCATCCACAAACAAACATGGATCAAGAAAGGGTCAATAAACCCAACACTTACTACAAATTTTATAAAAGTTCTTCATTTTTAGGAGTTACAAGAACATTGATATTAAGAACATTATAGGCAATGCTATATTAGAAATTATTACCTTTTTCATGGCTAGGATTCCTAGAGGAAGGACCAAGAATACAACCGAAGCCCATACCTTGACGTGTCGTCACTTCTTTCTTTTTCTTTAATTTTTATACTCACTACAGTAGAACATAAATTACCTGTAGAAAGACCTTGGAGGGCTTAATGCCACTCATTATAAAATTTGACAACATTAGTGTTGTTTTGCATGGTTGTACAACTAATCACCAGCACAACCCTCAACGTATCCTACACCTTGTCAAGGGAATATTTGAAATTCCTAAATTTATCTTCATGAACCCCCTTCATCACCTTGACATTATTCCCAACATTTTAAATTGAGGAAAGAATTTTATCTGCATTCTCCATAGTGGTAGTATTGTTCAAAGTGCCCAATCCTCAAAGTATTTCTTTATTGAAGAAATTAACCCTATTCTTAATTACATAAACTTCCAATGCCAACTACTTGAAGAGGCTAAATTAGCAATCAATGAGGTCATTCACAATTTTCATCATAAGACTTGTTTTATTAATGCAGGATCCATTTGCCACAAGGGTTTTATTTTCATTCTCAACTTAAATATCAATATGAATATTCACCCTCGATAGGTCCACAGAGGGAGGTTCGAAATTAGAATCCTAAATCTTATCTTTCTTTTTTTCTACATCTAAAATAGTTTTCTTTTTACCTTTCTTAACATGAGGGGACTAAATTTATTTTTGTCAAACTAACCGAGTGGGAAAAAATAGGGCTTTTCTTCTTGCCCTTAATCTACACTTTTAAGAATTTCCCCACTTGCATTTTTCCTTGTTAATAGATTTGTGGGTTATACGAATCCAACACATAATGTAATTAGGGGGAACATATTTTGAATCCTTATCATTTGTTTCCAAAGTATGCACCCAATTTGAGGCCAAGTTCTCTTGTTTTGGTTGCTTCTACTTTCCAATATGAAGAAAAGATTCTTCATCTAAAGGAGTCTCTTCAGGATCAATGGAGAATTTTGAGTAATGACGGTGGACATTCTACAAAAACTCAATACCATTTTTATCGAGGGTGGGCTTCTTCTCAATGGAAATATTCTTGGAAGCTCCATTAGGGGAGAATAAGGCCCTCATCAAGGAGCGACACAAAAGGGTTTCTACATTTATATTTCAAACCATGCTATAGAGATGAGAATAGGTAGAAAGGAAAAGAATTATATTTTTCCAAAATGAAGTGATTCAAGATCATGAAATGGTAACTACAAATACTGATAAAGTGGCTATCAAGAATTAGATAATGTTGAATGTCCCAAAAAAATAAGAGGGGCTTAATCAGATGACAACTAATTTTTCCCTTTAAAAGATCTAGAATAAGCATATTAATACTTTGTCCACTTAATTAAATCATATGTAATTGTAGGGGAACAAATCATGGTCATCACAATGTAGATGAACACAGAGTGCTCTCCTAAGGGGGATATGTGAATGTGTGATAATATGATGAGGATGGAAAATATAAGATATACCTCTTAGCCCTAAATTCCCAAAGGAAGATCCAAATTGATTAACCATAAGAAGATGGGCAATACATAGATGAATCAATCGATGGAGAATATGAAGAAAGAGAATAACCTTATATTTCGTTATGGTAAGTGTATAATTGAAATCTTAATTGAATTGAAAACAAATACTAACCTCAAGTATGAAAGATCTAAAAAATGTTGTTTTCTGATGTCTGTGTTCAGTTTCAGGGAATTTTGCAACTGGATTTGGGCTAGAAATGTAGAAACAAAAGAAACCCAAAAATATTTTTGTCTTTCGAAACAAGGTCATCCTTGACCTTAGGGTCGGGGTAAGATCTTACCCCAGGGTACAATCTTATCCAAGAAATTCATCCTTGGCCTGCACAACTCTGACATAAATTTTGTTCGCGAATCCCAGAAGTTCGCTGAAAAAGGTACTCAGATCTACACTGATATTCGTTGTCTTGTAGCTGCACCTGGAAGAAAAAGGGTTTCTATTTGTTGGATGAGGGGTTTGCCTTGGTCAAACTCTAGTTTGGAAGAAACCTTGAAATGTAATTAAAATGACAATATATAAACAAAGTAAATGGAACTATTCACCTTGCCTATGTTGGAATCCTTGTGGAGGATTCAAATCCTTGAATCCACAAGTATGGATGCTCCAAATGAATGGATACTTGAATGTATGATGTCTCAAATCAATTGCATTAGATCTTAAACACCAAACTTGAGTGGATCTTGAAATAGGAAGAAGCTTGGATGAATGTGGATGGACGAATCTTCAACAAGAGGGCTCCAAAGAGATTGAATCCTTCAATGGATATCAATGGATTTCCTTGATGAATTGGATCTTGAATGCTTGAGGATGAATTAATTATTGAATTCATTTCTTCTCCTTCTTTCTTTCTTGATCTCTTGATTGTACTTTCTTGAATTCAATGGTGTGTGGATGTGAAAAGATATCTTGAAATGAAAGAGGAAGGCTTCCTTTTATACTAGTCTAGGGCACAAACTTTTAGAGAGGCTAAGATAGGAGAATTAAATTCAAATTAAGCCTTAACCCCTAGAAATGGACCTAGATTAAATATAATTTAAGAGTTTACCATTCTGAAATCTAAAATAGTTGACCCGGAAGCGGGAAATAAAACTTTCCGAAGCCGACATCCCAAAACTTTTAAAATCTAAAATTTGGACCTAGGGTCAGGGTCAGGGTCGACTTTGACCTAGGTCAAAGTCAAGGTCATCCTTGACCTAGGTCAAATTTGAGGTCTACCTTGACCCAAAGGTCATCCTTGACCTCGAATTCAAAGATCTTAGTTTCTCAGGATAGAATGCCAGAAAGAGGCTGGAAACAAGTGGAGAGAGAAGCAGGATAGGGGAAAAAGCCAGATCTAGTAAAAGACCCACTCAAAGTTGATTGACATGACCCCAAACTACTAACTTAGAGGGTTAAACCAGTCCTAAATGGAAGTGCTTCCATTTTTTGACTATACATTTAGCCGCCACTTTAGCAAGAGAATGGACTCGATGAAAACTCTTGGTAAAGGAGGTCACAATGAAAAAGATAATCATATTGAATTCAAAGGGACAAAGAAATCCTCAAGCCTCCAGGGACTCAAGTATTCATCAACTCCAAGATTACAATAAGATAGACATCTCTAGAGAGAGAGAGGGAGAGAGATTATATCGCCCAATGAGAACTTATGTCCCATTGTGAACCACACAAGGAAACATCACAACTGGAAAAATGGAATTGAACCACCTAATGAATGTGGCTACTCACTAGTCAACCCATCAAGGGCTCACCCCTAGGAATATTCTATTCCATAGGACTAAAACCAAAAAGCAAAAGAGATCTAGTCTTAAGGAAACGTTCAACCTTAAGGGATCAAAATTTTTAAACTGGAGGGATTAAGAGATCCTATAAAATGAAAATCCATCCTTTAAGGATTAGTCACTAATACATAAAGGGAGAAAAGTACCTTGAAAAATATATGTATATTGAAAGTGCGCGTGTGCAATAGGTGAGTAGAGTGTATGCCCCCTCATTAAAGTCATTGCTAACACTTTAATAGGAGCAATAGCTTGAATAGAAACATAAACAACTCCACTGATTATGTTTCCACTACAAGATGCCCCCAAAGAAAGACAAATTAAGGGAAATACCACATAAACATATAGAGAACATAGAAGGGATCTACCTACCATGGGGTCAGTATGGTCATAAGATAATATATATGATATTATTGAAAATGACTTGACATCATTCCCCAAAGAAAGTAGAACTACAATCACAATGGAGGACAAATCACATAAGAGATACAAAGAATAATCTTTTCGAACCATGACATGGAGACCAAAAAGAGTCAGTGCTACCAATTCACAAATCCAAATAGATTACGCAAGGAAACATTTACGAACACTAGCACAGGTACACCATAACATGAAACAACATATAGAAGAGTAAAGATACACATAGATGAATAGTACAACAGGTTTGATTCTTTCATCACCTTGCACCAACAAAGTAACAATGGTCGTATAAAAGAATCTAACAAACATTTAGCAAACACATTACGGGAGAAGCACAATACAACAGACAAACAGAGGAAAAGCTACCATGAAGGACTAACCAATCAAGCATGCCGCCTACTCTCCCCATCTTGTTCTATATCATTTAGGGAAGGTGGGTAACTTACAAGAGGAACTATATCCAACATAGTAGGAATAATAGCCAGTTCCAAACAAGAGTCCTCTTGAGAATCATAATGTTCGATACTAGGCGCAAGTGATAATTGTGATGAAATTATATTAGGTAAATCAATATCAATGTCAATAGTCTCATATTCATTATTAATATCATTAGTATCATCAATAGTATCTTCTTCATCTAGATTAATCAAAATAGGATCTAAAATATGAGTGGAACCATCATAATCTTGCATCTTAACATCATTATTAGAAGTAACTTCTTCTAACACATCATTCATAGATTGATCAAAGGAAGGTAAAGAACTTTGAATAATAGAAGTATGGGCTTTAGCTTGAGCATGATGCTTCTTATGATATTCATTAACATATCAATTATGTTTTTTCTTATTTGAAATATGTTGAGAACTAGGAGGAACAACTACCAGATCCTTCATAGGTTCTATAGGAGGATTAGTAGGATTCTAAGCAGATTGACAAGCAACACCAAGAGCTTTATTAATAGAAATAGAAGCCATAGATAAAGGTGGTATGAAAGGTGTATGCAAAAGACCATGATTAAGATCTAGCTATGGCATGCTTAACTCAAGAATCTTGCAATTCTCATAGGCTTGATATGAGTGAAAAAGATTATCAGGTCAAGAAGGACATGAATTATTGAAGGCCAAAATAAGTCAAGTGTAGCACAATCCCTGGGCCTAGAAGGTTGATATAAACTATGGTTAATCATCTTCACCTCTTCATCATGAATGAATTTAAGACATTTATGTATTGGAGAAGCAACAACATGCATGGCATTCAACCAAGGCAAAGCAAGCTTAACTTGAAATTGACCAGAAGTAGGAACAACAAGAAAGGTAGTGTTCACAATTTTACCAGAGAGTTCAACCAAAAAGTCAATAGAACCAAATGATGGATAAAGAAAACCATTACAAGTTTGAATCCACACATTAGATGTACCATAAGAATCATGTTGCAATCTTTTCATGAAAAGGTTTTCTTCAGTAATAACATTGACTAAAGATGTAGGATCAACAAGACAACCATGCGTACGTATCTGAGAAATCCTAGCATAAATGTAAAGGGGACCATCATGAGCTTTAATAGTCTTAGAATCATCCAAAGCAACCAAAATTTCCTGAAATCTCTTATTATTAGGTTGTTTTAGAGGTTTAGGTTGAGGTTTCAATTTAGGCTGTGGTTTTGGTTTAGGTTGAGGTGGAACTTGAGGTTGAGTTTAAGGTTGAGGAAAAACAACATGCTCCACATGGTTAACAATGTGATTAAGATCATCCACCTTTGAATCATAAACAATATCCATAGAAGATGGCCGAGCAATGGTATTAGTATCATGTGTAGGAAAAGGATTCATATAGATTTGAAGATTTTGATTAGGAGGAGATACAGACTTGTTCCCACTACCATCAAAATTATCATGAGATAAAGCATTAGAATCAATTAATTCTTGTATCTTATGTGTTACAGATTAAAATTTCTCAGTATCATGGCCATTTTGATGATAGTATTGATAAAAATCTTTAGGATCAAAAGATTTAGATGCTATCGTAGTAGGTAAAAGAGGCTGAATGGGAGGTAAAGTAATTATATTAGCAGTTAAAAACTTATATATAATAGAATGTAAAAATTCAGAGAGAGGAGTAAATGTACGATTCAAACAAAAAGTAGTGGATGCAGAAGTAGCATTGTGAGATGCAACGACAACTTGATCAGCAACTGTATTCACTTGTTTATTTATCTTGACATAGTTGTTGAGTTTTTAAATTTTTTTTGGATTAGTAGCAGCATCACTCTTATCAACTGGAACATGAGCTATTGGAGTATTTCTCTCAAATTGACTCACTTGTAATTGATAATGATGAAGTACTATGCAAAGTTTTTGAAAAGAGGTAAATTCAGTAAGTAGAATCTTATCTCTAATATCCTTTTGTAAATTTTAAATAAACATACGTTGAATAGCCATATCAAGAACATGATAAGAAATCTGATCATGCAAATAATTAAATCTACCAATGAATTCAGCCAATTTGTATTTAGTGTTTTTTTTACAATGCATCAAATTAGTTAAAGACACTTGTTGACCAATGATATTTTGAAATTGTTAAATAAAAGAAAAGGCAAGTTTTGGAAAAGAGTCAATAGAATAAGGAGGCAAGGAACAATACCATTGTAAGGCTTTTTAATGAAAAGTTCTAGCAAACAAATTGGGTAAAATCCTATGGTCATGAGCATAGTCACTACAAAGGATTTGAAATGTTTTAACATGAGTAACAGGGTCTCCCTTACCATTTTAATTCTCAAGACGAGGCATATTGGTTTGCTGAGGAATAGGAGTACGAATGATGTCTATGGATAAAGGACTTCCCATGTCACATGTAGCAATGCTAAGTGTGTTTTGAGTTAAGGACACAAGTTGTTGTTGTAAAGATGACATAGTTTGAGCCAAACTAATGATTGTTGAATCATTAGAGGAAATAGGAGGCATAGCAACATTACAAACACTAGGTAAAGTGTATGAAGCTACAAGAATGGAAGACACAACTAGAGGAACACTTGGAACCATAGTTGGAAGAGGATTTGAATAAGTAAAAGGAACATTATGGTAAGAAGGTTGTGATGTAGGAAGGGACATAGGAGGAACACTCATAGGAAGAGAGGGAACCTTCGTAGTCACCAAAGGAGGAGTATAGGTAGGAATACCATGGAGTGGAATAGAAGAAGTTTCCACACTAGTAACAAGAGGAATCAATCCTAGATCTTGAGCTTCTTGAACTAAAGGTTTAACATTTGAATGCACAAGGTGAGTGATACCATGAAGGAGATTAACACCTTGATCATTATCATGAAGAAATTTCTTAAGAGCCTCTATAGCTTGAATAGAATTATGAAATTATGGTTTTCTTGGATCAACCAATTACCCATTTCATCAAGTTCGGTTGAAAGTTTTGGACTTGTTCAAGAGGAACTCTTAAAGCATCATCCTCATCATGCGATGAGTGAGAAGAGTTTTTCTCCATAGTAGGGTTGGAATCATGAAGAATCAAATTGTCATCTAGGATCCTAAGGAAAGGAGAGGAAGACTCAGGATCAAAGGAACCCATAAGTTTATGACTTCTTCTAACTAGAATATTATAGGTAGGACTAGAGGTAGTAAAGCTCATATACCAATGCAATGCAAATGAACTAAACTAAGAAAACAAAAAGAATGAAAATATGATTTTTTAAATTTTTTTTTATATGAGATGCAAACACATGAAAGAAACTTAATATGTGCAAGATCTAACACCATAAAAGAAAGAGTTATCCACCTTGGCTTCACCAAAATGTAGGAGAAAAAATCATGGTCATCACAATATAGATGAACATAGAGTGCTCTCCTAAGGGGGATATGTGAATGTTTGATAATATGACAAGGATGGGAAATATAAGATATACCTCTTAGCCCTAAATTCCCAAAGGAAGATCCAAATTTATTAACCACAAGAATATGGGCAATACATAGATGAATCAATCGATGGAGAATATGAAGAAAGAGAATAACCTTATATTTCATTATGGTAAGTGTATAATTGAAATCTTAATTGAATTGAAAACAAATAATAACCTCAATTATGACAGATTTGAAAAATGCTATTTTCTGATGTCTTTGTTTAATTTTGGTGAATTCTGCAATCGGATCTGGGCTGGAAATGCAAAAATAGAACAAAACCAAAAATATTTTGTCTTTCAGAACAAGGTCATCCTTGACCTCAAGGACGGGGTAAGATCTTACCCTAGGGTACAACCTTATCCCAGAAAGTCATCCTTAACCTACACGACTCTGACATAAATTTTATTCGCGGATCATAGAAGTTCACCAAAATGGGTACTCAAATCTACACTGATATTTTCCATTCTGCACCTGGACCTACAAGAAAAAGGATTTTGTTTGTTGGATGAAGGTTTTTCCTTAGTCAAAGCCTGGTTTGGAATCAACCTTGAAATGTAATTGAAATTTCAATATATAAACAAAGTAAATGGAACTATTCACCTTGCCTATCTTGGAATCCTTGTGGAGGATTTGAATCCTTGAATCCACAAGTATGGATGCTGCAAACAAATGTATAGTTGAATGTAGTATGTCTTGAATCAATTTCATTAGATCTTCAACACCAATCTTGAGTGGATCTTGAAATAGGAAGAAGCTTGGATGAATGTGGATGGAGGAATCTTCAACAAGAGGGCTCCAGAGAGATTGAATCCTTCAATGACTATCAATGGATCTCCTTGATGAATTGGATCTTGAATGCTTGAATGCTTGAATGCTTTCCTTCTCCTTCTTTCTTTCTTGATCTCTTGATTTCTTTGCTTGAATTAAATGGTGTGTGGATGTGAAAACATATCTTGAAATGAAAGAGGAAGGATTCCTTTTATACTAGTCTAGGGCACAAACTTATAGAGAGGATGACATAGGAGAATTAAATTCAAATTAAGCCTTAACCACTAGAAATCGACCTATATTAAATAAATTTTTTAATTTTACCATTCTAAAATCTGAAAAAGTTGACCCTGAAGCAGGAAATAAAACTTTCTGAAGCCCAACATCCTGAAACTTCTAGAATTTGAAATTTGGACCTAGGGTCAGGGTCGAGGTCAACTCTAACCCAGGTCAAAGTCAAGTTCATCCTTGACCTAGGTCAAAGTTGAGGTTGATCTTGACGCAAAAGGTCATCCTTGACCTTGAAGTCAAAGATCTCAGTTTCTCAAGATAGAGTTACAAAAGGAGGCTGGAAATAGGTGGAGAGAGAACTAGAATGGGGGAAAAAGAAAGATTTGGTCAAAGACCCACTCAAGGGTGCTTGACATGACCTAAACTACTTACTCAGAGGGGTAAACTAATCCTAAATAGAAGTGCTTCCATTTTCTAGCGATACAGTAATATGAAAGATCACACACATGAATTATACAAAATGAAAAAAAATTACGTAGAAAACCCAATATGATGAAAATCACAGAGAAGTTAATTCTCATGAACAAAAAAATTAGTTAAGGTGAGAAAAATTAAGGTTATTTTTACAAAGGGTGGTCATTTCCAGAATGCTCCATATGGTTAGGCTCACTTCCATGAGAAAGAAGAGAGAGAAAGGAAATCCACCAATGTAGTTCAATTGTTGTAGAAACACTTGGCTCACTGTCTTTAATGTCTAACATCAACAACACATTCTCTTCTCACAACACTCTGATGTAGGAGCATCCTGGGTGTAAGAGCAATCTTGCATCACCCAAAAAAAAATATTTCTATTTTTATATTCAATAAGGGCTATTTTGTGCAGAGCTGCTATTTATGGAAAGTTACTATTTTTGGTAATTTTTGTATGTGCTCAGAATGATCTGATTTCTTTCTTGGAGATTCATTTTGGTCATATAAGTCTGCCAGTAAAGTTTCATTGCCAGATCAAGTGTATATTGGAAGATATTGAAGATTTTCAATATTGGCAGCAGGGTACAGAAACTTTGAACTCAAATTTGAAGGCTTTAGAGGTCTCGGATGAGGTTGAAAATTTGGGTGACAAGTATTTGCACCGGTCAAGCTTGTAGAGTGCTTCGTGGCATTTTTGAAATGGGGTTATAATAGCCGATCGGGTCAACTGGTGGTGAATTATGGTCTTCAGAAGTTGGGCCACCTGAAATGGCAGAAAATATTTTTCTTCAAAATTTTTGTTCGGGTTTCAAAGGTTATCTTGAGCCGACTATGATGTAATAAAATGTAAAATAAAATAATTCTAAGTTTGGGTCGGCCTTATTGGCTAAAATTCTGGAACCTTCCCAAGCGGTGGAAAATTGCCTATATAAGGAAGGTTGTATTATTGTCTTAGGCAGTTCAGAATAGTTCTGGGTAGTAGATCTGGGCAACAATTCGAGGCTTTGTCCTACATAAGATTGTAAGGGAATTCCCATGTGGCTTTGCATATTGTAATTCTGAAAGTCTGTAATTCCACATTTGTGGAGATAATAAGAAGCCAATTTTATGTTCTTGCATATTATTGTTGTTGTTTCTCTATTTCTGTGTATGTGGTATTAAGGGGAGCACCCTTCATCAAGTGGTATCAGAGCAGGAGTTCTTGAGTGTGTAAATAGATCGCCGACTGTGAGGCAGTTTGCACCAGGACCGTGGTTAGAGTTTCAGCGTGCATCACGAAAATACCTCCACGAAGAGAACGTGGCGGAAGAGCCAGTGCTGTGACACCTGAGGTTAGAGAGCTGCAGAGACAAGTGTGAGCATTGCAAGAAGAGATTCACAGAAGAACGAATCTTAATGTCAGAGATGAAAGCGAGAATGAAGCCGAAGAAGAATATCAAGAAGGATAAGTTGAAATTGTGAACCAGGAGGAAGAAAGACTTTTTTGGGTGATTTCTAAGATTGGGAAAAGACCTAAGATTGAGGTTCCTACATTTTCTGGAAATCTTAACCTAGAAGAATTGATCGACTGGATCAATGAATGCGAGGAATATTTTGAGTATGAAGATGTTGAGGATCCTGATAGCGTCAAATTTGTGAAGGCCAGACTGAAAGGTCATGCAAAGATATGGTGGCAAGAGATTCAATTGGAGTGAAATAGAAGGGGAAAGGAGAAAATCACGAGATGGGATCAGATGGTGGATAAATTGAAGTGACAGTTCATTCCTATTGATTATGAGCTTGACCTACTAAAGAAAATGCAAAGTTTGAAGCAAGTAGGAAGATCTGTTCAGAAGTATACAGAAGAGTTCTATCGACTTCTCATCAGAACAGGCCATGTAGAAGCTGATAAGGAGAAAGCTACCCGATACCTTAATGGGTTAAGTTCAAGCATTCAGGAGGAGCTGAATCTGGTTCGAATGAACAGTATTGAAGAGGCATACCAGTTTTCCCTAAAAGTAGAGGAAAAGCTGAATAAGAAGTTTGAGAGTAGACAAAACGGAAGAGGTCGTGGTGGACGATCTGGTGGATGGTCATATGTTGGCTGAAATGAAGATCTAAAAAAAAAAGGATGAGGCCAGTAGCAGTCAGAATCAGCGAGGAAATAATTCCAATCACTTCCAGGATCAGAATAATCGAGATGAGAGAGGAAGAGGAAGAGGACAAGGATCTCGAAGAGGTGGCTTCCGTGGAACATGTTTTCACTATGGAGAAGAAGGTCATAGGGCATTTGAATGTCCTCAGAGCCAAGGAAGAATAGACAAGAGAAATGACGGCCAGGCCAGAGTTGCACATGTAGATGAAGATGCCAGATCCTCAAATTCTGAGGATGCTGAAAGAGGAGAAATGTTGATTAACAGAAGAGTCCTGTTGAGTGGTGAGAATGAACCTGAGAAAAGAAGGAGCCTATTTCGCACTAGGTGCAAGTGTGAAGGTAAATGTTGTGATGTGATTATTGATAGTGGAAGCACTGACAATTTGGTGTCAGAAGAGATGGTGACAAAGTTGAAGCTCAAGAGACAGAAACACCCACATCCATATCGGATTACCTGGGTACAGGATGACCACAAGGTCATGGTCAATGAACAATGCCTAGTGAAGTTCAAGATTGGCGGATACCAAGATGAGGTATTGTGTGATATCATATCTATGGATGCATGTCATATGTTTTTGGGTAGACCATGGCAGTTTGACAGATGTGCTGTACATGATGGTCGTGTGAATACCTATTCCCTGACAAAGGATGGAGTGCGACATAAGCTAAAACTATTGAAGGAGACCGAAGAAAAGGTATGTGGTAATGCAAGGATAACTTTTGTTGATGGAAAAAATTTCTTAGATGGTATGAGGTATGAGCATGTATGTTTTGCTTTAATTCCAAAAGCTGGTAAAGAGGAAGTAGAAAATGTTCCTATAGAAGTTGCAGATTTGTTGAATGAGTTTCAAGATATTGTATCCGATAACATGCCTGATAGATTACCACCAGTCAGGAAGATCAGTCATTAGATAGACTTGGTCCCAAGAGCGAGTTTGCCAAATAATGCAGCACACAGAATGACACCTGCAGAAAGTGAGGAGTTGAACAGACAAGTACATGAACTGTTGCAGAAAGGATTGATCCGTGAGAGTCTGAGTCCCTGTGATGTACAAGAGGTATTAGCACCAAAGAAAAATGGAGAGTGGAGGATGTGTATAGATTCTAGAGTAATAAACAAGATCACAATCAAGTATAGGTTTCCATTGCCACGAATAGATGATATTATGGATTGTTTGAGTGGAGCTGTGTATTTCTCAAAGATAGATCTGAAGAGAGGATATCACCAGATTCAGATAAGAGAAGGAGATGAATGGAAAACTGCCTTCAAGATAAAGGAAGAACTGTATGAGTGGTTAGTCATGCCTTTTGGGCTAACCAATGCACCGAGCACTTTCATGCGGCTCATGAACGAGGTTCTAAAAGAATTTTTGGGTAAGTTTGTCATTGTTTACCTAGATGATATTTTGATTTTTAGCAAGACATTGGAGGAACATATGATGCATATTCGTATGGTGTTTGAGAAGTTGAGAAATGAGAAATTGTTGATTAATTTGAAGAAGTGCAGTTTTGTGAAGAAAGAGTTAGTGTATTTGGGATTTGTAGTCTCAGTAGAAGGTCTAAAAATGGACCCAGAGAAGGTACAGGCTATCTTTGAATGGCCTACTCCAAGGAGTGCTACTAAGGTAAGATCTTTTCATGGTCTAGCTAGTTTTTACAGAAAGTTTATCAAAAATTTTAGCAGTATTTGTGGTCCCTTGACTGAGACAATGAGAGAGGATAGAAAAGAGTTTAAGTGGACTAAAGGGACAGAAAAGAGTTTTCAATTGTTGAAACAAAAATTTACAGAATAACCTGTTTTAGCCCTTCCAGATTTTAATAAGGTGTTTCAAGTAGATTGTGATGCTAGTGGTACTGCAATAGGAGTTGTTATGAGCCAAGAAGGTAAACTTGTTGCGTATTTCAGTGAGAAGTTAAATGATGCCAAGAGGAAGTATTCTGTTTATGATCAGAAATTTTATGCTATAGTTCAGGCATTAAAGAAGTGGAGACATTATCTGCTTCCTAAGGAGTTTGTTTTGTATACTGATCATCAAGCTTTGCAATATTTGAATAGTCAAGGAAAGTTAAATCAGAGGCATTTGAAATGGGTTGAGTTTTTGCAGAGTTATACATTTGTTTTGAAACATAAGAGTGGAAAGTCTAACAGGGTTGCAGATGCTCTTAGTAGAAGGCAACTATTGCTGACAGAAATGCAGATTGAAGTAGTTAGGTTCAAGGAACTCAAGAATTTATATCCAGACGATCCTAATTTTGGTGAAGCTTGGAAAGCTTGTACAAAACTTGTTACTCTGGACAGGATAAAATAGTTGGATTTCATCATTCAGGATGATATGCTATTCAAAGGGAGTCAGTTGTGCATTCCCCGAAGCTCTATGAGGGAGAATCTCATCAAGGAGAAGCATAGCGGAGGATTGGTGGGACATTTTGGTCGTGATAAAACCCTTGCTTTGGTTAGTGAAAATTATTATTGGCCACAATTGCAATAAGATGTCAAGAATTTTGTACAGAGTTGCAGAGTATGTCAGATGGCGAAGGGAGTGAAGCAGAATACATGGTTGTATCAGCCATTACCTGTACCAGAGAAGCCTTGGCAGGATATCAGTATGGACTTTGTTCTTAGTTTATCGAGGACACAGTGAGGACATGATTCAATTTTTGTAGTAGTTGACAGATTTTTTAAAATGACACATTTCATTCCCTGCAAGAAGACTAATGATGCTGTTCATGTAGCAGAATTGTTTTTCAGAGAAGTAGTCAGACTTCATGGTTTGCCAAATACCATAGCTTCAGATCGGGACACTAAGTTTGTTGGATATTTCTAGCGTACATTGTGGAAGAAGTTGAAGATAGATTTAAAGTTCAGTTCATCACATCATCCACAGACTGATGGACAGACAGAGGTGGTGAGTAGGAGTTTAAGAAATTTGCTGAGATGTTTGGTTGGAGATAAGCCAACAGAATGGGATTTGATTTTACCACAGGCAGAATTTGCATACAATAATTTTGTCAATAGGAGCACTGGTAAATCACCATTCTAGATTGTATATGGAAGTAGTCCAAGAAATGCATCTGAATTGAGAAAGATAAATAAAGGAGAAATAAGTAGTGCTGAAGCTAAGAATTTTGCAGAACACTTGAAGAACATCCATGAGGAGGTGAGGAAGTATATTACCAAGATGAATGCACAGTATAAGGCTAAGGCAGATGAGAAAATGAGGTATAAGGAATTTTAAGTTGGTGAAGAAGTCATGGTTCATTTGCGGAAGGAGCGGTTTCCAGTTGGTACATATAACAAGCTGAAAATGAAAAAGTTTGGACCATGTAGGATACTGAAGAAACATGATTCAGGAAACGCATATGAGGTAGATTTCCTACTGAGCTAAATATTTCACTAGTGTTTAACATTTCAGATCTGACAGAGTATCATGAAGGAGGTGTTGAAGATGAGATCACAGCAGCACAGTGGAGTATTTCAGCGACTAGTTTAGACACTAAGGAGATTGAAGATATACTGGACAGTCATGTTGGCAAAAGCACAAGGAACATGACATATGAAGAATATATGGTCAAGTGGAAAGGATGATCTATTGAAGATTCATCATGGCTGACAAAAGAGGAGGTTAGCCGTCTTGATTTTCCTCTGCACAGCTGAGTCGTGACAGGGTCACTTCTCAAATTACCCTGGGTGTCTAATGCAGGAGCATCCTGGATGTAAGAGCAATCTTGCATCACGCAAAAAAAAATATTTCTATTTTTATATTCAATAAGGTCTATTTTGTGGAGAGCTGCTATTTATGGAAAGTTACTATTTTTGGTAATTTTTGTATGTGCTCAGAATGATCTGATTTCTTTCTTGGAGGTTCATTTTGGTCATATAAGTCTGCCAGTAAAGTTTCATTACCAGATCAAGTGTATATTAGAAGATATTGAAGATTTTCGGTATTGGCAGCAAGGTACAGAAACTTTGAACTCAGTTTTGAAGGCTTTAGACGCCCCAGATGAGGTCAAAAATTTGTGTGAAAGGTGCTTGCACCGGTCAAACCTGTAGAGTGCTTTGTGGCATTTCCGAAATGGGGTTATAATAGCCGATCGGGTCAACTGGTGATGACTTATGGTCTTCAGAAGTTGGTCCACCTGATGTAATAAAATGTAAAATAAAATAATTCTAAGTTTGGTTGGCCTTATTGGCTAAAATTCTGGAACCTTCCCAGGCGGTGAAAAATTGCCTATATAAGGAAGGCTGTATTATTGTCTTAGGCAGTTCAGAATAGTTCTGGGTAGTAGATCTGGGTAATAGTTCGAGGCTTTATCCTACAGAATATTGTAAGGGAATGCCCATGTGGCTTTGCATATTGTAATTCTGAAAGTTTGTAATTCCACATTTGTGGAGATAATAAGAAGCTAATTTTCTGTTCTTGCATATTATTGTTGTTGTTTCTCTATTTCTATGTATGTGATATTAAGGGGAGCACCCTTCATCAAGTGGTATCAGAGTAGGAGTTCTTGAGTGTGTAAACAGATCGCTGACTGTGAGGCAGTTTGGAACAGGACCGTGGTTAGGGTTTTAGCGTGCATCATGAAAATACCTCCACAAAGAGAACCTGGCGGAAGAGCCGGTGCTGTGACACCTGAGGTTAGAGAGCTGCAGAGACAAGTGCGAGCATTGCAAAAAGAGATTCACAGAGGAATGAATCTTAATGTCAGAGATGAAAGCGAGGATGAAGCTGAAGAAGAATATCAAGAAGGAGGTGAAATTGTGAACCAAGAGGAAGAAAGACTTTTTCGGGCAATTTCTAAGATTGGGAAAAGACCTAAGATTGAGGTTCCTACATTTTCTAGAAATCTTAACCCAGAAGAATTGATCGACTGGATCAATGAATGCGAGGAATATTTTGAGTATGAAGATATTGAGGATCCTGATAGGGTCAAATTTGTGAAGGCCAGACTGAAAGGTCATGCAAAGATATGGTGGCAAGAGATTTAGTTAGAGAGAAATAGAAGGGGAAAGGAGAAAATCACAAGATGGGATCGGATGGTGGATAAATTGAAGTGACAGTTCATTCTTGTTGATTATGAGCTTGACCTACTAAAGAAAATGAAAAGTTTGAAGCAACCAGGAAGATCTGTTCAGGAGTATACAGAGGAGTTCTATCGACTTCTCATCAGAACAGGCCATGCAGAAGCTAATAAGGAGAAAGCTGCCCGATACCTTAATGGGTTAAGGCCAAGCATTCAGGAGGAGCTGAATCTGATTCGAATGAACAGTATTGAAGAGGCATACCAGTTTGCCCTAAAAGTAGAGGAAAAGCTGAATAAGAAGTTTGAGAGTAGACAAAATGGAAGACGTCACGGTGGATGATCTGGTGGACGGTCATATGGTGGCCGAAATGAAGATCTGAAAAAGAAGAATGAGGCCAGTAGCAGTCAGAATCAGTGAGGAAATAATTCCAATCGCTTCCAGGATCAGAATAATCAAGATCAAAGAGGAAGAGGAAGAGGAAGAGGACAAGGATCTGGAAGAGGTGGCTTCCGTGGAACATGTTTTCACTGTAGAGAAGAAGGTCATAGGGCATTTGAATGTCCTCAGTGCCAAGGCAGGACAGATAGGAGAAATGACGGCCAAGCCAGAGTTGCACATGTAGATGAAGATGCCAGATCCTCAAATTTTGAGGATGCTGAAAGAGGAGAAACGTTGATTAACAGAAAAGTCCTGTTGAGTGGTGAGAATGAACCTGAGCAAAGAAGGAGCCTGTTTCACACCAGGTGCAATTGTGAAGGTAAATGTTGTGATGTGATTATTGATAGTGGAAGCACTGACAATTTGGTGTCAGAAGAGATGGTGACAAAGTTGAAGCTCAAGAGACAGAAACACCCACATCTATATCAGATTTCCTGAGTACAGGATGACCACAAGGTCATGATCAATGAACAATGCCTGGTGAAGTTAAAGATTGCCAGATACCAAGATGAGGTATTGTGTGATATCATATCTATGGATGCATGTCATATGTTTTTGGGTAGACCATGGCAGTTTGACAGATGTGTTGTACATGATGGTCGTGCGAATACCTATTCTCTAACAAAGGATGGAGTGCGACATAAGCTAAAACCATTGAAGGAGACTGAAGAAAAGGTATGTGGTAATGCAAGGATAACTTTTGTTGATGAAAAAAATTTCTTAGATGGTATGAGGCATGAGCATGTATGTTTTACTTTAATTCTAAAAGCTGGTAAAGAGGAAGTAGAAGATGTTCCTATAGAAGTTGCAGATTTGTTGAATGAGTTTTAGGATATTGTATCTGATAACATGCCTGATGGATTACCACCAGTCAGGAAGATCAGTCATCAGATAGACTTGATGCCAGGAGCGGGTTGGCCGAATAAGGCAGCACACAGAATGACACCTGTAGAAAGTGAGGAGTTGAACAGACAAGTACATGAACTGTTACAGAAAGGATTGATCCATGAGAGTCTGAATCCCTGTGCTATACCAGTGGTATTAGCACCAAAGAAGAATGGAGAGTGGAGGATGTGTACAGATTCCAGAGCAATAAACAAGATCACAATCAAGTATAGGTTTCCATTGCCATGAATGGATGATATTATGGATTATTTGAGTGGAGCTGTGTATTTCTCAAAGATAGATCTTAAGAGTGGATATCACCAGATTCAAATCAGAGAAGGAGATGAATGGAAGACTGCCTTCAAGACAAAGGAAGGACTGTATGAGTGGTTAGTCATGCCTTTTGGGCTAACCAATGCACTGAGCACTTTCATGCAGCTCATGAACGAGGTTTTGAAAGAATTTTTGGGTAAGTTTGTCATTGTTTACCTAGATGATATTTTGATTTTTAGCATGACATTGGAGGAACATATGACGCATATTCGTATGGTGTTTGAGAAGTTGAGAGATGAGAAATTGTTGATTAATTTGAAGAAGTGTAGTTTTGTGAAGAAAGAGTTAGTGTATTTGAGATTTGTAGTCTCAGCAGAAGGTCTGAAAATGGACCCAGAGAAGGTACAGGCTATCCTTGAATGGCCTACTCCAAGGAGTGCTATTGAGGTAAGATCTTTTCATGGTCTAGCTAGTTTTTACATAAAGTTTATCAAAAATTTTAGCAGTATTTGTGGTCCCTTGACTGAGACAATGAGAGGGGATAGAAAAGAGTTTAAGTGGACTAAAGGGGCAAAAAAGAGTTTTCAATTGTTGAAACAAAAAGTTACAGAACAACCTGTTTTAACCCTTCCAGATTTTAATAAGGTGTTTCAAGTAGATTGTGATGCTAGTGGTACTGCAATAGGAGCTGTTATGAGCCAAGAAGGTAAACCTATTGCGTATTTCAGTGAGAAGTTAAATGATGCCAAGAGGAAGTATTCTATTTATGATCAGGAATTTTATGCTATAGTTCAGGCATTAAAAAAGTGGAGACATTATCTTCTTCCTAAAGAGTTTATTTTGTATACTGATTATCAAGCTTTGCAATATTTGAATAGTCAAGGAAAGTTGAATCAGAGGCATTTGAAATGGGTTGAGTTTTTACAGAGTTATACATTTGTTTTGAAACACAAGAGTGGAAAGTCTAACAGGGTTGCAGATGCTCTTAGTAGAAGGCAACTATTGCTGACAGAAATGCAGATTGAAGTGGTTGGGTTCAAGGAATTCAAAAATTTGTATCCAGAGGATCCTGATTTTGGTGAAGCTTGGAAAGCTTGTACATAACCTGTTACTCTAGATAGGACAAAATGGTTAGATTTCATCATTCAGGATGATATGCTATTCAGAGGGAGTCAGTTGTGCATTCCCCGAAGCTCTATGAGGGAGAATCTCATCAAGGAGAAGCATAGCGGAGGATTGCCGAGACATTTTGGTCGTGATAAAACCCTTTCTTTAGTTAGTGAAAATTATTATTGGCCAAAATTGCAACAAGATGTCAAGAATTTTGTATAGAGTTGCAGAGTATGTCAAATGGTGAAGGGAGTGAAGAAGAATACAGGGTTGTATCAGCCATTACCTGTACTAAAGAAGCCCTGGGAGGATATCAGTATGGACTTTGTTCTTAGTTTACCGAGGACACAACGGGGACATGATTCAATTTTTGTAGTAGTTGATAGATTTTCGAAGATGGCACATTTCATTCCCTGCAAGAAGACTAATGATGTTGTTCATGTAGCAAAAAAATTTTTCAGAGAAGTAGTGAGATTTCATGGTTTGCCAAAGACCATAGTTTCAGATCGGGACACTAAGTTTGTTGGATATTTCTGGCGTACATTGTGGAAGAAGTTGAAGACAGATTTGAAGTTCAGTTCATCACATCATCCACAGACTGATGGACAGACAGAGGTGGTGAATAGGAGTTTGGAAAATTTGCTGAGATGTTTGGTTAGAGATAAGCCAACAGGATGGGATTTGATTTTACCACAGGTAGAATTTGCATACAATAATTCTGTCAATAGGAGCACTGGTAAATCACCATTCCAAATTGTATATGGAAGTAGTCCAAGAAATGCATCTGAATTGAGAAAGATAGATAAAGGAGAAATAAGTAGTGCTGAAGCTGAAAATTTTGTAGAACACTTGAAGAACATCCATGAGGAGGTGAGGAAGCATATTACCAAGATGAATGCACAGTATAAGGCTAATCAGATGAGAAAATGAGGTATAAGGAATTTCAAGTTGGTGATGAAGTCATGGTTCATTTGCGGAAGGAGCGGTTTCCAGTTGGTACATATAACAAGCTGAAAATGAAGAAGTTTGGACCATGTAGGATACTGAAGAAATATGATTCAAGAAATGCATATGAGGTAGAATTGCCTACTGAGCTAAATATTTCACCAGTGTTTAACATTTCAGATCTGACAGAGTATCATGAAGGAAGTGTTGAAGATGAGATCACAACAGCACAATGGAGTATTCCAGTAACTAGTTCAGACACTAAGGAGATCGAAGATATACTAGACAGTCGTGTTGGCAGAAGCACAAGGAACATGACATATGAAAAATATCTGATCAAGTGGAAAGGATGACCTATTGAAGATTCATCATGGCTAACAAAGGAGGAGGTTAGCCATCTTGGTTTTCCTCTGCACACTTGAGTCGTGACAGGGTCACTTCTCAAATTACCATGGGTGTCTGATGCAGGAGCATCCTTTGTGTAAGAGCAATCTTGCATCACCCAAAAAAATATTTCTATTTTTATATTCAATAAGGGCTATTTTGTGCAGAGCTACTATTTATGGAAAGTTACTATTTTTGGTAATTTTTGTATGTGCTCAGAATGATCTGATTTCTTTCTTGGAGGTTCATTTTGGTCATATAAGTCTGTCAGTAAAGTTTCATTGCCAGATCAAGTGTATATTGGAAGATATTGAAGATTTTCGGTATTGGCAGTAGGGTACAGAAACTTTGAACTCAGTTTTGAAGGCTTTAGAGGCCCCGAATGAGGAAAAAAATTTGGGTGACGAGCGCTTGCGCCGATCAAGCCTGTAGAGTGCTTCGTGGCATTTTGAAATGGGGTTATAATAGCCGATCGGGTCAACTGGTGATGACTTATGGTTTTCGAAAGTTGGGCCACCTGAAATGGCAAAAAATAATTTTCTTCAAAATTTCTGTTCGGGTTTCAAAGGTTATCTTGAGCCGACTATGATGTAATAAAATGTAAAATAAAATAATTCTAAGTTTGGTCGGCCTTATTGGCTAAAATTCTGGACCCTTCCCAGGCGGTGGAAAATTGCCTATATAAGGAAGGCTGTATTATTGTCTTAGACAGTTCAGAATAGTTCTGGGTAGTAGATCTGGGTAATAGTTCAAGGCTTTGTCCTACAGAATATTGTAACGGAATGCCCATGTGGCTTTGCATATTGTAATTTTGAAAGTTTGTAATTCCACATTTGTGGAGATAATAAGAAGCCAATTTTCTATTCTTGCATATTATTGTTGTTGTTTCTCTATTTCTGTGTATGTGGTATTAAGTGGAGCACCCTTCATCACACTCCCACCACACCTTCGCCTTATATATAATGGATCTTTTGTTCAATAACCTCACATATATTTCCTTACAAACAAGCTACTACTTATACTAAACTAAAATTACTAGGTCCACGAAGATAATTTTAAAATAGGTATAGACTAAATATTCCCACAATGGGGATGAATAAAAATAGGACCACACAAAGCACACTATTTGAACCAAATAATTTTTTTTGCAAATGCAATAATAATCAAATCCCAATATGAAGTAACATATTAAAAATTATTCCCCCAGACCACATCAACATGGGGTGGTCCCACAATAGTGTGTCCCACTTTTTTAGACATGTTGGTTTTTGTTGAAATAACACACTTTTATTAAAATATGATGATTTAAGCCTTGAGAGGTTCTATTTGAAGGAATTAATTACAAATGGTTACCTCAAAGCCTCTTATATTAAAAAAATATTGATATAACATCTATACTCCTCATTCATACCTACAATGTAGTCTCCTTCGCACCTATTAAAATGCTGACAAAAAATCACTTCAACTTTATGTTTTGGCAGTTCAAATGAATCCATTTTAATAACATATGTATGTAGTATGATTCCATTTGGAACAAGCTTTGTAATGAATAAAATTTTAATACTTATCGAGTTCATTATCACTTTTAAATACTACTTTAACTAAACATAAGTTGTTTGGTCATTCGACAACCTGTCTCTTCAAGACTTTGGGAAAAATAGTAAATTACCAAAAAAAAATTATGAAAAATATGTAGGAAAAGAGTATTTGTGTTACCTTTCTATATAAAAAAGAAAAAATAAATTTTGATATACACAGATCAAGTTAGAGTGATCCAAGTGACCTTATGTCTAAATTATAGTTGCTGTCAATTTAGAACTTAATAAACTATGAAATATTGACCCAAAATGAATGAAACCAATTACATCCTTTAGATATTGAAGTTACAAATATAATCTCAAAAGAATTACATCATTATCATATTTTAAAAAAAAATTATGTTGATCCAAGTGACAGTAACTCTTTAGAAACATAATTTTTCACATAAACCACTTTTCAAAGGAGAAGGAAAAATGAATTTAAATGAATTTTATTTTTTTAAAAAATATATATATATAGAAACTAGAACAGAAATTATAAAAGAATTTACTTTACATCATCTTCAAATTACTAATAGTTTTGCGCAATAAGTGTTTGAAAGTGAAGTTTTTTTCTGAGAATGTTGATCTTTGTGTCAAAGTTGGCCAA
This sequence comes from Chamaecyparis obtusa, assembly GCA_027943335.1. Lineage (NCBI taxonomy): Eukaryota > Viridiplantae > Streptophyta > Pinopsida > Cupressales > Cupressaceae > Chamaecyparis > Chamaecyparis obtusa. The sequence goes on from BSBK01011467.1 coordinate 114,081, forward strand.
AAAGTGCCAGGACACACTATTATTGGACCACCCGATGACTTAAAATAACAATATAGTGAAACCATACTATCAAAATCCTTATCAGGAATAAGAGAGAACTCCAAACTATTGTCAAGCATGAACATCACAAAATACACGACTAGAACATATTTTTAGAGTAATATCTATTTGGAGCACCAACCTCTAGATGAATAGAACTTCAAAAACACATCAACTTAGTAGGAATACTGATCATAAAACCATTTTCCAAAGCAATATGTTTCCATCAATGACACATTTCCATCCAAGTAAACCATAATCGAATATTGCAACATTGATAATATCATAAACTCTACATCAATACAACACTGCAATGATAAGCTTTAAAACATTAGCACTGTAACTTCATCAACTATCTAACATCACAACTCTACAACTTGAGCACTTCAATATGTTAGAAAGTAAATTCCACCAAGATAACTAAGAGGGGGGGGGGGGGCATGAATCAGTTATTAGATAATTATAACTTTTATCATCTTCAACAACATTAAACCATATAAGCAATATAATTAACAACCATAGAAAGATATTCATACACAATAACACAAGATATGTTGACTAGGGAACCTCTTGATCAAAGAGTAAACCCCAGTGAGAATGATGCCCACAAAAGATGCACTAATATAAATATTCCTTGTAAAAGGATGGACTCTATTAGGAGTCTTATGAAATACATTCAGTACATATGAATCCTTGTTAGGAGATTTTGAATCCCTATTAAAAGAGTCTAACCCTGTTAAGAGTTATGGAAGATAGAAGGACCCCCTGTCCAAACAACTTCAGGGTAGGATCACTGAACACACTATCCAAATAATCCTTGTATTACACAACATAATAATATGTTACCTCTTCTCTAACTATGTCAAACCGCACTCACTATTACACCAGATCTCAATTTCAGATCTCTATACTTTGCATGTCTTCCTTCACAAATTCGCTTTCATACTTAGCTCTTTTCTTCACTTCATGCATACAAAGTCACACACAACCACTAAAACCATATTAAAATAGGGAAATATATTCCTTTGTTTATACCACACTCAAATAATTATAAATGAGTTAGCATACAATTACAAATTAAAAGTTTCCACACGCTATATCAAAATCACACAAAATTGTCAGCTTCCAAATACAATAAATCATCACTCGTGCAACCTTGAAGTTTGCACTATCATCCACGTCACTATCAATGTCTCTTATACTTCCCTTTAACTGTGCAAAATGAGATTCCATCCCAATTAGGAGATATCATCTGATTTCTACAAACCGCTATTCAGGAATACTGCCTGAATACTGCTTCTGCCAAAGTGCTCATAACTTCCATAAATAAATGAATTACTATCTGCACTCTTAACCATAGACATATAACACATAAAAAAGTATAACGTCAACATCACATAGCTCCAACTGCAATATCCCACGTGCGCTAATCAAAACATTGTTTTCTTCTCTGCAAGTCTCTAGTAAATCACTGTGTTGACATCAATGACAATCATAGTCATGAATGCAACAACAACTACTACAGAATGTCTTTCAAACATTTATCATTCATTCCTAACAATCTCCCCCATTGGCATTGATGGCAACATAGATGAAAAAACATCCAATGTTCCAAAAATCCAATACTGCAACACTGTTGCTCCAAATCCTCTTCATCAATCAAATCTCACTTTATTTTCCTATTTGGTTCTCTCCAACAGATGTTTCAAATAGTTTTTCATGTATACTTCTCCCCCATTGACATCAATGACAGAAATTTCATCATTATGTCAACAAAAACTTCAATGTTAAAAGACACTATTCAGAAAATACATTCACTAGAGTCCTCATGACTCAGCTTAGATACACATACTCCCCCATAGAGGAAGTACCAACATCTAGTCCAGAAGAGAGATAAGGCTCATATACCACTGGACAGATGCAACCAACTACATCACTTCTCAAAAGTAGGCTGGGGCATAACCCCAAGCATACCTCTTAGATACTCAAATGTATCCTTAGGCAAAGGCTTTGTGAATATATCAGCTATCTGCTCCTTTATACTTATGTACTCAAGTTTGACTTCTTTCTCAACAACTTTCTCTCTTACAACATGATACTTAATCTCTATATGCTTTGTCTTAGAATGTAATACAGGATTCTTAAACATACTAACTGTGCTGGTGTTGTCACAATGTATGACAACAGGTTCAACAAACTTTATTCCAATATCCTTCACCATTTGCTTCATCCAAATTATTTGGTTACAATTTTTTTCTACTGCTACATATTCTACTTCTGTTGTGCTTTGTGAGATACAATTTTGCTTCTTTCTTAGCCAAGAAACCAATCTTCCTCCAAGGAAAAATGCTCCACCACTGGTGCTTTTCTTATCATCAATGTTGCCTCCCCAATCAACATCTGTATATGCACATAGGGTAAAATCATCATATTTTTCATACCATAATCTATAGTCCATTGTGTCTCTTAAATATCTCAGTATCCTCTTTACTGCTGCATAATATGATTCTCTAGGTTCAGCTTGAAATCTTGCTACAATTCTAACTGAATGTGTTATATCAGGTCTTGTATGAGTCGAATACTGCAATCCTCCAATCATAGATCTATATGTCTTCTGTTCCACTGCAAGAGTCTCATCTGTGCTAGATAACTTATGTCCAGTCACCATAGGTGTTCCAACTAGTTTACAATTCTCCATTCCAAATCTTTTCAACAAGTCATTCAAGTACTTTGTTTAACTTGCGAAGATACCATCATTGTTTTTTATTATTTGTAATCCCAAAAAGTATTTAATTTCACCAATCATACTCATTTCAAATTTAGTCTTCATTTCATTAGCAAATTTGTCACTAGCTTCATCTCCTCCTCCAAAGATAATGTCATCAACAAAAATAACTATAACCAATAAACCATTTTCAATTTCTTTTGTGTACATATTACTATTAGTTGTTCCTTTTGTAAATCCCAATTTTAACAAATACTTATCCAGTCTTTCATACCAAGTTCTAGGTGCTTGTTTAAGTCCATATAAAGCTTTCTTTAGTTTACATACCATGTCTCCTTCTTGAGTCAAAGGAAAACCTTCAGGCTGCTCAATGTAGACTTCTTCTTCCAATTCTCCATTCAAAAATGTTGACTTCACATCCATCTGATATACTTTGAATTTATTGTAAGCTACATAAGCCAAAAATATTCTTATTGCTTCAATTCTTGCAATAGGTGAAAAGGTTTCTTCATAGTCAATACTTTCTTGCTATGAGTAACCCTTACATACCAATCTTGCTTTGTTTCTTACTACCTCTCCTTTTTCATTCATCTTGTTTTTGAATACTCATTTAGTTCCAATAACATTCTTGTCTTTAGGTCTAGGGACCAATTCCCATGTCTTGTTCTTTTTAATCTGATCTAGTTCTTCTTTCATAGTATTAGTCCAACTTTCACCTTCACAAGCTTCATTAGTAGTCTTAGGTTCAATTTGAGAAATCAAACATAACTATTTTTGTACCTTATTTTGAGTTAGAACTCCTCTTTTGATGCTTCCAATAATTTGTCCAATAGGATGATTCTTTAACAAACTCTTGCTAGGTGTCACTGTCTTAGATCTCACTTCAGATGTAGGTTCTTCAATGACTTCACTGTGGCTTTCATTTAACAAATCACTATCAGTTTCATAAAATAATTCAGTAGATCCAGTGTTAGGTTTAGGATGAGCTTCTTCATCTGATTCATAATCAAGCATTCTTTCCCGAACTTTGAACTTTTCATCAACTTTAACATTTGCACGTTCAACAATAGTCTTTGTTCTTTTATTACAACATCTATAGGCTTTGCATTTCAAATAATATCCAAGAAATATAACTTCATCCCTTCTAGGATCAAACTTTCCAATATCATCATCTCTCTTTAAATAACATTTGCTTCCAAAAATTGTAAACTACTTAACAGAGGGTGCATGTCCAAACCATAATTCATAAGGTGTCTTGTCTGTGTCTGCTCTGATTTGTACTCTGTTCATTGTGTAGACTGTTGTGTTCACTACTTCTCTCCAGAATATCTTCGCTAAATCATTCTCAAATAACATAGCTCTTACTGCTTCAGTTATTGATCTGTTTCTTCTTTCTGCAATGCCATTTTGTTCAGGTGTTCTAGGGGCTGAATACTATCTCTTAATGCTATTTTCTTCACAAAAGGTGTTAAACTCTCTAGAATTAAATTCTCCACCTCTATCAAATCTCAAACATTTAATCTTCATTCCAGATTCATTCTCAAATTTATTCTTAACAATCTTAAACTTATCAAATGCTTCAAATTTTTCTTTAAGAAATGCAATCCACATCATTCTTGTAAAATCATCAACAAGAATCATAAAATACCTTTCTCCATAGAATTCTCTAGTCCTAGTAGGACTGCTCAAATCTGTATGAACAATCTCCATCTTTTTTGTAGATGTAAACTTCTTACTGGGAAAAGAACTTCTCTTCTATTTAGCCATTACACACTCTTTGCAAATCATGTTAGTAGGCTTCATAATTTTAGGCAAATCTCTTACTGCAACTGTAGTACTCACTTTCACAATGTTGTCAAAGTTTATATGACAAAACCTTCTATGCCATAACCAACTGTCATCAATCTTAGTAATCAAACACATCATCTCATTAGGATTCAATTGAAATACATTACCTCTGGTTCTAGATCCAATTTCAATCAGATTTCCATCTTTATCCTTTATCACACAAGTTTTCTCAGTAAACCAAACTTGATATCCCTTATCAACCAATTGTCCAACACTCAAAAGATTATGTTTCAATCCATCTAAAAAATAAACATCATCAGTATTAGTCTTTCCATCAAGAGTAATAGATCATATGCTTTTAATCAAACAAGGTTCATTGTTTCGAACTCTAACAACTCCTCCATCATATTCATTAAGCTTTATGAATTTTTTCATGTCTCCAATCATGTGATGTGAACAACCACTATCTATAATCTAATTAGCTTTCTTTTCAACTTGAGAAACTAAGGTTTTTTCTTCCTTAACATCAGTTTCAGGATTTTTTTCTTTAATTGCTACAAATCCTATGTCATCATTATTCTAAGTATCACTTTCACTTAAAGTTATTTCTATACTAGCTTCAAGATCTTCATCATTTGCATGATAACATTCCTTAGATCTTCTATGTTTGAAATTATTTCTATACTTTTTAACTCTCTTAGGACATTTAGATGCAAAATGGCCATATTCTTCACAAGTCCAACATTTAAATATTTTCTTACCATCTGGTTCTCTTTTTGCAAGCAAGGCAATACCTTCTTCAATCTTCTTGTCTTCTTCATTTCTAGATATGCTGCTGCTAGCATAATCTCCACTCACACTGATGCTTCTTGACAAAGTAGGGTGAACACTAAGAGCATTGAATGTTATCTCCATTCTAGGTAAGTCTCCTGATAATCTCAGGTTCATTTCTGCTGCTTCCAATCTTCCAAGAAGAGTCTCTCTTGTAAAGTTTGTAGTACAAGGTATAACTTGTTCAATCATCTATGTTGTCTACTTAAATACAGGGGTCAATGTCCTCATAATTTTTCATATCACTTCATTCTCTGTCTTTTTTCCTCCACAAGATTTTATACCTGTAATGATCTTTGATATTCTACCAATATAGCTTCTCATAGATTCAGCTTCCAACATTCTTATATCTTCAAATGCACATATCCAATTATGTAATCTAACTCTTTTTGCATGTTCATCACCTTCAAAAGTAGAGTGTAAAGCATTCCAAATTTCATGAGATTTTTTCAAATATTTTACCTAACTGTTCTCATTCTCCGGAAGGGCTATCAAAAGTGCTTCTCTTGCAAGTATGTTACACATGAATAGATCTCTCTCATCAACAGTACATGTTTCAAGATTGTCCTCTTCAATGATAGTCTCATCATTCTTTGTAATGAACCAATAACCTGGTCCTAAACACAGTAGGTGTGTCTTCATCTTTTCTTTCCAGCTGCCAAAATTTACTCCATCAAACTTAGGGCTTTCTTTCCTAAAATTCACCATGGATCTCCTTAAGCTGTTAAACTTCTTTTTCAAGGACCTGCTGCTTTGATACCAATTGTTAGAAATTCAAGTCCACCAAGATAACTAAGAGGGGGCAGGGTGAATCAGTTATCAGATAATTATAAATTTTATCATCTTCAATAGCATTAAACCATATAAGCAATATAATTACCAACCATAGAAAGATATTCATACACAATAACACAATGACACAAGATATGTTGACTAGGGAACCTCTTCATCAAAGAGTAAACCTCGGTGGGAATGATGCCCAAAAAAGATGCACTAATATGAATATTCCTTGTGAAAGGATGGAATCTGTTAGGAGTCTTATGAAATACATTCAGTACATATGAATCTCTGTTAGGAGATTTTGAATTCCTGTTAAAAGATTATAACCCTGTTAAGAGTTATGGAAGACAGAAGGACCCACTATCCAAATAGCTTCAGGGTAGGATCATTGAACACACTATCCAAATAATCCTTTTATTATTCAATAGAATAATATGTTACCTCTTCTTTGACTATGCCAAACCGCACTCACTATTACACCAAATCTCAATTTCAGATCTTTGTACTTCACATGTCTTCCTTCACAAATTCGCTTTCATACTTAGCTCTCTTCTTCACTTGATGCATACAACATCACACACAACCGCTACAACCATATTACAACAAGGAAATATATTCCTTCCTTTATACCACACTCAAATAATTATAAATGACTTGGAATACAATTACAAAATAAAAGTTTCCACATGCTATATCAAAATCACACAAAACTATCGGCTTCCAAATACAATAAATCTTCACTCATGCAACCTGGAAGTTTGCACTATCATCCACCTCACTATCAATGTGTCTTAAACTTCCCTTTAACTGTTCAAAACTAGATTCCATCCCGACTAGGAGATATCATCTGATTTCCACAAACCGCTATCCAGGAATACTGCCTAAATACTGCTTCTACCAAAGTGCTCATAACTTCCATGAATAAATGACTTACTATCTATGCTCCTAACCGTAGATATATAACACATGAAAGAGTATAATCTCAATATCACATAGCTTCAACTGCAATATCCCATGTGCGCTAATCAAAACACTGTCTACTTCTCTGCAAGTCTCTGGTAAATAGCTGTGTTGACATCAATAAAAATCATAGTCATGAATGCAACAACAACAACTACATAATGTCTACCAAACATTTAGCATTCATTCCTAACACAATATTAACAAGACACTCCCTCTACCAATAATATCCCCATTTTTCATTGATGAAAACATCCATCAAGAAAAACTACAATCTTATCACATAGCACCTTCGTTCAGTCTCCCCCTTTGACATGAATGATAAAGGTGGGGAAGACACTTCTCCCCTTGAGGGAAAGTCCCATATATTACTCTAGACTAAGAGTGTGGAGTAAGTTCCTTGGACTAATGTAGCGCCAAAGACACATAGATTGAACTAGGAAAGCGTAATACCCACAACCTATGTTAGATATACTCAAAAGTATCTTATCACAATTATTATTTTTAAATATGCTACATGTTTTTTCTATGGGTATATACACAAGCACTACATCATAGTCTAACACCTTTTCTTTCAAGAAGAGATAATAGATTGGAATATGTCTTAGTGTGGAGTCTTGTATCAAATATATTATACAAGTAGTATCATAAATAACTAAAATTAGTTCATAATATCCTTCAATATCTATTTCATTTAAAGTACCTTTGAGAAACATTATGTTGCAAAAATATAATGATCCTGTGTATCATTCAAATTCATCGATTTATTTTTTTCACACTTCATCTTGTTTGTAAGTGCAATTTGTGTAGGATTGTATACTCCATATCCAGACACATTTTTGATATTATTCTCTTTGAGATGCTAGGGAATAGTAGCACAATTACCTTAATGATTTGGATGATTTTTTGCAGGTTGGTTAGTCTGATTAATAAGTTCTGACAAGTCTACCTCTTTTCCACTGATTAAATATTTAGTAAGCTTAACTTGTTTAAGCTCCAAAATGTAGTGGTGGGCGTTTGATCTGCGAATTACTAAAAATTATATGACTTCTTTGAATCCCAAACTTACTGCCAATTATAGTGGTGGTTCTCCATAATTATTTGTACAATCACGCAAATTGGTATATAGATTTTTCAAATATTTCATCAAATCCACGTAGTTTTTCCTGATAGATAAAAGAAAAGACATGTCTCCATTTTCATCCATTTTTTCTATTATGTTAACTAATGCTACAGGAATCACATGGTTAGGCAAGACAAAAAACTAAGACATAGCTATTCAAGTTATTTAAAATGAGTTTAACAAGAGAATGACCTGATTTTCATTGCTTCTTTGTTGATTCTCACAACAAATATACATTTTATGAATGGAGTGGATAAGAAAGGGAAACAAATGTAGACATTAAAACATGAAAACCTATGTCTCCTAAAATAATAACCATATGCAAACATGTTATTCCCTCCCAAGTTTTGTCTTGATTAAAACTTGATAGTTTGAGTTGTCTAATCAATTTTCTCGCATGTACAACATTACCCCATTCACAAGCTTGAAAGAAGGATCTGACATGTTTCTCCCTTTTTATTATTTCTGGCAGGAAAACATAACATTCTTAGTTCCTAGCTAGGTAATGTAGTCTCACCTTAGAATTAATTTAATTATTTATTTTTCAATGCTTATTAGTAACTTCAATTTGAGAGGATGTGTTCATACACTCTTTATATTATTGTATATTTATAGAGTGATTTAATTCTCCTGCTCTAGAGACAAATCACTCTAGATCCTTCCAGTAGCATCATATTCACAACTAGTATATATTCCAATTTGATAATGTGCATGAAATTAATAAACAACCAATTAACCTTTTCAATAAACCCATAAGAACCCATATAATATACAAGTACATATGCATTTTTGCATTTCAAAATAAATATAGCTTGCATTGCACTCCTTAAACCATTACAAAGCATATATGTGAAGGAAATCTACCAATCTTTAAGAATTTCCAAATATTATTGTTAAATATTAATTAATATTAAACAAGTAAAATTTATAAATAATAGAGGTTACTAATAGGTAATTAAAGATAATATGAATACAATCTGGTTTCTACAACTAACTAGATTATTCCAAGATCAAAGAATAGAATATGATTTAAACTAAGATTCCTTTTGTTATTTTAAAACTAAATTTATTTTGAATTTACAACAACTTATTTGTTGATTAACATATATTTGAATATATTTATTTGTAGAATTCCAATCTCTAAGAGATAAAATTAATCACAATTAAAAAAAATAGAGAAAAGTTGACTATCTATTGATTAGAAAAGTAAAGGAGATACATTTACATTTAAATGTAGTAATTGATTTTAGTGAAAGATTGTAGTTACACTTTAATTATTTTTCAATTAGACTTCATTTGATGGTAAATAAAATATTTCAGGTACACATGTATCTAAAGATATTATTAGACATCAGTGAAGATGCACTAATTCCCCCTTAGGAACTTTTTGCAGGAACTAATCAAGAAATTGGTAAATTGACAGACTTCATAGACAATGGTACTAGCCCTAGTGTTTATAATAATATATGTTAGTCCATACATGATAGACTGATTAGTATTAGAGATAACATTCATGGTTCTACTTTTGATTCAATAGCCACTTTAGAGGTTGTACTTGATAGGAAGAGATGAGAGGTTTGTTCAGGAATTTCTCTTTCTAAGGTATAGGTTTTAGTACCCAAAGATACCCTGAAATGGGAATGTTTCCCATTTTATGTGGATCAAAATTATGTGAAGGGATATCGAGTTACTAGATGTCAAGATTTTCTATGTCAACATTAATATAAATATGCTTTCATGTTTCCCATGGTCGTTAAATCCAAATAACGAACAAATTCCACTTTATTTTGCACAACATCTTTTTGTTAACTTTCCTTTAGGGAGGGTGGTGAATTATAGTAATTTTCCACCATATCCAGGATAGGGGTGTGGTAGGATTGCTAATGGAGATGCTTATCATCAACTAGATCATTAGTTACCAGTACACAGGGTCATTTTTTATTATAGGGCACCTGCTATTACTACTTCATTAGGTCTTGGTGAAGATGATGTTGTTTGTAGCACCCATCTTTGAGGAGAGATTGATAGAGTTGGGGATATTATAGTAGCTTCTAGATCCATATCTAGTGACCAGGTTGGACATTATTTGATGTCTCATTGATAGTCTAGATCCTCCAGGAGAGCATCCTCTATTAGGACCTCAAATGAAATAAATAGTGCAATGAGCATCCCTTCACTTGCCCTCTTAGAGGGACTTAGATGAGAGGTGGCACAAGTTATGTTGAATAGATTAGATGAGGATCTTCTAGAAGTGTATGCATATATAGCAACAGACCACATGATATCCTCGAATCAGATGTTAGAGCTCATCTTGGTAATATCATATACATTCAACCAAATCTTTCTCATTACCCAAACCATGGCCATAGTGGAAATTCCAATGAGTATCCACCTATCGACCACTCTATTGTTGCACAAGGAGAGGCACAACATACAAACCCTTCACTAAGTGCAGCACACCAGTCCTCTGATGTTAGCCTTGAGGATGTTGACTTCAACATGATGAATACAAGTTACATGGATTTGCTGACATGTGATGATTTAAATTCCATGCCATCTCATCTTCTCGGTCTATTACATTCATCAATAGTAGGATGTGTGTTGACTAGTCATGTCATAGATACATAGTTGAGGCTAAATGAGGCCCAGTAAAATCTTGATATCCCAGTTGACACGATCAAGGCTAGGGAGTCTCAGTACTATCAAGTGCCACCATCTACATAGGTAAATGTTATTGTTAATGTAAACTAGAAATCTAAAAACTTTTATAGAATGTAAATTAATTTATTTTTATTTCAATTGATATAATTTTTTTAGGGGGAGATGCCACTTTTTACTCCTTTGTTGAGGCATGATCGTGTACGTCATCAGGACTCACTTGATGATGACATAAGTAGTGGAAAGATGAGTTTTAAATTTATTTCAATGTGTACATGTATTAATGAAGCGTGCTCCCCTTAATACCACAAACACATAACAGAAATAGAGAAACAACAACAATATGCAAGAACAGAAAATTGGCTTCTTATTATCTCCACAAATGTGGAATTACAAACTTTCAGAATTACAACATGCAAAGCCCCATGGGCATTCCCTTACAATATTCTGTAGGAAAAGCCTCAAATTATTGCCCAGATCTACTACCCAGAACTATTCTGAACTGCCTAAGACAATAATACAGCCTTCCTTATATAGGCAATTTTTCCACCGACTGGGAAGGTTCCAGAATTTTAGCCGATAAGGCCGACCAAACTTAGAATTATTTTATTTTACATTTTATTACATCATAGTCGGCTCAAGATAACCTCTGAAACCCGAACAAAAATTTTGAAAAAAATTATTTTTGGCCATTTCAGGTGACCCAACTTCCGAAGACCATAAGTCATCACCAGTTGACCCGATCGGCTATTATAACCCCATTTTGGAAATGCCACGAAGCGCTCTACAGGCTTGACCGGTGCAAGCGCGTGTCACCCAAATTTTTGACCTCATCCAGGGCTTCTAAAGCCTTCAAAACTGAGTTCAAAGTTTCTTTACCCTACTGCCAATACCAAAAATCTTCAATATCTTCCAATGTACACTTGACCTGGCAATGAAACTTTACTGGTAGACTTATATGACCAAAATGAACCTCCAAGAAAGAAATCAGATCATTCTTAGCACATACGAAAATTACCAAAAATAGTAACTTTCCACAAATAGCAGCTCTGCATAAGATAGCCCTTATTGAATTCAAAAATAGAAATATTTTTGGGTGATGCAAGATTGCTCTTACACCTAGGATGCTCCTGCATCAGACACCTAGGGTAATTTGAGAGGTGACCCTGTCACGACTCAGGTGTGCAGAGGAAAATCAAGACGGTTCACCTCCTCCTTTGTTAGCCATGATGAATCTTCAATAGGTCATCCTTTCCATTTGATCAAATACTCTTCATATGTCCTGTTCCTTGTGCTTCTGCCAACATGACTATCCAGTATGTCTTCAATCTCCTTGATATCTGAACTAGTTGCTGGAATACTCCACTGTGCTGCTACAACCTCATCTTCAACACCTCCTTCATGATACTCTGTCAAATCTGAAATGTTAAACACTGGTGAAATATTCAGCTCAGTAGGCAATTCTACTTCATATGCATTTCCTGAATCATGTTTCTTCAGTATCTTACATGGCCCAAACTTCTTCATTTGCAGCTTGTTATATGTACCAACTGGAAACCGCTCCTTCCGCAAATGAACCATGACTTCATCACCAACCTGAAATTTCTTATACCTCCTTTTCTCATCTGTCTTAGCCTTATACTGTGCGTTCATCTTGGTAATATGCTTCCTCACCTCCCCATGGATGTTCTTTAAATGTTCTGCAAAAACCTCAGCCTCAGCACTATTTATTTCTCCTCTATCTATCTTTCTCAACTTAGATGCATTTCTTGGACTACTTCCATATACAATCTGAAATGGTGATTTACCAGTGCTCCTATTGACAGAATTATTGTATGCAAATTCTGCCTATGGTAAAATCAAATCCCATCCTGTTGGCTTATCTCCAACCAAAAATCTCAACAAATTTTCCAAACTTCTATTCACCACCTCTGTCTGTCCATCAGTCTGTGGATGATGTGATGAACTGAACTTCAAATTTATCTTCAACTTCTTCCATAATGTACACCAGAAATATCCAACAAACTTAGTGTCTCTATCTGAAACTATGGTCTTTGGCAAACCATGTAGTTTCACTACTTCTCTGAAAAACAATTCTGATACATGAACAGCATCATTAGTCTTCTTGCAGGGAATGAAATGTGCCATCTTTGAGAATCTGTCAACTACCACAAAAACTGAATCGTGTCCCCGCTGAGTGTTTGGTAAACCAAGAACAAAGTCCATGCTGATATCCTCCCAAGGCTTCTCTGGTATAGGTAATGGCTGATACAACTTTGTATTCTGCTTCACTCCTTTCGCCATCTGACATACTCTGCAACTCTGTACAAACTTCTTCACATCTTGCTGTAATTGTGGCCAATAATAATTCTCACCAACCAAAGCAAAGGTTTTATCATGACCAAAATATCTAGCCAATCCTCCACTATGCTTCTCTTTGATGAGATTCTCCCTCATAGAACTTCGTGGAATGCACAACTGACTCCCTCTGAATAGCATATCATCTTGGATGATAAAATTCAGCCATTTCATCCTGTCTAGAGTAACAGGTTCTGTACAAGCCTTCCAAGCTTCACCAAAATCAGGATCCTCTAGATACAAATTCTTGAGTTCCTTGAACCCAACCACTTCAATCTGCATTTCTGTCAGCAATAGTTGCCTTCTGCTAAGAGCATCTGCAACCCTATTAGACTTCCCACTCCTGTGTTTCAAAACAAATGTATAACTCTACAAAAACTCAACCCATTTCAAATGTCTTTGATTCAATTTTCCTTGACTATTCAAATATTACAAAGCTTGATGATCAGTATACAAAACAAACTCCTTAGGAAGCAGATAATGTCTCCACTTCTTTAATGCCATAACTATAGCATAAAATTTCTGATCATAAACAGAATATTTTCTCTTGGCATCATTTAATTTCTCACTGAAATAAGCAACAGGTTTACCTTCTTGGCTCATAACAGCTCCTATTGCAGTACCACTAGCATCACAATCTACTTGAAACACCTTATTAAAATCTAGAAGTGCTAAAACAGGTTATTCTGTAATTTTTTGTTTCAATAATTGAAAACTATTTTCTGCTCCTTTAGTCCACTTAAACTCTTTCCTATCCTCTCTGATTGTTTCAGTCAAGGGCCCACAAATACTGCTAAAATTTCTGATAAACTTTCTGTAAAAGCTAGCTAGACTGTGAAAAGATCTTACCTCAGTAGCACTCCTTGGAGTAGGCCCTTCAAGGATAGCCTGTACCTTCTTTGGGTCTATTTTTAGACCTTCTGCTGAAACTACAAATCCCAAATACACTAACTCTTTCTTCACAAAACTGCACTTCTTCAAATTAATCAATAATTTCTCTTCTCTCAACTTCTCAAATACCATACAAATATGTATCATATGCTCATCCAATGTCTTACTAAAGATCAAAATATCATCTAGGTAAACAATGACAAACTTACCCAAAAATTCTTTCAGAACCTCGTTCATGAGCCGCATGAAAGTGCTCGGTGCATTGGTTAGCCCAAAAGGTATGACTAACCACTCATACAGTCCTTCCTTTGTCTTGAAGGTAGTCTTCCATTCATCTCCTTCTCTGATCTGAATCTGATGATATCCACTCTTTAGATCTATCTTTGAGAAATACACAACTCAACTCAAACAGTCTATAATATCATCCATTCATGGCAATGGAAACCTGTACTTGATTGTGATCTTATTTATTGCTCTAGAATCTGTACACATCCTCCACTCTCCATTCTTCTTTGGTGCTAATACTGCAGGTACAGCACAGGGACTCAGACTCTCTCGAATCAATCCTTTCTGTAACAACTCATGTACTTGTCTGTTCAACTCCTCACTTTCTGCAGGTGTCATTCTGTGCGCTGCCTTATTCGGTAAACTCACTCCTGGGATCAAGTTCATCTGATGACTGATCTTCCTGACTGGTGATAATCCATCAGGCACGTTATCGGATACAATATCCTGAAACTCATCCAACAAATCTGCAACTTCTACAGGAACATCTTCTACTTCCTCTTTACCAGCTTTTGAAATTAAAGTAAAACATACATGCTCATGCCTCATACCATCTAGGAAATTTTTTCCATCAACAAAAGTTATCCTTGCATTCCCACATACCTTTTCTTTAGTCTCCTTCAATGGTTTTAGCTTATGTCACACTCCATCCTTTGTCAGGTAATAGGTATTCGCACGACCATCATGTACAGCACATCTGTCAAACTGCCACAGTCTACCTAATAACATATGACATGCATCCATAGAGATGATGTCACATAGTACCTCATCTTGGTACCCGCTGATCTTGAACTTTACCAGGCACTGTTCACTGACCATGACCTTGTGGTCATCCTGCACCCAGGCAATCTGATATGGATGTGGGTGTTTCTATCTCTTGAGCTTCAACTTTGTCACCATCTCTTCTGACACCAAATTGTTAGTGCTTCCACTATCGATAATCACATCACAACATTTACCCTCACACTTGCATCTAGTGCGAAACAGGCTCCTCCTTTGCTCAGGTTCATTCTCACCACTCAACAGGACTCTTCTGTTAATCAACGTTTCTCCTCTCTCAGCATCTTCAGAATTTGATGATCTGGCATCTTCATCTATATGTGCAACTCTGGCCTGGCCTTCATTTCTCCTGTCTGTTCTGCCTTGGCACTGAGGATAGTCAAATGCCCTATGACCTTCTTCTCCACAGTGAAAACATGTTCCACGGAAGCCACCTCTTCCAGATCCTTGTCCTCTTCCTCTTCCTCTCTGATCTCTATTATTCTTATCCTGGAAGCGATTGGAATTATTTCTGTGCTGATTCTGACTACTACTGGCATCATCCTTCTTTTTCAGATCTTCATTTCGGCCACCATATGACCATCCACCAGATCGTCCACCGCGACCTCTTCCATTTTGTCTGCTCTCAAACTTCTTGTTCAGCTTTTCCTCTAC
Source organism: Chamaecyparis obtusa (assembly GCA_027943335.1). Classification (NCBI taxonomy): domain Eukaryota; kingdom Viridiplantae; phylum Streptophyta; class Pinopsida; order Cupressales; family Cupressaceae; genus Chamaecyparis; species Chamaecyparis obtusa. The sequence continues at coordinate 129,953 of BSBK01011467.1, forward strand.
TTTTAGGGCAAACTGGTATGCCTCTTCAATACTGTTCATTCGAACCAGATTTAGCTTGTCCTAAATGCTTGGCCTTAACCTATTAAGGTATCGGGCAACTTTCTCTTTATCATCTTTTGCATGGCTTGTTTTGATGAGAAGTTGATAGAAATCCTCTGTATACTCCTGAACAGATCTTCCTGCTTGCTTCAAACTTTGTATTTTCTTCAGTAGGTCAAGCTCATAATCAATAGGAATGAACTGTCTCTTTAATTTATCCACCATCTGATCCCATCTCGTGATTTTCTCTTTTCCCCTTCTATTTCGCTCCAACTGAATCTCTTGCCACCATATCTTCGCATGACCTTTCAGTCTAGCCTTCACAAATTTAACCCTATCAGGATCCTCAACATTTTCATACTCAAAATATTCTTCACATTCATTGATCCAGTCGATCAATTCCTCTGGGTTAAGATTTCCAGAAAATGTAGGAACCTCAATCTTAGGTCTTTTCCCAATCTTGGAAATCGCCCGAAAAAGTCTTTCTTCCTCCTGGTTCACAATTTCAACTTCTCCTTCTTAATATTCTTCTTCGGCTTCATCCTCGCTTTCGCCTCTGACATTAAGATTCATTCCTCTGCGAATCTCTTCTTGCAATGCTCACACTTGTCTCTGCAGCTCTCTAACCTCAGGTGTCATAGCACCAGCTCTTCCGCCACGTTCTCTTCGTGGAGGCATCTTCGTGATGCGCGCTGAAACCCTAACCATGGTCCTAGTGCAAATTGCCTCACAGTCGGCGATCTGTTTACACACTCAAGAAAACCTGCTCTGATACCACTTGATGAAGGGTGCTCCCTTTAATACCACAAACACATAACAGAAATAGAGAAACAACAACAATATGTAAGAACAGAAAATTGGCTTCTTATTATCTCCACAAATGTGGAATTACAAACTTTTAGAATTACAATATGCAAAGCCCCATGGGCATTCCCTTACAATATTCTGTAAGACAAGCCTTGAATTATTGCCCAGATCTACTACCCAGAACTATTCTGAACTGCCTAAGACAATAATACAGCCTTCCTTATATAGGCAATTTTTTCACCGCCTGGGAAGGTTCCAGAATTTTAGCCAATAAGACCGACCAAACTTACAATTATTTTATTTTACATTTTATTACATCATAGTCGGCTCAAAATAACTTTTGAAACCCGAACAGAAATTTTGAAGAAAATTATTTTTTGCCATTTCAGGTGACCCAACTTCTGAAGACCATAAGTCATCACCAGTTGACCCGATCGACTATTATAACCCCATTTCGGAAATGCCACAAAGCGCTCTATAGGCTTGATTGGTGCAAGCACCCGTCACCCAAATTTTTGACCTCATCCAGGGTCTCTAAAGCCTTCAAAACTGAGTTCAAAGTTTCTTTACCCTGCTGCCAATACCGAAAATTTTCAATATCTTCCAATGTACACTTGACCTAGCAATGAAACTTTACTGGCAGACTTATATGACCAAAATGAACCTCCAAGAAAGAAATCAGATCATTCTTAGCACATACAAAAATTATCAAAAATAGTAACTTTCCACAAATAGCAGCTCTGCACAAGATAGCCCTTATTGAATTCAAAAATAAAAATATTTTTGGGTGATGCAAGATTGCTCTTACACCCAGGATGCTCCTGCATCATGTATACTATGTAATTTACATATTTTCCTATATATATATATGTGTGTGTGTGTGTGTGTGTGTGTGTGTGTGTGTACATACATATATTCACACCATGTTAGTCACTCTAGGGATCTCTTCGTTAGGAGTCATCATGAGGACTCCTAGGTTTTCTATCTATCTACCTAGTATATACAGTTTGATCTTAGATAGAAACTTTATATGTTTTTGATCTACATGTTATGTATTTGATGTTATATTTTGTCACTAGACTCTAGACGGTTGACATGTTACATTTTGATATTATTTGATCGAGCTAGACTTTTGATCCATGTTTGATGATTGACATGTATATACTTGATCCATGATTCAATGATTGACATGTTATACTTGATGTAGTGCCCACCTATAGTTTCCTCTTCAGTTTTATATTGCCAAACTCTTTTAGGCCACTTTTATGTGTGAGTTGATTATTTTAGTTATTATGTGGTTTTGGATGTATGACATTACATGGTGAGTTGATGATTGAATAATTATAGATATTATATATTTATAGTTAGAAGGTGTTAGTTATTTTAATGATGATGATTTACATGTTTAAAATGATGTTTATGGTTATCATGTATGCTTTTACTTTCTTGTTTGATGAGTTTGATATGGTTGAGGGATAGAGTCATAGTTACGTACTTGCAGAATACACTTGATATATATATATATATATATATATATATATATATATATATATATATATATATATATATATATATATATATATATATATATATATATATATATATATATATATATATATATATATATATATATATATATATATATATATATATATATATATTTGTGTGTGTGTACATGTTAGTCTTTTATGTAAGTTTGCAGGTACTAGGCATCGACTTCCCTAAATTGTCAAGATGAGTGTTCCTTATCGCAAGTCTCAAAGGTAAAATAGGTGAGATAATGTTGAAATCCAAATCCCAACCTAAGCCATTGTATTGTCCTAAAATAGTGGAGAATATTTTGATATTTTACCCTTCTGGTGACTTGATTTTACAGTATTTCCCTTGAGCATGGTTATGGTTCTTTAACTTTAGTCGATTTCTAGTTGGTTGATATGACTGCTATAATTAGATAATTTATTTAGATTAATTATGTAATTTAAATAAATAACGTCTTTTTATTTTTAGCTATTTAAATGTGCGAGTATTTAATTAATGAAGGTTAATTAAATACATTCACTTTAAAGTTTAATTAATTCTAAAATGAACTTCTCAAATTAAAGGTAATTTATTAATTGAAAATAAAATAACATGCGGAAAATAATATTAGACTAAATGTTATTATTTAACTTAATTTAAATGTAATTTAGTTGCACAAATTACATTGGAATAAACAAATAAAAAGAATCAGTCAATTATGAGATAAGTGGGTTAACAAAAAGAATGAACAAAAATAAACTTGAGTTTAAAATTTAAATTGAGGAAATCAAGGAGTTGATGGAAACAAGGCTGTTGAGTTGAGTTGAGTTGAAAACTTTTCATGTGCAATTCAATTCATATATTGGAAATTTTAGCCATTATTCTCAACACAGAGGTTTGGAGAATTTTAGTGAAGGATTTGAATTAGATGAACTTATTGTGAAAGCATGGATTGTCTTCATTTCTAGTCTTTCTCACAATTATTCATTTGGTTGTTTGAGTTAGGATTTAGAAACTCTTGTAGTTGTAATTCTGACATTTTTGAAATAATTGTCTTCTTCCTGCCTATCAGATCTGGATAATTTGGTTGTTTGTGTTTCTTTCCATGTTAGAAGTATGGAAAACATGATTGTAAACAAGTGAGTGTGTGTGTGTGTATGCAATCCTTGGTTTAATTTTTCTATAAATTCAATTAGGGTTTAAAATTAATGGAATTATTAGAATTTAGAATATTGATTGTTAAAATTTTTGTGAAAGAAATCTTTTTTGGAAACCCTAGGTTGAAATTTTATAATAATTATTTTAGGAGAATTCATATCTATACAGGGTTTGAAAAGAAAGTATCAAATAAACATTAGAAAGCAAATTTTAGAAATACCGAGACTCATCTATATATTTGAGGCATCCAATATTTTTTCTATGATGAATCTAAGAAAATAATCTTAGCCCTCTACTATTATATATATATGGTAAATATACATATATATTTATGGTTACTTCCAAATGTTTTTTTTTTTTTTTTTTTTTCAGTTTATGTTCTCTATTTTGGTATAGTAATTTATTGATGAATAAAAAATAAGTAAAACATAAAATTAAAAGGGCGGAGGCAAGGCCTATCCCCCAACCTTCCCCCTTGGTAGCTCTCTAAGAGCTGTCGCATCAACCCAATTTTGTCGGCGGCAATCCTAAGACTGTCGATGATAGACATTACGCTATTGGTGATAGTCTAGCTTGTCATAGCAGCCCACTACGATGATAGACCTAGGCTATCATGGCAGTAGGTGGTGGGCGTAGTGCGTTCCCCCCCCCCCACCTTTTATTTATGGTGGTTACTTATATATATATATATATATATATATATATATATATATATATATATATATATATATATATATATATATATATATATTTGTGTGTGTGTGTGTGTATATATATGTATATATATACATACATATATATACACATATACAAATATATAACATGCATGCACACACACACACACACACACATATATATATGTTAAAATATTAAAATATAAAATAAAATAAGAGATATTGTGTATATATATATATATATATATATATATATATATATATATATATATATATATATATATATATATATATATATATATGTATATATATGTATATATATATATATATATATATATATATCTATGTATATATGTATATATATATCTATGTATATATGTATATATATATATATATCTATGTATATATGTATATATATATATAGATATCTATGTATATATGTATATATATATATATATCTATGTATATATGTATATATATATCTATGTATGTATATATATATATATATATATATATATATATATCTATGTATGTATATATATATATATATATCTATGTATAGATATATATATATATCTATGTATATATATATATATCTATGTATACATATATATATCTATGTATATATACACACACACATATATATATACACACACACACACACACATACATATATATATATATATATATATATATATATGTATATATATATATATGTATATATATATATATATATATATATATATATATCTGTATATATATATCTGTATATACACACACACACACACAGATCTATATATATATATATATACAGATATATATACATATATATATATACATATTTGATCGATAAAAGGTCAAAGCCTTGAAAAAATTTATTATTATATTAAAATTTTTAATACATGTGACCCCGCTCACTGCAGGCGCTGGTAGGAAAGAGCGGGGTGGAGAAAACTTCTAGCCTAGCCTGAGAGCCAAGGTCCTGTACTTATACAATTTTACGTGGGCATACGATGACTGAACCATAATCAAGATTTTATTATTATATTCCTTGTGGGCATCCCCACTTTTATACAAGATGAGTCTTATATCAGTTCAAATTACCTCCTTTCAGTGGGCATACCCACTACTCGATAATATTGAGTAAATACAAATACAACTCTTCCATTGCTTCTTTTTAAATGACACATTTTATCGTTACATCACTAAGTATGTGAATTTGTATACATCCATGCTGGAGATATATGATCTAGTGCTAAAGGTAGCTTCTTGAATGCGTCCTCCTGAAAATGACTGCAAAACTCTACCACTCCAACTAATCAAGGGTTAATATTAAAAAAGTGATTATGTAAAGATAGCAAAACTACTATAACCTTCTTTTATTTTGGCTCTAAGATATCTATTGTACTATAAGAATTAATGCATAAATAAGCTAGACATTTCATAACTTAAACCTAACATTCCAATGTATCATATAAGTAAAAAGGAGAACCTCCAATTATATTTAACATATCCTATGAAGTTCACTTAGTATTTAAAGATTATGAATCTACTTTTAGTTGGATTAACATCAGCTTCTTGAGCTAATGTAATTTGATTCTCCCATCTCAGGATATATGCTCAAATGTTATTCAACAATTCAAGTAAGGCCTGTGTTGTATACTATTTGAGCATATCTTTTACGCATTCTACATATACTGACATGGGAAAAAGTTTAGATAATGATGCTATCTAAAGTGAACACAATTATCATCATATCCATTTTTATTTCTTTATTATTATCAGTATACAGAAGTGTTGCTGCTATTATGAGGATATGCCCTTATCTATGCTCATTTAAGGTGCTTCTACTAATTCTGATAGCCAAACTGGTTAAAATCTTAGATAGAAATTTTCTAAGTCAACCAAGCTTCTCTTACTTGTTGAGAGAGGCAGCCATCCATCTCAGCAAGGAGATCTTACATAAGAGTTACAACTTGTAGAATACTAAAGAGATAATCTATCATTCAACATTGTAATAATTGACTTATGCTAAAAAGATATATACATGCTTATCTAAAGAGATAAATACATGCTTATCTACTATATTTATATACCTTGATCTTCTTTATATACATATAAGTAAATACAGTGATTATCTATATTTACTTATATGTATATAAATGATTATATATAAATATGTATATACATATTTATATGTATATACAATGTTTATATATGCATATGCAGTGATCAAAACATATATACATATATATAAAAGCATATACATATATATGAATATACATATATGCATATATCTTGATTAGACATATACCTTTATATGTATATATGCATATGCAGTGATCAAAACATATACATATATATATGTATATAACTATATATAAGAACATATATATATATATATATATATATATATATATATATATATATATATATATATATATATATATATATAGACACACACACATAGATATATAGACATATACATATAGATATATACATATATATATATATATACATGTACATATAGATATACATGTACATATATATATATATATATATATATATATATATATATATATATATATATATAGATATATACACATAGATATATAGACATATACATATAGATATATACATATATATATATACATGTACATATAGATATACATGTACATTATGTATGTATATATGTACATGTACATATGTATGTATATATGTATATGTATATGTATGTATATATGTATATATATGTATGTATATATATTATATATATATGTATGTATATATATATATACATATATATACATATACATACATACATATATATATATACATATACATATATATATACATATACATATATATATATATATACATATATATATATACATATACATATATACATATACATACATATATACATATATATATATATATATATATATATATATATATATATATATATATATAATATATATATATATATTTATGTATATATATGTATATATATTTATGTATATATATGTATATATATGTATGTATATATATATATGTATGTATATATATGTATGTATGTATATATATATATATATATATGTATGTATATATATATGTATGTATATATAAATGTATGTATGTATATATATATGTATGTATGTTATATATATATATGTATATTATATATATGTATGTATATATATATATATGTATGTATATATATATATATATACATATATATATATATACATATACATATATATATATATATATATATATTACTATATATATATATATATATATATATATATATATATATGTATGTATGTATGTATGTATGTATGTATGTATATATATTATATATATATGTATGTATGTATAATATATATGTATGTATGTATGTATGTATGTATATATATATATATGTGTGTATATATATATATTATAT
>BSBK01011468.1:0-50000 GCA_027943335.1 Chamaecyparis obtusa
AAAAATAAAATCAGAATTCTACATGATACTACATTCTTCCATCTATAGAAACATATTTTATTCCATCAAAATGGAGAGAAATATAGATAATCAAAGAAGTCAAGAATAAATCATATAATATCTAGATAACGTATATCCTATTAATCTGTTCCTGCAGACTAATAGAATATACTAGATCTTTACAATGTATTCATTTATCCCTGCCTTTATTAATCATCTAAATCTTACTCAGAAATGACTAAGATAATAATTCACATCTTCACATGATATATTAAGTTCAACATGAAAACCAATTATCATTCATCATAGACAAAATCTCAAAACCATATATTTCCATAATAAATCAAATTCTGTTTCTTTTAAATCAATAGAGAATACAATGTAAAGCATAACAATTAAGCACAGATAGAGATGTCAATATTTCTTCTACTTTTGAATAACACAAAGTAATGAGTTTTTAATTCGATATCATAAAAAAAAATGCTTCAAATAAATAAAGTGCTTTTCCTCATTGCTATATTCAAATAAGTACTCTAAGAAAATTAACTATTGAACCTTTTAAAAGAAATCATTGTTCCCTAATTCCTTATGGTTCTGTACGTAATTCAATATTCCAACTTTTCAATATTGTCAATAACACAAATTAATCAATATAATCAAATCCCCTGTAATGTTTAGACACGACACCATCAAACTCTATCAAAATTTAACCTTTCGAGATGCCTATATGAACTTTATTCCTTTCGAACTACTTCTTAACTAACTTAGACAACTGGATCAATCATACACAGTATCTACCAAATGAACAAAATAACATAATAAACCATTATTCTCGGTAACTTATTCGAATCTATTCAAATGCAACATTTTCAAAACTACAACAACATAGAGGATATTCAAAACCTTATTGACTTAGATCTTATTCAAATGCAAATTTCCAATCGGTAGATAGTATATGTGTTGCCAAATCCCTTATACATTTCCAACATCCCTATTATCCTAAAAAGATATACAACACACCTTACTATTTATGACTGATACAAGTCCAAGCAACAACAGGTAACTGTTTGCTAACATGTCCCAAACTCTGTGCCGCAGCCATGAGCTCACACAGAACTATGCTCTGTGGGGGCTCATGCCTGTGATTGAGCCACCAAAATAATAATATTATTATTTCATAAGCTATACGCTGAACTATGGGTTCTCACAGAGCTTAGCTCTGTGAGTACTCGTACTTGACCAAGCCCTAGTTTATTAACAACCCTCAACACAACCTTCTCACTTGACACTTCAAGCATGGGTACCCACAGGACTAAGCTCGGTGGGTGCTCATACTTGTGCACCGAGCTACACATATAACCAAGTTCTCGAGAAGAAAACCAAAATGAATTTTTTGTGTTTGCTCATTCACATTCATGGAGCACAGGGGTATGCGAACTCTCAAAACTTCACATACTCCTCTATTCCATAAATATACAATAAAATGAATATTATAAATGTCAAAGATAGTAATAAACCTCATTGACACCAGTTGCATACATTCATTTCAAAATAACATTGTAGAACAGAAAGAGAAAGATTAAGGTAAGGAACTACCCCTACCTGGAAAAGTAGTAGTGGGAAATCAAACAAAGAGAAATTCCTTGCAACCCCCAGCCACACAAAAACAACTAAGATCCCTCAAACTCTTAAGCCCCACGGTGAAGAATAATAGCAATGAAACCCTCTTTCCAGTGACACTGAGAAAGGAGGCACCAAATGTAAGTGCCAAAATCTTAATAGAGATAGATAGCAATAATTCAAAATGAGATAGCAAAGTAAACCATAATTCCAACTGGCTACAAGTAGGAAACCGCGACCCAATAGTAATAAAAATCTTCTCAAATCGATACTCCCTTTCATTTAGTCAAGAAATGAGTGAAGCAGTAAAAACCAGTTAGAGTCTGTTATGCCACGATGAATCTTGCTTTCAAAACCCTTGCTTACAAATAGAAGAATGCTCTGATCATACAAACTGAGACCGACAAATCCCCAAAATAGAGATGAGATCAAACAAAATTAAATTCCATAGTAAATGCCCAACTCAAGTGGAGTGGTCGTTACACTGTGTTATCCACTGGCAGCAAAGTAAGGTACGTTTGGTACTAAATCAAATTCAATGCGAACTACCAACACATGGCATAAAAACCTCATACACGATGCAATAAACATTGCCATATACAACATAACAACTGTTACAACAAAACATAAGTAATATTCCCTCCAAGATGGTTGATACCCTGCTAAGGATTCTTCAAATTTAATTATAAACCACACAACCTACATATATTGCAAGTCCAAAATGAAACCCTTATAACACATATGGTTTTCCAAGATAGATAATCCCCAAGCAACAAATAGATCCAAAAATGTTTAAATGAAGAATCCTAACATTCATTTAAAATTATATTACCGTTTAATTACTTTAATCAATACTAATTCCTATTTAATGATAACATCAAAATGCCTTCCTATGCCCTGGAAATACAATATAGTTCAGACCAGGACAAACTTTCCTTGCACAGAGTTAGCATTGTTGTCAATAACAAAAAGACTAACTAGGATCTTTCAAGGCATCAACCATTACTAGAAAAGTAATTCTATATCTAAGTTATAAGTTCCAATAAAATCTCAAAAGAAACATTCTCAGATGTAACCATAACTGATTACTCAAAACAATAATCAAACTACTTCTAGAGTCTCATGCTCAAAATGTCAGAAGAGAATCAAGTCCTAATAATAAAGAAAACATATCAAACAGATATGAACTCAAACAAAGTGTTCCAATCCAAGAATAACTGCTAATTAGAGGAAGAGGTCAGGGCATGACACCCTCCCCCACTAGTCCTTGACTTCCTCTTGGAAGTCAATAAATAAATATGGATGAGTTGTCCTCATCAACTCAATGTCTTCCTAGCTAGCAGATGATTCGTCATCAGGGTCCCATTGGACCTTTACCTGATCTATTCTTCTTCCTCACAAATTCAAGGTTGTTTTTTGCATGATCAACACTAGTTCCAGCATGATCTGTCCATCCACGATCTGCAAATCATTCTAGTTAAGAACATGAGTAATATTAGGTATATACTTATCCATGATCTACAAATCATTCCAGTTAAGAACATGAGTAATATTAGGTATATACTTACGGAAAACTAAAATATGGAAGACATCATGTATGCATGAAAGTTTTGGTGGCAGGGCTAGCTTATAAGCAACTAGTCCAATCCACTCCAGAATTTTGAATGGACCTACAAATCAGGGAGATAACTTGGATCCTTTACCATAACGAATAGGACTCTTTCGAGGCCTGACCCTAAGAAAAACCTTGTCACCAACTGCAAATTGGTGATCAATCCTATGATGATCAGCATACTTCTTTTGCCTATCCTGTGCAGTAATAAGATGTTCTCTAATCCTTTTAACCTGCTACTCCATATCTTGCAGTACTCAGGCCCTAATAATACCCTATCATCAAGGTTATCCCATCTTAATAGTGTTCTACATGGTCTTCCATACAATGCCTGGAATGGGGCCATCCCAATGGAACTGTGATAACCATTGTTATAGGAAAATTTCACTAAGTGTAGATACTCTTCCCATTTATTTTGTCTATCCATGATGTACATTCTAAGCATGTCTTCCAGAATTTGGTTGACACATTCAGTTTGTCCATCAGTTTCAGGATGATAAGCTGAACTAAAGTTCAGCTGAGTACCTAACTCATGCTGCATAGACCTCCATAAGGTTGAAGTAAACATAGGATCTCTATCAAAAATGATCTTTTTGGGTAACCCGTGTAACTTAACCACTTGCTCCATGTAGATTTTAGCCACTGAAGCTACATTATATGAAGACCTGATGGGAATAAAATGAGCCACTTTAGTTAAGCGGTCCTCCACTACCATAATTGCATCATGACGTTTCACTGTGAGAGGCAATCTGACTATTATAAATCAATCAAAATGGTGTCCCATTTCCATTCTAGGATGCTATGTGGCTGCAGTAATCCAGCTGGATGCTAGTGCTCAGCCTTAACTCTCTGACATTCTAAACATCTTGCCACAAAATTGGCTATATCCCTTTTCATCGCGGGCCAATAATAATGCTGCTTGAGATCAGCATACATTTTCTTAACACCTGGATGTGCCAAATAAGGTGCTTTGTGAGCTTCTTCTAAAACAAGATTACGTAAATCTCCCACACTAGGAACATAAATACTACCTCGATAAATCAACAGTCCCTCAGGGTTGATGGAATATCCTTCAAAATGCCCTTCATCAAACTGCCACTATCAATGACTGCCTTCACATCCATGAACCAATGATCTGTAGACAGATTCTGCAAAATCTTTTCCTTCAAATCAACTATCAAAATCAAGGAAGCTAACTCATGGCGTCTTCTGCTAAGTGCATCAGCCACCACATTTTCCTTTCCTTGTACATACTTGACTTCAAATTCATACTCACACATAAATTCCATCCATCTTCACTGCCTAGCGTTGAGGTTGGGCTGTGTGAACAAGTACTGGAGACTCCGATGATTAGTATGCAATACAAATCATTGTCCAATAAGAAAATGCCTCCATTTAGTCAAGGCATGCATCACTGCAGCAAGTTCAAGGTCATGAGTAGGGTAATTGATTTCATGATTCTTTAGCTTCCTAGATTCATAAGCAATTACCGCACCATCCTGCATCAAAATTGCCCCTATACCATCCAATGAAGCATCGGCACATACCACAAACTCCTTAGAATAATCAGGTACTGCTAGAACAGGTGCACTGGTTAAGCATTCCTTGAGTTTCAGAAATGCCACCTCACACTCCTATGTCCAAACAATTTTTTTCCTTTTCTCTGCAGAGATGTAATTGGATGGGCTATCCAGGAAAAGTTTGACACAAATCTTCTGTAATAACTAGCTAACCCCATGAAACTATGAACCTCTAATACGTTTGTGGGAGTTGCGCAATCCACAATTGCCTGAATCTTGGATGGATCAATAGCTATTCCATCCCCGGTGATGATATGGCCTAAATAACAGATCTCAGTTTTGAAGAACTCACACTTTTCTTGATTTGCATACAACTTGTTCCTTTGAAGACCATTGAGTACTTGCTCAGAGTGTTTCTCATGTTCTTCGACAAAGTTAGAATATACCAGTATATCATCTAAAAAGACCACAACAAACCTGTCCAAGTATGTTCTGAAAACACCATGCATCAAGCTCATAAAGATTGATGGTGCATTTACAGACCAAAAGGCACTATTGTGAACTTGTAATGCCCATACCTGGTATGAAAAGTTGTCTTGTGGATATCAGCTTCTTTAATCCTTAACTGGTGATACCCTGATTTGAGATCAATCTTTGAAAAGACTCGAGCACCCTTAACTGATCAAACAAGTCTTCAATCCTCGGCAAAGGATACCTATTCCTGATTGTGACTTTGTTCAACTACCTGTAATCAATACAAAGTCTCAAAGAGCCATCCTTCTTTTTCACAAAAATGACAGGTGCACCCCACAGTGACACACTAGGATGAATTAGTCCTTTCTCCAAAAGCTCTTCAAGCTGAATCTTGAGTTCAATTAACTCTTGAGCTGTCATTCTGTAAAGAGTCTTAGAAATAGACTCAGTTCCTGGCACTAGATCTATTCTAAAATCAATCTCCCTTTTCAGGGGTAATCCAGGAATCTCTTTCACAAATACATCAGAGTATTTCTACAAAAATGGATGATCAAGTGTGGTGTTTCTAGCTACAAAATCCTCCAAATTGTTAACCGATATGGAAAACAATTTGCAGCCATTACGAGCATATCTAGCAAGTTGTTTGGCCGATATGGTTCTCAAAGAGATGGGTTTCTTAATTCCTGATATGAACTTAGCTTAACCAAAGTCATCCACACATTTGATGATTTTGTTCTTGCAATCAATTATAGCTTGATGTTGCTCAAGCCAATCCATGCCCAAGACTACATCATAAGACCCTAAAGGAATAACTCTAAGATTGACTAAGGTAATGAATGTTTTAATTGAATTTTACAGTCATAAGCCACTACACTAGATTCCACTCTAGATCCTGATGGTAGTTCCACTTGCCAATAAGACTCAGCCCTAGCCACTGGAATTTCACCTTGTGCAACAAAAGAAGATGAAATAAATGAATCTGATGCTCCAGAATCAAAAAGAATGATCACTTCCTTACCTTGGATATTACCTTTGGCTTCTATGATCATGTTCTGATGCTCTACCTGCTTCTACTCTAAAGTAGAAAATATCATGTGGTTCCTAGCAGAATCACCCACCGTAGCTTCAGACCTGGATGGTTTAGGTCCTACCCTTGGTTTGTCCCAATTAGGACAGTGTGACTGATAGTGTCCCTATTTTCCATAATGGAAACATTCCACAAATTTTTAAAATTCTTGTTCTGACTAGACATGTTTGGAGAAGGTACACTACTTTGCATACTTTGGGGTTGTCAAGAAAGTTTAGATTGATCAGGACCCTTAGTATTCTTGTTGGATTGAGAATACTTATCGAATCTCCTCTTCTTAAACTTTCTGCCGGAAAACCCTGACTTGGAGCTTCCCTGAGGTTGCTTCTAGCTCTTGCTTTCATTCTTTCCAGGTGGGTTCATACTGGCCTTAGAAGAAGTCCCATGGTATCCGGATTTCATTTCAATGAGCTTTGCTCGCTCAGTAGCCTCCTGCATAGTCATGGGTTTGAAAGTTTGTACTTCTTCACCAATCTTGGGAATAAGCCCTCTAATGAAGTGTTGAATCAAAGCTTTGTCATTTTCAGCCCACCCTGAGTATTTCTTTAGTTCAAAGAATCTTCACTCATAAGTTTCCACAGAAGAGCCTGCTTGCACAATATTGAAGAACTCTTCAGCACGTGCCTACTGCCAATACTCAGACATAAACCTCTCTTTGAAATGTTCCATGAAAAGTTCCCAAGTCACCTGGGAGATGTCAATTCCCAGTTTCTCCAACTCCTGATTCCACCATATGGATCCAAAACTCTTGAGTTGCATAATAGTCCATCTCACTTTTACGTTACTCTAGTAACGATGTAAGATGAAACACCATTCAATATTCAATAGCCAAGCTTCAGCTATAGTCCCTTCTTCCGTGCCAAAGAATAATGGTCCTTTGAATTTGGACAAATCTTTTAGTTGTGCTCTGGTTATTGGGTCCTCTTCCATAGGAGGATTATTTCCCTGTACCTAAGCCATCTGAATGTTTGATCCCCCACCAGGAATTTGATTATGGTTGTTAGCCTCTATATTATCCAAATGTTCAAGAATGCGCTAAAGAACTACAGCTTGAGGATCCCCCTGGTCATCTTGGTTATTTCAAACATTATCACCCTGACCAATAGGGTCATTCTCAGTAGCATCTTGATGTCTTCGACCTCTACCATGACCCCTACCCCTACCTCTACCAAAATTGACATTAACCGGGACACCGCATCCACGAGATCCTCTTGTGAGGGGACGCATCCTAAAAGAAAAACTAATATTAACATCACAACGATTTTGAGTAAAACCCATTAACCCAGAGCTCTAGTGTTCAAACTTGGATTTGATACCAAATGTAACACCTTACTAAAAAAACAAGAACATTTAACAAAAAAACCCAAACATAATTTTTTTTTTAATAAATAAAATCAAAGTTACATCAATTGAGGGTCTCTTGGACACCCGATTACAATATCAATTAATACATCATCTACATAGACAAACATCTGGATCTTAATACAATTTAGATTCCATTCAATAATAAAATACATCATAATGTCAAATTTCCATGATCAACTTCTAGGACCTAATCAAAGTAACTAAATCTTCTCCTAAGAAAAATCTTCAGCAAGAACCTCTAACTGAAATTCCTCAAATCTCTAGAAGCACCTGTAAACATAAATAGTAAAATAACACAAACACAAAGGGGCTCAGCAAATGCTAAGTTAAAAAGTGTGATCCACCTATATACATGTTAGATTGACATATACATATATATATATATATATATACAATCATAAAGCAGAAAACAGAACAAATACAACTTAGTGCAGTTTTCAATAACATATAATTTCCTCATTAAATTCATTAATCTAAAACTATCAATGAAGAAATAAAACTTGCACTAAGAATAACATGTAACTGAATCATATATATATACTGAGGTGTCATCACTAAGGTGCTATGGTACTGCATACAAATTTGGCATGCTCATAGATGACAACATAGTGGAATTCTCCATTGTACTCGTCAAATGACGTAATAGAGATTTGCCTTGTTCTCCGTACTTAACCATATTGGTTTAAGTTATAGGTAAGGCTTAATTATCTTTTTAGATGCATTATCCAACCCAGTTCATTTTAAAGTCTCACTGAATTAATTAACTAAATAGGATTAACCAAATTCAGCCACCTCGATATATGCTCAACACAAGAATTCTTAAAATACACACCAAACAGATATACTTTTTAAGAATGTTCATGTAACAGAAATAAAATTAGAATTCTACATGATACTACATTCTTCCATCTATAGAAACATATCTTATTCCATCAAAATGGAGAGAAATATAGATAATCAAAGAAGTCAAGAATAAATCATATAATATCTAGATAACGTATATCCTATTAATCTATTCATACAGACTAATAGAATATACTAGATCTTTACAATGTATTCATTTATCCCTGCCTTTATTAATCATCTAAATCTTACTCAGAAATGACTAAGATAATAATTCACATCTTCACATGATATATTAAGTTCAACATGAAAACCAATTATCATTCATCATAGACAAAATCTCAAAACCATATATTTCCATAATAAATCAAATTCTCTTTCTTTTAAATCAATAGAGAATATAATATAAAGCATAACAATTAAGCACAGACAAAGATGTCAATATTTCTTCTACTTTTGAATAACACAGAGTAATGAGTTCGTAATTCGATATCATAAACAAAAATGCTTCAAATAAATAAAATGCTTTTCCTCATTTCTATATTCAAATAAGTACTCTAAGCAAATTAACTATTGAAACTTTTAAAAGAAATCACCGTTCCCTAATTCCTTATGGTTCTGTCTGTAATTCAATATTCCAACTTTTCAATATTGTCAATAACACAAATTAATCAATATAATCAAATCACCTACAATGTTCAAACACGACACCATCAAACTCTATCAAAATTTAACCTTTCGAGATGCCTATATGAACTTTATTCCTTTCGAACTACTTCTTAACTAACTTAGACAACTGGATCGATCATACACAGTATCTACCAAATGAACAAAATAACATAATAAACCATCATTCTCGGTAACTTATTCGAATCTATTCAAATGCAACATTTTTGAAACTACAACAGCATAGAGGATGTTCAAAACCTTATTGACATAGATCTTATTCAAATGCAAATTTCCAATTGGTAGACAGTATACGTGTTGCCAAATCCCTTATACATTTCCAACATCCCTATTATCCTAAAAAGATATACAACACACTTTACTGTTTATGACTGATACAAGTCCAAGCAACAGGAGGTAACTATTTGCTAACATGTCCCAAACTCTGTGCCGCAGCCATGAGCTCACACAGAACTATGCTCTATGGGGGCTCATGCTTGTGACCGAGCCACCAAAATAATAATAATATTATTTCATAAGCTATACACTGAACTATGGGTTCTCACAGAGCTTAGCTCTATGAGTACTCTTACTTGACCAAGCCTTAGTTTATTAACAGCCGTCAACACATCCTTCTCGCTTGACGCTTCAAGCATGGGTACCCATAGGACTAAGCTCGGTGGGTGCTCATATTTGTGCACAGAGCTACACATATAACCAAGTTCTCGAGTAGAAAACCAAAATGAATTTTCTGCGTTTGCTCATTCACATTCATGGAGCATAGGGGTATGCGAAGTCTCAAAACTTCACATACTCCTCTATTCCATAAATATACAATAAAATGACTATTATAAATGTCGAAGATAGTAATAAACCTCATTGACACCAGTTGCATAAATTCATTTCAAAATAACATTGCAGAAGAGAAAGAGAAAGATTAAGGTAAGGAACTGCCCCTACCTGGAAAAGTAGTAGTGGGAAATCAAATAGAGAGAAATTCCTTGCAACCCGTAGTCACACAAAAACAACTGAGATCCCTCAAACTCTTAAGCCCCATGGTGAAGAATAATAGCAATGAAACCCTCTTTCCAGTGGCACCCAGAAAGGCAACACCAAATGTAAGTGCCAAAATCTCAACAGAGATAGATAGAAATAATTCAGAATGAGATAGCAAAGTAAACCATAATTCCAACTGGCTACGAGTAGGAAACCACGACCCAGCAGTAATAAAAACCTTCTCAAATCCATACTCCCTTTCATTTCACCGAGAAATGAGTGAAGCAGTAAAAACCAATTAGAGTCTGCTATGCCACGATGAATCTTGCTTTCAAAACCCTTGCTTACAGATAGAAGAATGCTCTGATCATACAAACTGAGACCAACAAATCCCCAAAATAAAGATGAGATCAAACAAAATTAAATGCCATAGTAAATTCCCAACTCAAGTGGAGTGGATGGTACACTATGTTATCCACTGGCAGCAGAGTAAGGTACATTTGGTACTAAATCAAATTCAATGCAAATTGCCAGCACATGGCATAAAAACCTCATACACGATGCAATAAACATTGCCATATACAACATAACAACTGTTACAACAAAACATAAGTAATATTCCCTCCAAGATGGTTGATACCCTACTAAGGATTCTTCAAATTTAATTATAAACCACACAACCTACATATATTGCAAGTCCAAAATGAAACCCTTATAACACATATGGTTTTCTAGGATAGATAATCCCCAAGCAACAAATAGATCCAAAAATGTTTAAATGAAGAATCCAAACATTCATTTAAAATTATATTACCATTTAATTACTTTAATCAATACTAATTCCTATTTAATGATAACATCGAAATGCCTTCCTATGCCCTGGAAATACAATATAGTTCAGACCAGGACAAACTTTCCTTGTACAAAGTTAGCATTGTTGTCAATAACAAAAAGACTAACTAGGATCTTTCAAGGCATCAACCATTACTAGCAAAGTAATTCTATAACTAAGTTATAAGTTCCAATAAAATCTCAAAAGCAACATTCTCAGATGTAACCATAACTGATTACTCAAAACAATAATCAAACTACTGCTAGAGTCTCATGCTCAAAATGTCAGAAGAGAATCAAGTCCTCACAATAAAGCAAACATATCAAACAAAGATGAACTCAAACAGAAGTGTTCCAATCCAAGAATAACTGCTAATTAGAGGAAGAGGTCAGGGCATGACTGATTCTTTTTTCAATTGATTAGAATAGATTCATTTCCTGAATTGCATACCTTTCTAGTCTAGATAAATTTCTATTTATTGATTAGATTGATTAGATAGGTAAATTGAATTTTAATTGATTAGATATAACTTTCAATCTACTTTCTACTTGAATTTTAATTTCAATTTATTGATTAGATTGATTAGATAAATATTAGATAGGTCTATATTTCTATTTTTTGTTTAGATTGATTAGATAGGTCATGGCTTAAGGGCTTAAGGGGTCATGGCTTAAGGGCCAAAGGGGTTAAGTGCTTAAGGGCTCATGGCTTAATAGGTCATGGCTTAAGGAGTTAGGGCTTAAGGGGTTAAGGGGTCATGGCTTAAGGGGTTAGGGCTTAAGGGCTTAAGGGGTCATGTTCAGTCCTTAAGGGATTAGGGGGTCATGTGAGGTCATGTTAGGTCATGTTAGGTCATGCTAGGTCATATTAGGTCTTATTAGGTCATATTAGGTTATGTTCAGTCCTTAAGGGGTCATGTGAGGTCAAATTAGGTCTTAAGGGATCATTTTAGGGCT
Organism: Chamaecyparis obtusa; assembly: GCA_027943335.1. NCBI lineage: Eukaryota > Viridiplantae > Streptophyta > Pinopsida > Cupressales > Cupressaceae > Chamaecyparis > Chamaecyparis obtusa. Next base: position 11,972 of record BSBK01011468.1, read on the forward strand.
TAAGGGGTCATGTTAGGTCTTATTAGGTCATATTAGGTCTTTTAGGTCTTATAAGGTCCTAAGGGGTCATATTATGTCTTTTAGGTCTTATCAAGTCTTAAGAGGTCATGGCTTAAGGGCTTAAGGGGTCATGGCTTAAGGGGTTAAGGGCTTAAGGGGTCATGGCTTAAGGGGTCATGGCTTAAGGGGTTTAGGGCTTAAGGGCTCATGGCTTAAAGGGTTAGGGCTTAAGGGGTCATGGCTTAAGGGGTTAGGCCTTTTAAGGGCTTAAGGGGTCATGTGAGGGAATGTTAGGTCATGTTAGGTCATGATAGGTCATATTAGGTCTTATTAGATCATATTAGGTCATGTTCAGTCCTTAAGGGGTCATGTTAGGTCAAATTAGGTCTTAAGGGATCATTTTAGGTCTTAAGGGGTCATGTTAGGTCTTATTAGGTCATATTAGGTCTTTTAGGTCTTATAAGTTCTTAAGGGGTCATATTAGGTCATGTTAGCTCATATTAGGTCATATTAGGTCTTTTAGGTCTTATAAAGTCTTAAGGGGTCATGACATAAGGGCTTAAGGGGTCATGGCTTAAGGGTTTAAGGGCTTAAGGGCTCATGGATTAAGGGGTCATGGCTTAAGGGCTTAAGGGCTTAAGGGCTCAAGGCTTAAGGGGTCATGTTAGGTCATGTTAGGTCATGTGAGGTCATGCTAGGTCATGTTAGGTCATGCTAGGTCATATTGTGTGATGGATTTGTGTCACACTTCTGTGAATCCTTGCATTCAAGGATACTCAATAATGAGCTCTCGAATATCGATTCACAACTCTCTATTTGTGGAGTGCATGAATTGTTATGAGCCCCTCAAATTGACTGAGTTGAACCCATGCAAGTACACCATAGAATGAGAGATTCAAGGATGAGAAGCAAGAATGCTAATCTCCATTGAATCGTCAAGTTCTTGTATGCAAATGAAATTAATCTATATGATTGCAAATGCAAGAAAATAAACTAATTTATTGAAATGAATATTAAACTATATGATTGCAAGAAATAAACTATTTTATTAAAATTAATCTATATGCAATACAAGAAATAAACTACTTTATTGAAATGGAGATTAAGCTAAAACAATGAAATAAATTAAACTAAAATGCTTATGAATATTAATCTATATGTAACTATGCAAGCTAAAACAATGATCTCCAAAGCTCCAATGTCGCTAAGAAAACTTGCAACATAACAACGGTATGAAAATTCCAGATCTCTAATTGAGAAGGAGAGGGCTCCTTATATAAGAAACTGATGACAAGAATGCATCTCCAAGATCAATCTGGGATAAATCCCAAAAAGAGGAAAGAAAGCTCATTTTTTAGAAAGTGTGGAGAGAAAAGGAATTTTATTTATTTTTAATTATTTGTTTCCCTTTTTTCATCACAAAGAGCTTTAAGAGAATTTTTTATTTATTTAAAAGAATGATTCTCTATTAATTAAATAAGATAACATTATTTAATTAAAAGAGAGATATCATTCTAAATAAGATAAAATCATTTAATTAAAAAAGATTTTAATTAAATAAATTTATTTCATTTAAAAGGTATTTCTTTCAATTAAATAAAGTTATTTTATTTATTTAAGAGGGAATATTTCTTTTAATTAAATAAAATTATTGAAAGAATCAAGAAAAGGATTTTTGTTTTGTTTTTGTTTGATTTATTTCCTTTTCCATCACAAAAGATCTTTTGAGAGGATTTTATTTATTTTAAAAGAATAATTCTCTTTTAATTAAATAAAATAAGGTTATTTAATTAAAAGATGAATATTAATTAAATAAAATAAAATCATTTAATTAAAAAGGGTTTTAATTAAATAAATTTATTTTACTTAAGAGATATTAGTTTCAATTAAATAAAGTTATTTTATTTATTTAAAAGGGTTTATTTCTTTTAATTAAATAAAATTATTGATGACATGATTAAACCTTAGGAGATTATTGAAATGATTGAAATAGTTATGATTTGATCAAGGAAATTGTTTTCAATATATTGTAAAGCATTGATTCAGAAAATGATGTTTGATAAATTTAATAAATGGGGCCCAAAGTCTAGGCGACCATTTTAGGGTGCATACATTTGCCCCTCTTTGACTAATGTGAGGTCGACTCGGGATCACATGCAGTCAAAGAATGAAATTAAAGTGTGAGATCAATTTGAGATCACAAAACAACCCAGATGTGTGTTCGACGGATGGGAACACATCAGGACATAGATAAGCAGACTGAAAAAGACAAGGCCAACACCTGTGAATAGGTAATTGTCAAGTCTCAAATAAGAGATACGAATCTCAAGAAAGGTTGCCCCAAGAGAAGCAATTGATAAATTTGATAAAGATGAATCAAGCATTGAAGTTTGATAGGTGCTGCCCCCTCGTGATCGAAATCGAAATGAGATAGAGGAGAAATAGTAAATTGATAAATTTGATCAAATCGAACTAAACATAAGGTTCTTGACATAAGATGAAAGATAAAAAAATCATAGAACCAACGTAGATCAGCAAGAAAGATTATGCCCCAAGGTTGAATTAGAAGAAAAGAAGTGGGGTGAAAGTGAATGGAAGATAGAAGTTTGGAAGAAATTAAAAGAAATGGAGAGAAGAAAGAGAATTTGCCTCTAGAAAGAAGATGCCCCAAAATTAGTCAACTGTTTAAGATAGGGAATTTTGATTGAGATCATGAAAGAAGGTAAGGAAATGAAGATCAAAACGTGACCACAGTTGACTAAAAGTCCACAAGAAAGATGAAGGAAACCCTCTCAAACTCATAATGCAGCCTAAAAGTGCAAATTTAACATGAAGTCTAAATAATGCAAGCTACATGGAAATGCAAAGGTGTACTTGCAATAGGGTAACATAGGATTTTTGTGTTCATCATTCATTAGAGAATGTAAGAGAACTTATTTTCATCATAGGGCCATTATTACCAGACATCGGACGATCACACAATCATCACTAGTCACAAATGCAACTATGAAGATATGAATGTGATTGATATCGGATTGGAATGTGGAAATATTCTAACATGAGCATCAAAGACATAAAGGTCAAGATGACTGCAATGTTAGCTTACCCAATTTAATGTAGCAAAACCATGCTCGCATCAAGGTATAAATGCCAGGATGACCATGAGAACGGTTGTGCTAAAATAGTCAAGGATGATGCCTCAAATCTCCTAAGTGTGTCAAGGAGACAACAAGAGACACTAAAGAGGTTCAAGACAACACCCACAAGCAGAAAGCAAATACAAACATGTCCCATGCCCCAAGTCTTCTAGCTATGCATCACGGAGAGACTTATTAGACAAGGACACTCAACGAAAGTCAATATCAGTTAGCACACAAAGAAAAGATCATGACATATCTCAAAAATTGAGTGTTGCATTTAAAATTTTTAAGTGTGTAAATTGATACTGAGTTCTGAGGATAAGGATCGAATGCTTTCAAGCAGGTAAGATCACATGACCAAACTAGATAAGACCAAACTGATAAGTGTTGAAAAAAACTCAATGTCAGGGGTTGTGTTGAAAAACACAATTGGGTTGGTGTTGAAAAACACTGTTTGTGAGGTGTCCTAAAGACAAGCATATCCAAGAGACCAAAGCTAACACAGTGATGCCCCCTAGACAAAGACAAAGACCAATTCCAAACCAAGGCGACAAGGACAAGGCATGATGGAGAAAGGCTAAGTGTCGAGGATGCATGCTAAGAAATAGGGGTGCAAAGGCCTCAAGTAGCACCCATTTCTAGGTTTTCACCACTTGGAAGAATTTTTTATAGGACATTTTATAATTTTTTTATATTTTTTGCTACCAAGGCACCTATTTCCAGGGTTTCACCAAGGCACTTTTTCTATTTTTTTTGGATTTTTTGAATTTTTTTATTTTTTTGTATTTTTGGAATATATAATTTTTTTGAGATACATCAAAGCGCCTATTGCCAAGTTTTCACTAAGATGATCATTTTTTTAGGACATTTTCTAATTTTTAGAATTTTTCAACATCATATATGAATTTTTTTGGTATTTTTTCAGGATCAATAAATATATACAAAGGATGCCCCCAGACAGAATGGGCATTACACTCCCAAGAAAGATCTCATTGTGTAGTCCCAATGTCTAGCAAGGCAGAGGACAAAAGAGATTATCAAGCTAGTGGAAGAGATGGAGACAAAAGAATGAAGAAGAATGGAGGGAAGAAATCATCAAGGACAAACTCCTCAAGAGTACCCAAACTAGGGAAAAAATGTCATGTAAAGGGCATTTGGACAAGAAATGAAGGGTCAGCATAGGATAAGTCACAAAATTGGAATGCAAAAGAAGGAAAGGATGCAGTCCAAAGGAGTAGACAAGTCAAGAGGATTCATAGCATCGTGTTTTACTCTTTTTTATTAGATCAAGACCAAAGGGGAAAAGGATAGCAAAAGGCTAGAATGAATGGAGGAAAATAGATATGAAGGCTAGACATGAAAGAAATGAAAGCAAGATCATTGTAAGACCACTCCTGAGATAGCCAAATGTATGTGTATAGATCAACCTTGCCAAGATCAAAGAGAGAAGACATAATGGATGAGATATGTAGAAGAACTACACATGATGCCTAACTGCCAGGTTTTCATCATGGTACTTATCCAAGGTGCCACAAGGGAGTGGTTTTCACCATAGGATGAATTTATTTCTCTTTACTTTTGCTACCAAGGTGCCTGTTTCTAGGTTTTCACCAAGGCACATTTTCAATTTTTTCATTTTTCATTTTTCTTTTTTCTTTTTTTTTTGAATTTTATAATTTTTGGAAGAAGGCAAGTTTTTAGATAATGCTCCTTGAAAGGATAAACCATGATATGCCAAGGATTCAAAATTATATGCTCAAAGATGCTGATAGGGAAAGGAAGATGGAAGAGAAAAATGGAGGATACGATTTTATGTAAAGCGAGTGGAGTTGGAAGATAGGAGGAATATGCAAATGAGGAAAAATGATAGAAGGCAAGAGAATAATGAATGGAAGGATTGTGAAAGATAGATGGAAAGGAAAGCAAGATCAACATCGATGCACACCTTGGAGGGTGGCGAGAGGATGGAGGAAACTTGAATGAAGGAATACATGAAGGAATATGGTGAATGTTTAGTAGAGGTTGTGGTTCAGGTGCATGGAATGGAAGAATGTTTTTGAAAGAATATGAGGTGGAAGTCTTTGAAAGCTTGAATGTCAACTTCACTTTTTGTTCAACATGAGACTCTCTTACGAGAGACTTTGGAATCCATATAGCCGTAGGCTTTTTATTTCCTTTTGATGATTTAGAGAGAATATCTTGAATGATGGATTTTGGAACCCATACTTGTCTTGTAGTTTTCTTCTTAGATATCTCTTTTGACTTTATGTATCCATGTCGATTAGAGTAGACATGGTGATCTTCTTTCTTTGATGGATTCTTGTATTATTTCTTTTTCTTATATTGACCATTCAAGTTACTTCCAAAAGATTTGGGATGTGTGGAAGAAGAAGGATAATATGACTGGTGCAGATGGGTGGATGGATGAAAAGGATTCAAAGGTATGCATCTATGTTGATCTTGAGGAAAGATAGGAGATGGAGGGACATAAGGACCCAATATAGATGATGAATTAGGAGAGTTAGGAGGGGAAAATGAAGGGACATAAGGACCCAATATGGAAGGAAGACATGAAGTCCTTAGTAGTGGTGGAAGAGGTCCAAGGATGGAAGTGGAAGATGCAAAAAGATAATCAATAAGTTCATCAGCATCTATATGACAACCAAGGATATCAGCATCTTCAGAGTAAGCATTAGAATTTTCAATAGGATCCTAGACATCTTGAATAAGAGCATTTTCTTTGATAGGATCATTCAAAGTGTTAGCTCTTTTTCTAGCAGGAAAAATAGCTAGAACACTAGAGTGCTCTCTCCCTTTTACGCTCTTTGTCTATTCAAGAGAAAGGCTAATGCAACAAGGATTTGAATCCTTCTTCACTTTGGGCTCCACAGACCTAGGTGGGTATACCTATGAACATCTACCTTGAATAATAATTTCTCTACAAATCATAGGTAGGTATAATCATGGATTAGATAGGACACTAACATCCTGTGAAGAGATTCATTACTCTAAATAAATCAGGGGATGGCTTCCAGCGCATCATACTTGGTTTATCTTTTAACACACCAAAACATAAAAGGAAATGTGATTGATTTTAATGATTTGGATTCAAGTCTGGTGTAAAACTAGTGCCTTATCCTAGGGTGCAGAGTCAAATGGAGAATAATCCACAAAACTTCATTAATTCAAAAATACCTGAAATCAATACCCTGCCTTACAGACTATCATTTTCACTGCAAACACATGATCATCAAATCTATACATTATTTAAATTATCAAAGATTATCCAGCTAGATTTACTCCTTCCTTAGAGGAAACTTATGGACAAAATCATAGTCTACCTTGTAAATGACAAATTGGACATTGCCTTACAAATCCAATTCATAAGAACTTCCAAAACACACAGAGACATCAAAATACTTGCAATGAGATTCCAGCTATATTTCATTGATAAAACCCATTTCAGTACACTCAAATTGACACTACATCTAGACTAAAACATCAATTTCAGAACCAACCTTGCATTAATGGAACTTGCATTGGATTTCTCCCTTGGAGAACCAAAATTTAGAACCTCCTACAACACTAAGAAATCAAAATAAGAAGGAGAAGAGAAAACTCCAAATTCATTCACAAACTGACACTTGTCATCCTCTAAATCTCCTACTGATGAATCACCCAACTCTAAACCAAAAATCTGATCTGCTTCATTCTCTCCTGAAAGCACCTATTTTCATCCCCTCAAACTGATTTATGAGTCACCGGATGCAACCACAGTTTACGTGAGCAGTTATCTTGAGATCTGAGATTGGTAAAGCCCGAAAAATTCATCAAATGATAAGCTACCATGTTGGGCATGAAAAATACCCATCAACAACCAGTTAAGCTCTCCTACTGTAAGTTGCATTCGAAGCCTTCAGTTACACCGATAATAGAGAGTGGCTTGACTGCTTTCAAACATTCATTAGAGACCCCTTCTCTTGGAATGGGCTTCATCCTTTGCTTGCATAAGTTCTCCCTCTGCATTTTGGTTCATTACATACACCGGTGCGTGAGCAGTCTTCTACACATTTGCGTAGGGCATTTTGATGGCACTTATGTGTTGGTTTCATCACTTTATTGGGAGCCTTCATTTGTGTTTAATCATTCCTCCAACAAATTCCTCACACAACTATCAAAATTATTTACATTTGGGCATCTTCAAACCGTGATTACAATGGCCCTTACTCATGTATAGAGCCTTCACTATCAAATCCCACATGCTGCCTTATGAATTGTTTAGATCAGCATACGCACCAGACTTTGTGGTTGATTGCCTTGTTGAGTGCCCACACAACAGTTGCATATATGATTATATACATGCACAAGTTCAAAATGACAATAAATGATGCAACTGGCTTCATCATGTCCTTGGCCACCATTCTCAATGAGGTAAATAATTGGGATGATTAATTATGAGTATAACAAGATCTGAAGAAACACTCTCCCTCAATGTGGCATTCCTAGTGTTTTGCGTAGGCTATTGTTTCCTTCATGCAGCTCCCTCACGATAGCAATCCCTTATTTGTATGCTATGTTTTGGAATCTATCATGGCTTGGACATAGCATGAACAATATTTGATACTGCACTTTTGCATCCAGCATTGAAATTCATAGCTGAACGAGAGAAAGAGCCAGATGTAACGTAGCAGGATATACAAGACCCTGTCATGTTCATCAATCCAATGGTCATCATTTATTTGTTACCATCTACCTGATAGTCCTTAATTGAAACAAATGTTCTTCCTACCACAATTCCCTCCGTAAGTGAAATCAATCCACTGACATGGCTAGCTTTGAGGGCCAATGCCAAATAAGAACCATCAAAATATAATATGTTTATTGAAATCAGATTCAGTCCTTTCTACAAGTGACCAATCTCGAAATGAAACTGAAGACAGTAGCTAGAATCACTGAGGTCAATGGAGCAGCTGCAGAAATCCAACAGAACTTGGTTTTCTTCTGACTAATGTAATGTGCCATGAGTAGAAATAGAAGAAAAACACTCCCATTACAGTAGTTTTCCATGTCCACTCGTGTGGGTGTTTGAAGACCGAATCCATGACAGAAACCATGTCCATCTTTAAAGTGAAGTCCTTGATCCCGAGTAGAGACTTGAACTGCTACAGAGATACTATAACAGCTGCACCAGCCGTGAAACCAAGGGTTGCTCGAGACAAAAAGTCGATGATAAAGCCCATTCTATGGACATCAAGAGAAGCCTAGAGTTCACATGCACTTCATCATAAACTTCACATTTGACAAGAACTACATCCCTGTTTACAATAGCATCAATTTCCTCTACAATGTCCGCATAAACTTCATTATTTACGTGCTTTATGTCACTTGCTCGCCATGGTACATTAGATGTTGTAGCACTTGGAAGAGTATTGTTGATAGTGGAAGAACCTATGGTTACAACACTCAACTTTCTACTAACTATATTTGGCAGAGTAATCATCTTCTTCAAGATATTAGGTTCTATAATTAAAGGAAATCCATTATCCATCACCTCATCCAAAAGCAGATACACAATAACAAAATCATCTTTCATTAGATCTTCATTCAGGCCTCCAAGGTAATCTGATAGCACAATTTCCACCCTGCAAAGAAACTTAATGCCAAGAATAGGAGGCATTTCATACTGTGTACAAGCCAAAAATGTTATTCCTTCACGCACAATATGCAAAAGGCGATGTGTTGGCGAAGCAATCACAAAAGGTACCTTAAAAGAATTTCTCATGGGAAAAACTTGTTCCCAAAACCAAACACATATTGATCTGTCCACCTGTTGCCCCATCCATTACTTTTCAAGCATTATTTCCCTCAACAAATTTACCAGATAACACTAACTGTCTTCTAAAAATGGCTTTAAAAACTGACATAATCACCTAACCCAACCCTGCCCTCTGATAGGCATATTCTCTGATCTACAAACTATCATTCCCCAAAATGGCATCTTATGACTGTACCCGAGTCGAAAGATATTATTGAAGTGGCCCTTTTTATTTTGTTCCTGCAAACACACTGTCAGAACCTGATAAACTGGATCTGGAATCATCCTGATAAAAATACCAAACAGAGTCCAACAAGGCTACAAATTGGCACGAAAGTTCATTGAGATGTAAACAACATGATTCAAACACTACTTTGAACTTGGCACCAACGGGGAAAAAGATATGGCCTCAGAAAAATAAGTACTTGTAGAGACACTCAGAAAATGTAAAAAACAATGGAAAGTTCAATTTGGAATTGCCTTCAATGAGATGTCAAAATGATTGGCAGGAAGCTCCAATTGGGACTGGAGATAGTATTTTATGTTTTCAATGCAATGAAACAATAATTTCTCTGATAGGTAATACTAGGAAAAAATTATAAATGAGCAAAGTTGACCTCCGACAAACTGGTGCACTTCACAATCTTTGCAAACAGCAGAAACTGCAAATGGAATCGCATTGGGAAACTCATCCAATGGATTCGTCATGAGCTGCAAACTGATAGGGACAAAGTAAAATTTGTTTAAAATGTACGGAAATGACTCATTTCTCATGACCAATCACATAATGTAACTTATAAGATCACGAATAGGGCCTCCGACAAAACTGTGAAAAGGTGCACTAGGCAAATTTAAGAAAACACCTCCGGAAGGGGATGAATAAATGGGGCCAAACTTATCACAAAGGCCTAGAACCTGATACATAGAGAGTATGCAATGTGTACAAAAAGATTTTAGGCTCAAATTTTCATGATGCTCTTCAGGGTGCATTTTACAAGCTGACAAAGTACCCCTTCCCAGTGACCTTCACACTTAGCAAATTCTGCATTTAGGACCTCCTAGGAACGAACGGACAAAAACCCATTTTAAGATGCAGGCTAAGGAGTCAAAATGACTCAACCAGGTATGTGAAAGGTATAAAATCATTATCCACTCATTACATGACCTGAAAACACCCTTTTCACATGTGCATTTTGGGCCAAAAGGAGCACTTTAGCAAGCATTTTACATGGTACCTCAAAACTACATTTTGAGTACCAACATTAGCTCTGTCTGGGGATGGCTGAGCTTAAGAACAACACAAGAATCTCAAAATCTCTTGGAAGAGTAGACCACCCCAAAAACTAGCTTCTCCTTATCACTCCAAAAACAAACTCATCTTCTTATTCCTCCAACTCCTTTTCAACATTTAAAACCGGTTCCACAAGCAAGCTCCTTTATTGAAAGAAACTACACTATTGCTGAAAGCAAAGAAACTATACAAATATACAAACTTCTTACAAATGAACTCATGGCTGCAAAATTCACTTACCCCAATCAAAAACATGATTCTCTTCCCCACCATGCTTTGAAAATAAATTGAAAATGTCACTTGCATCCGCATGGCTTGAAACATGAATATTCTCAACAAGCACATTAGGCAACATATAATCCATATATTCATATCCATCAAATGCCTAAGAATCAAACTCAATCTGGATATACTGATCATCTTCATAAATGTGTTGATCATTCTTGAAGAGATCAGTAGTTTGCACAAAAGAAAAAGAAACATTTTCCATCACATCCGACAAACTAACATTGGACTGACCTTCACAAACTGGAAGCACTCTAACTTGCTAATCATAAATTTCAAACCTATCATTATCTTCAGCATCCTCTTGCAAATCAAAAGAAAAAAACTCATACTCACACTCATGCAATTGTGGCAAATAATCAGGATGCTCTTCGTAGATTATTTCTTTTTCATCCGACTGAGATGAGACCCAGGATTCAGATTTATATCCAATTGCATCGTCCAATGAACATACCATTTCAGCTTCAGCATGGATTGGATCTTCAACAAACTCTTCAAACAGTAGGTTAGAAACCAAATGAAAATGTGAATCATAGAAGTTTTTGGATAAGTCCGACTGATCATAATCGACACCTTTATCAAACAAAGGATTGTACACTTCATTATACTCATATTCAAATTCACTATCATTGAAACTTTCAGCAAAAGATAAATTTGAAACTAAGTCACTCAAATCTGAATCCAATACATCAACACATTCATCAATGAAAGAACTACTATCTTCACTTATACCATCTTCATCCGGGTAACCATATTCTGAACTGCATTTATTTTTGAACTGAGAATCATTATCCTTTTCAGAGTCATAGAAGTCACCATCATCCATAGAATCACTTTCATAACTCTGACATTCACTGTCAGCCTCACCATTGCATTTTTCAGGTACATCTGAAGGCTGAGATAATTCACTTTCGAATGCAATACGGGAAAAAAAAAATTCCTCATTAATTTCCTTTTCAGATTGAGGATCACACTCATTCTCAGCTTTGACCTCAATACTTTCACATTCATGTTCAAACTGAGATCCTTCTGCCCACACAATATACTTTGCTTTTGTTCTCACATCCTAGTGAATTGATTAAGGAACACACAGCTCTAAAAATAACTCAATACAATAAAGTTCCTGAAAAACATCATCAACTTGAAGTTGATTGAATGCTGCAACAAACCTTTCATAAAACAGACACACTGATTCATCTTTCCTTCTCCCTACTTCCATTTTCAGGAACTCAGTTTCCTTTGCCCAAATTTCATGCTTAATCATTGCAAGATTATTTTCATCTTCTTCAAAAGTAGACAAAGAAAAATCAGATCTAGGAATAACATCTAGATTTACACAATTTTTTTTTTCAGATGACATAACTTCTTGACAGTGTATCTTTTCTCTTCTACAACTTATGCAATCACAACTTCATAACTAACATACTTCTCACCGTGGATTTTCAACCAAAATTTTCAAACAAAGAAGCATGCACCAAACTTACCAATACTCCTTAGCTTGGTGACTTCTTCACCGAATAAGGATCTTATGAGATATCATAAACAAATGGGAAAATACCTGGAAAGATTTTTTGCTGCTGCTATAGCTTCACTTTTTGATTTGAAATCTAAAGAACACCTTCAAACTTCAGGTTCATTTCTAACACAGAGTCGCCACCTCTCCATAGAGGAATGAAAATTTTCTTTACTGATCTTTGCTTTGAAAATGTTCAAATTCTGGGCACTTCACACAATAGCAGAGCCGCATATATTTAAACTTTCACAACAACAAATCTAGGTATACACAGGTCTGAAAATGATTTTCAGAACATTAAACTTTGAAGACTCTTTCCCACATGAACATTGGCCAGACTCATGGGTTCAACTGAAAATAGCAAAGAAACTGAAGTGTAACCTCACCGCTTATGCAATTGCAATACTTTGCTTCCCCAGCAGAGTCAGCATTTTGTTAGCTCTTTTTCTAGCAGGAAAAATAGCTAGAACACCAGAGTGCTCTCTCCCTTTTACACTCTTTGTCCAGTCAAGAGAAAGGCTAATGAAACAAGGATTTGAATCCTTCTTCACTTCGGGCTCCACAGACCCAGGCAGGTATACCTATGAACATCTACCTCGAATAATAATTTCTCTACAAATCATAGGTAGGTATAATCATGGATTAGAAAGGACACTAACATCCTGTGAAGAGATTCATTACTCTAAATGAATCAAGGGATGGCTTCCATCTCATCATACTTGGTTTACCTTTCATCACACCAATACATAAAAGGAAATGTGATTGATTTTAATGATTTGGATGCAAGTCTGGTGTAAAACTAGTGCCTTATCCTAGGGTGCGGAGTCAAATGGAGAATAATCCACAAAACTTCATTAATTCAAAAATACCTGAAATCAATACCCTGCCTTACAGACTATCATTTTCACTGCAAACACATGATCATCAAATCTATACATTATTTAAATTCTCAGAGATTATTTAGCTAGATTTACTCCTTCCTTAAAGGAAACTTATGGACAAAATCACAGGGTCAACCCACAATAGTGGGTTACACTTTTTTGGAGGAAGAAATTCTTCCCGAAACACGGCAGAGGCAAAAAATGCCTTCATACTTTCAAATGAAATTGAAGTGCTACTTTCAAATGAAACTAAAAAGTTTCGAATGAAACCCAAAAATGCCATAGTTTTGAATGAAACTAGGTTTCATTTGAAACCTATTTTCTAGGAATAAAATATTCCATGCAACAAGGTTTCGAATGAAACCTAGGTTTCATTTGAAACCTTGTTGCATTAGGTTTTGGTGGGGTTTTTAACCCCACTTTCCATCATTTGGAAAGTGACGTTTCGGCTGTGGGGTTCGGCTATGGGGCATCCGATTCATCGACCATCATTTTCCAGGTGGGTATTTTTTGATTTTTTTGTATATATACGTATTACATTTGTATATTTATGTATTTTTTTAATGTATTTAGTATTTTTTAACATATATACATGTATATATGTGTATATACATGTGTATATGTTTACATATGTGTATATGCATGTATATATGTGTATATACATGTGTATATGCATGTATTTATGTGTATATGCATGTATTTATGTGTAAATATATGTGTATATGCATGTATTTATGTGTATATGCATATATTTATGTGTAAATACATGTATTTATGTGTATATACATGCATTTATATGTGTATATATATGTATTTATGTGTATATATGCATTTATATGTGTATATGCATGTATTTACATGTAAAGATGCATGTATATGTGTACGTATGCATGTATTTACATGTATATACATGCATCTATGTGTATATGCATGTATGTACATGTATTCACATGCATATACATATATATGTGCATGTATATACATGTATTTACATACATATATACATGTATTTACATGTATACATGTGTATATGCATGTATGTACATGTATTTACATGTAAATACATGTATATTGTATATACATGTATTTACATGTATATATGCATGTATATGTGTATATGAATGTATGTACATGTATATATATATGCATGTATTTATATGTATATACACACATATATGTGTATATGCATGTATTTATATGTATATACACATGTATATGTATATACATATGTATATGTGTATATGCATGTATTTACATGTATGTACATGTATACATATACATGCATGTATTTACATGTATATACATGCATATATATGCATGTAGATACATGTATGTACATTTATATATGCATGTATATGTGTATATGCATGTATTTACATGTATATACATGCATGTATATGTGTATATGCACATGTACATATATGCATGTATATACATGTACATGCATGTACATATATGCATGTATGTACATGTGCATATATACATATACATGCATGTACCTATGTATGCATGTGTGTACATGCATGTACCCATGCATGTACACATGTACATACATATATACATGTGCACGTATGTGTGTACACATGCATATATGCATGTGTGTACATGCACATGCACACGTATGTACACGTGTACATACATATGTATGCATATGTGTACACACATGTATATACATGTGTATACACACATGCACGTGCATATATACATGGGCACATGTGGTCATAATGCATACATATGTATGTACATGTGTACATATGTGTGCATGTGCATGTACACACGTGTCTACACATGCATATATGCATGTGTACATATATGTATGTACATGTGTACATGCACGTATTTACATGTATATACATTTATGTACATGTATATATGCATGTATATACATGTAAATTTACATGTATACATAGGTGCATGCATTCAATGCATGTGTACAAGTATGTACATATATGCATACACATGTACATGTATACATAGGTACATGTTAAATGGGTATAAATAGGTACATGTTTATACATAGGTACATAGACCTACATGTTAGATAATAAGTCTCTAATTAGTTTAAATGTAGTTTTAAAAACTTTATTTTGATTGAATAATGTAGTTAAGCAATTATAATTTGTGTTCAAATTTAATGTCTAGTTATTTACACTTTATTTTTATTGAATAATATAGAAGTGTACTTTAATTTTATTTAATGAAGTTCAAAAAATATGATTTAGTGCATGTGTACATGTAGTTATTTGACATTGTAAATATAATTTCTTTCAGGTGCACATATCTTGATAGTTCATTTATACATCTAGATTACTAGACATTACACATGGCAGATGCACCTATCCCGCCTCAGGATCAGGAACAATCTGAGAACCTATTTGACCGCACAAATAAGGAAATTCAAAAATTACAAGAGTCTATTGATAGTCCCTCCAGCTCCACTATTTATAGGAACACCTGTCAGTCCATCCTGGATAGCCTAATTATTATCCAGAATGACATACAGAGGACTAGTGCATATTCCCCAGATGTTGTACAGTCTATTTTTGAGAGAAAGAGACAAGAGGTTAGCTCTGGTCTTTCTCTCAAGGAGGTGGCCAAACTGGTGCCCAAAGAGATTCTTAAAACCAAAGTTTGGCCATCGTACGCAGAGAAACAATATGTGAAGGGATATTAGGTTATGAAGTGTTAGGATCTAGCTATATCTGCACTAATATACCCTAGGTTTCTAGCTGCCCATGGTCGTTACCCAAATAATGACCAAATCCCCTTATACTTCACACAATAGATCTATGCAGAGGTGAGATTAGGGAAACGGGTTAATTACACAGATTTGGCACCACATCAATGGCAAGGGCATGGGAGACTTGCAGATAGAGATGCTTTTCACCGACCTGATCGTCCGAGACCAACACATAGGGTTATTCTAGGTGAGAGGTCATAGGCTATTGCTCCATCGTTGGGTTCCATAGCAGACAATGTTGTTCATAGCACCTAGCTACGGGTTGTGATTGATAGTGTGGGGCACATTGCATCAGCTGTGACATCCATATCTGTAGATCAAGTTGGCCAGTATTTGATGCAGCGACGGTGCTCCAGATCATCATGTGGAGCATCTTCCAGTAGGAGCTCAGATGACTTGTACTCTGCAGGAGGGATCCCTTCACTTTCTAGCCTTGAGGGACTTACAGGAGAGATGGCATGCATCACCATGACTAGTTTGGCCGAGGATCTTATTGATGCATATGCATTTATAGTTGCTGAGCATGGTATCCCTATAGAGGATGTCAGAGATCATGTGGGTACTATTAGATACACTCAATGACAGGATCCTCATCACACACATCATGATAGTAGCAGTGCCCATGGTAATCATCCTACGGACTAGTCTATTGCTGCTGAGAGAGAGGCACACTGTACAAACCCTTCAGTGAGTGCAGGGCAGCGGTTATCTGATGTTGGTCTCAAGGACGTTGAGTTTGGCATGAGTGCAACCAGTTACCTAGATTTTCTAACACGTGATGATCAGTCGGCTTCTATGCCATCACATCTGGTTTCTCCATTGCATTCATCTTTAGAGAGACGACTGTCATCTACTCATGTGGCAGATGTTTAGTTTAGCTTCGATCAAGCATAGCAGCATATTGATACCCTGGTTGATAGGATCAAGGAGAGGGAGTCAGAGCATGTTCCAGTTCCACCGTCTACACAGGTATAATTTGTTTTAATGTCATTTAGTTAAACTTTGATTGTTGGAGATTCAAAATTTATATGTAAATGTATATATAATTTTTGTCATTTTTTTAATCTAGGGGGAGATGCCTCTTATTACTCCTATAGGGAGCGATCGTGTATGACATCGGGACTCACTCGATGATGACATCAGTAGTGGGCAGGTGAGTTTTTAATTTATTCAATTTGTGTACGTACATCTTTACGTTTTTAAAATAGATGAGTATTATTTTATCAACATTTGAAAGATGTGAATATTAATTTGTATGATCTCACTTTGTCTATACAGGGTTCTACACATCCCTCGCAGCATGATAGCTACTTAGGGCCCAATCGTACTGTTAGGAGTCGTCATGATGATTCTTAGGCTCTTTTAGACATGTTACACATGTAGGGATCTCTGATGTTACATTTGACATAGTTGGACATGCATCCATGTATATTTTTTTCATGTATACATTGCTTACTTCTTGATTGATTTCATATATTTGATGTTCATGTTTGACATATATGTACATGTTTATCCTTGATGTATGTATGTACATGTGTAGTATACTAAATTGATAGATCTCTAGATTGACTATACATTTGACATAGTTGGATGCATGCAGGTATATTTTTTTCATGTTTACATTACTTACTTCTTGATCGATCTCATATATTACATGTTTATGTTTGACAAATATGTACATGTGTACTATTTGATGTTTATATTTGACATATGTACATGTAATTCATACAAATTTTAGTTGAATGTTAAATTTGAATGTAATTCATACAAATTTCAATATGCACATGAAATTTAAGATAATTAAGTTGCATGTACATTACAAACTTATTATTTTTAATATGGGAAGTAAAATAGGCAATATATCACAATCAAGAGTATTTATTAAATTTGTAAACAATTTAATCCTAACATAGCAATTTCACATATTGAATTAAGCTATCTAACATGCATATAAAGTATCCTAATTTTATAAATCCAAAATGAGATAGATTTAATTCTTGGCACATGCACACATATACATTTTAAAAAGACAAGTTAATTTATATATATATCTACTAATAAATTTGCTCCATTCACTAAGGGCACATGCCCTAAAAAAATTTTCTCAAAATCATTTTTCATACATGCACATGCACAATTTACTATACATCAAGTGGTTCATCTCTCTCTTTGATAATATTCACTAATTTCTCATGCTCTTCGGTATCAAGTCTCCACTTACGAATGCCACGTCCTGTCACTGGATGAAGAGATAGTTGTGTGGAAATTACAAGATGACTATATTGATAAACCTTGTTGTTTAATTGATAATCAATAAAATGAACCCCTTGTTTAATTACTTTGATTTGCTTCAAGTATATTCCTTGCACAACAACTGACCCTGCACAGACAATTGAACAACAACATGCATTAAATAAACATGTGTATATATATGTGTACATGCATACATTGTATCATAATTTGAACAAAAATTTGAATAAGGCCATCAAATGCAGATAAATTTATTCATCAAAACCCATAAATATAGCACACTAACCTATAGGAAACACAATTCCATCTCTTGTTTCATTCTTTGTTAGCTTCATCCTCTCCTTCGTACAACGTAATAGATAGTAATTCACACCTTCAACATTATCAGAGTCTGCTATTACTGCAAAAACATGTCCTATAAAAGAACATTACACCACTGTAAGTTATATAAATTTATTAGAGATACATATGGGTACCCTAAGAATTGAAAAGTGCATATGTATATAAGAACACGTACCAATTTTGATCAAACTTGAAATATGGTCATAGTCGGTGGAAATCAATGGAACGTCATCATAGCTTTCATCCTCAACTTCATCATTTGTAGTGGTAACATCTAGTGGAACCAAATTCCATTCACTGACATATCCACTTTTTTGGTTAATACATTCATCGTAGTTTCAGAAACACAGTCATAACAAAAGCATGAGTAATCTCTACAATACAATGACCACACATTACTATCTGTACTCATAACCGAATGTAGGGATCTTGTTTTCTCTACCCTCTTGCATCCATGGAATGATCTTCTATCAACACCTGAATAATACACAAACACATGTAAATTTTTAAGAGTTGTTAGTATAACATATATATGTATGCATAAATTGAAACTTTAATTTAGAAATTAATGCATTTCATAAATATACCTGATATCTCCTAGAACAATCTAACTGGTATGACTCGATCCCATAGTGAAGATGTGCTATCTTGATTTGGAGCTACAAAGTGTCTCTTGCACCACTCAACCACATCATGAGCATTATTTATACGATATCCCCGATAGTCCAATTGATACTTTCTTAAAGAACATTTGATACAAGCTCCTACACCATCGTGCTCTCCCTTCCCGTGTCCACTCTCAAAGAAACTCCAAATATGTGGTATCTTTTGGAATCGATGATATCTACATAGCGCATAAAATGGTCTTGCTGACTTGAATTGTGCTACACATCCATCTGACCAAACATAATGCTTTTTGATTTTTATGCCTTTATTTTCCAAATATCCAAAATATGTTTTAAAATAGTGCTCAACAAAATGAGTGTCATGCTCTTTATCATCATTGATGTAAAAGTGATATTCTTTCTTTATGACTCGTTCTTGAGTTGTACTTTCAATGCCATCCAAATCTAATTGTGCATGTCGATAACATACATGCACCATGATAGTGACCTGCTCTGTATAGTAGTATTCCGATTGAAGTGCTTTTTGAGAAACAAAAGAGTAATTCTCTCCAAAATCAACAACAGATAAAACTATTCCAAGTGGAAAAGTGTCTCTTAGTAGTTGGAACTACTCAGCTTGCCACTTAGCAAAGAAAACATGTTGTATATATGGTTGAATCAATTTACGAAAATTTTCCATAAATGTTGCAGCATGTATCTCTTCTTCTACATATTCCAACCTTGTTGATTCTTTCCCGACTTTTGTTTCAAACTTTACATACTTGTATCTATAACAATTTACCATCCTTGTCATGTCAGTATCTTCATCCCTAAAAGGAAATTTAGCTAAATCCCCACATGTTTCACATGTGCCTCTTATGCATTTTATTTCATGTATCTCACTATCAATTGTCTTTTCACATAAGATTGATGTTATGAATTGGCTTGGTCATTTAGGAAAATCATTCTAAGAGCCACCACTTTCTTCTATCATCTTTCTAAACCCTTGAAAGAAGAGATTGAATTCAACATGATATCGACAACAACAAGTCTCAAAAGTTTTATTTATCTTTACAAAATATGGTTTCAATCTTTCGAACATCATTTGTCCAATCTTGACATTAGGATTTGAATTGCAAAATGAGAGATACAATTCATGTTGTGTGGTGTCCAGCCAATGTTTTGTGTGCTGCAAATATTCCTTAGGCCCTGTCCTCTTTTTCATGGCATCTCTCCTATTTGATGAAGGATGAGTATGATCAGTCCAAAATGTTATAACTAAGTTCCTGACTATTTCGTTAATCTTGTCAGAGCGAGGAGCTCGACACATTAGTGCCCAATTACCTTCCAATGTAGTATCATCCAAAATGTTTCTCCTTTTCAATTAATGTGACATTGTCTTCCTACTATACCCGAGATGAGATGAAAGTCAGGAAATCTATCTTTTATGATACATGTTTTTATTTAAAATTGATGTCAATATCACTCTTCTAGAAATGGACCTATCCGTAACTCTAGATGTTTTACCAATGGATTGCAAACCTTCCTTGACACTTTCAACAACATTTTTTCCTAGGTCATCCAATTTTCTCTTTTTTGAACTTGCATCTACACCCAATAGTTTCAATGGCTCCTTTAACTCATCTTTAAGAAGTGTGATTGATAATAGTTGAGTTTTCTCAAGTGTATCAAGATTTTCAAACTGTGCAATTATATCCTTAGACTTTTTATTCAATGTCCTCTTCGTAGTATTTGTGGGTTGTTTGGCATACTCTCTCAATTTGTTCACATCCATTTCAAGTAAATGATCAATTCTTTTATGATTAATTTTTCTTTTCAACTGTTGGGCTAGGCTGACATTGTCATGTGTTTCTTGTAATTCAACTGCAAAAAAAATATTTAAAAATATCTTAGGATAGCTCATCTTAAGGAGAACAAGTGATTATTTATGTATAAGCTCATAGTGTATTATAATCATTCAAATCTAGGCTAAATCAAGACAATGGTACGTAACTTAAATAAAGAGAGAGATAGAGAGAGATAGAGATCTATGTGTACTTGTTTGAGATTGTAAAGGATGTTCTTGTTGAGCTTGTGATGACCCTTCTATAGCATCTATAGGATGGTCTTGTTGAGCTTGAGATGTCCCCTCCCCAGCGTCTACAGGTTGGTCTTGTTGAGCTTGAGATGCCCCTTCTCCAGCTTCTATAGGTTGGTCTTGTTGAGCTTGTGATGACCCTTCTCCTGCAAATGGAGATACAGTTAGTAAGTTTAATACTTACTAGATATTAAAGTAGACATGTGTAGATCTATTAAAGATATTAAAGTAGACATGTGTAAGTTTAGTTCCTAATAGGTCCTGATAGGTCTAATAGACTTCTAATAGGTCCTAATAGGTCTAATAGGCCTTAATACATGTACAATACTATAAAATTACATGTCCTAATAGGTCTTTTTGTCCTAATATCTATCTAATAGGCCTTAATACATGTCTAAAAGGTCTAATAGACATCTAGTAGGTCTTAATACTTGTCTGACTAGGTCTTGATACATGTCCTAATAGGTTTGACTAGGTCTTAATACATGTCTATTAGGTCTTCATACATGTCCTAATAGGTCTCATACATGTCCTAATAGGTCTCATACATGTCTTAATAGGTCTTCATACATGTCCTAATAGGTCTCATACATGTCCTAATAGGTCTCATAGGTCTTAATACATGTCTAATAGGTCTCTTTGTCCTAATATATGTCTAATAGGTCTTAATACATGTCTAATAGGTCTTTTTGTCCTAATATATGTCTAATAGGTCTTAATACATGTCTAAAAGGTCTAATATACATCTAATAGGTCCTAATAGGTCTAATAGATCTTAATACATGTACAATACTATAAGTACATCTAATATACACCCTATAATGGGTATAATAGGTTACTAATGCATCCTAATAGGTCTAATAAGTCTTAATAGGTCTTCACACATGTCCTAATAGGTCTCATAGGTCTTAGTACATGTCTAATAGGTCTTTTTCTCCTAATACCTATCTAATAGGTCTTGATACATATCTAATAGGTAGATAATAGGTCCTAATAGGTCTAATAGGCCTCTAATAGGTCCTAATAGGTCTAATAGGCCTTAATACATGTATAATACTATACAAGTACATCTAATATGTCCTAGAATAATGAAACTAACTTTCCTAATAGGTTAGGTAATAGGTCTAATAGGTCATAATAAGTCTTTAGGTCTTTAGGTCTTTAGGTGTGATAGATCTTAATACATGTCTAATAGGTCTTAATACGCATGTCTAATAGGTCTAATAGACCTCTAATAGGTCCTAATAGGTCTAATGGG
The DNA here is from genome assembly GCA_027943335.1 of Chamaecyparis obtusa. Lineage (NCBI taxonomy): Eukaryota > Viridiplantae > Streptophyta > Pinopsida > Cupressales > Cupressaceae > Chamaecyparis > Chamaecyparis obtusa. Next base: position 34,190 of record BSBK01011468.1, read on the forward strand.
TCTAATAGGTCTCAATACATGTATATGATACTGCAAGTACATCTAATATGTCCTAAAACATATATAATAGGCTCCTAGTAGGTCCTAATATAGGTCTAATAGGGCTTAATAGGTAGATAAATAGGTATTCATGGATGTTCTAATAGGTTTGATAGGTATTAATACACACTTGTCTAATAGGTCTAATAGACCTCTAATAGGTCAAGTAATATGTCTAATAGGTCTTAATAGATGTATAATACTATAAGTACATCTAATATGTCCTAGAATAGGTACGTAATAGGTTTCTAATAGGTCCTAATATGTCTAATAGGTCCTAATATGTCTAATAGGTCTTAATAGGTCTTTAGGTCTTGATACATGTCCTAATAAGTTTGACTAGGTCTTAATACATGTCTAATATGCCCTTTTGTCAAGTAATAGGTCTAATTAGGTACCAGGTCCAATTGATCTAATTGCATCTAAGCTACTTGGGTTATAGGTCTAGTTGCATCTATGTCGGTACTAATATGCCAATCTAACTTAATTAGGCCCTAATAGATCTAATAGACCTCTAATAGGCCTGATTAAGTTGACTAATACAAGTGTATACATGTACATATTATTCAAGTCCTAATATATGTAGCTATTAATAAGACATGCTCTTTATTGAATATATTCTAGGTCTAATTAGAAATTGCAATATCATGTGCTTACATGAACTTCATTAACATATGTCCTAATCATCAATTATGATATATAGTCACAGAGAGAGAGAGAGAGAGAGAGAGAGAGAGAGAGAGAGAGAGGGTCACACCTTGTCTCACATGATGATACCTTTCACGAGCTTCTCTTCGCAATCTCTCTTTAGTTTTAGGTGAGTAATGTCGAGCACTCTTACTTTGCCTTCTTTTCTGATTCCCCATCACTTTTGCATGATTATTCCACTAAAATATCACAAAATGTAGGAAAATACACCTTCAAATGTCTTTTTTATATGTAAAATATGAATTATTTTGCAGCTCTGAATTAAAATATTGAGAAAATGGCTCTTATATTTATATGCGATCATCGCTATCATGAAAAAACACCAAATTGGCCAACATGAGTTTCGAATGAAAGTTAAATTTAACTTTCATTCAAAACTAGTTAGCTTTCATTTGAAACTCTCTTGACCCAGATGTTGACGCAGATGTCAACCCAGGGTTAGCATTTTTTAGTTTCGAATGAAAGTAGTTTCGAATGAAAGTAAGAAGTTTCGAATGAAACTAGCTTCATTCGAAACTTCCTTTCTAGGACTTTTTGTCAAAAGCCAACAGAAAATAGCACATTTATGAGTTTCAGGGTTGAAGCGCTATGGTCAAATGAAACATTTAGAAATGACCTTGAGTCCATGTAAAAGTGCTCTGAGTCAACTTTCTAACGACTATAATCTTGACCAGTTTTGAATTCATTAGGTGTATGTTGTTTGACGTGAAACGAATGTTGGTGTTTTGGCCAATTCAAACATATGAATTTGACGTTCAATAGAAAATAGTAGAAAATATAATAAAAATTTTGAAAAATATTAGTGCCCTTCATCTTAGAGTCTTCTTTCTACCAAAAAAAAAAAAATTGAAATCTGATATATACAAAAGAAGTTATGCGTTACGCAGTGAAAGTAGGTCAAAAAACTAGCTTGGTCAACTTTGAGCATACATAAAATATGCAAAAAATGTGATAATGTCTTGAAACCAATTGGATGCCCTCAATATGGATGTTACCAAACTATATTCGAAAGAATCACATTGATATCTTTTATAGAAAAAAAGTTATGCATTACGCAGTCATGGTAACTCTTTGAAAATGCCATTTTCAGAAACATACTAGTTTTTGTGGGAGAAAGAAATTTTGATTTAAATTAATTTTAAAATATATATATATATTTAGATTCTACATAGAAAATCCGAAAAGACTCTAGTTTACATCATTTTCCGATTTCAAACGGTTGAACGGCAATATGCATCGGGATGTCAAAGTTTTTCTGAAAATTGGAAGGTCAGTGTCAATTCAAGCCAAAAGGTGTAACCCACTATTGTGTTAGGACCCCACAGTCTACCTTGTAAATGACAAATTGTACATTGCCTTACAAATCCAATTCATAAGAACTTCCAAAACACACAGAGACATCAAAATACTTGCAATGAGATTCCAGCTATATTTCATTGATAAAACCCATTTCAGTACACTCAAATTGACACTACATCTAGACTAAAACATCAATTTCAGAACCAAGCTTGCATTAATGGAACTTGCATTGGATTTCTCCCTTGGAGAACCAAAATTTAGAACCTCCTCCAACACTAAGAAATCAGAATAAGAAGGAGAAGAGAAAACTCCAGATTCATTCACAAACTGACACTTGTCATCCTCTAAATCTCCTGCTGATGAATCACCCAGCTCTGAACCGAAAATTTGATCTGCTTCATTCTCTCCTGAAAGCACCTATTTTCATCCCCTCAAACTGATTTATGAGTCACCGGATGCAACAAATGAGATATTTTCAAAATATCTTCCCGGCCCCCCTGAGACTTTCAACTGCAAATAACTCAAAACCAACATGACCTGCATCCATCAAATCTGACCTCAAAAATAGATTCCTCATTCTCTCACCTTTCCAGTGGTATATAATACTTGGTATTTGGGCGAAAGATGAAGCCCCCAGCTATTAATTTAGTCTCCCATGCTCTATAATTTTAATTTTTGAATTTTTTATATAGTCAACACTATACAAATTTACATTGATAACTTTGATTTTTCAAATCCGGATGTGCACAGGAATAAAATAAAACATTATTTTAACATTTTAACTCTCCTCATATGCACAGGAATAAAATAAAACATTATTTTAACATTTTAACTCTCCTCATGTGCACAGGAATAAAATAAAACATTATTTTAACACTCCTCATAACTCAAACTGGGCGCCAAGAGCCTAACCGCCAGCATCTAGCGAATTAGCAACCACTGGCATTCTCCCGCTCAAACTTCTGGCGAATTGGTGAACGCATTACACGTGTCCTTCACTTTCCACCTTAGCACGGTTGTCTTTCTGCAAAATTTGTTTCCTAGGGGGCCTGGGCACAGAAACTCAGGTGGGCAACAGGAGGTCGTGCGGGTAGAGCTTCCTCTGTTTCAACTTACCTTGTATGTATGTTGTCTTGTATTAAAACACCTTAAACTTGCCCAGCATGACGAATGTGGGATAACTCACCTCAAGGATTTTAAAGATTTCATTCAAAAGATTTACACTTGGTGCCAGCTGGCATGCAAATCAATGCGTCCCCACAAGGCAAGAGACATCAACAAGTTTCTCTTACTTGATTTAATTGAGGTTGGAGTGTTGTGCCTTATGAATAACTAAAATATAAGCACTGGGAAGAATGTGGGATAAATGAGTTTGCATTATCCTTCATTTTTATCCACACAAATCTCTCACGCATGAGCCTGCTCCCTCCATTACATTGTGTGATCTCTCCCTTATTTGCTTAAGACCAGTCTGTGGATTGGCAGCCTGCACACTTGCATTGGGTGAGCTCCATTGTATGCGCAGGCCATCCTCCATGTTTCTTAATGTCTTGAGGTGGCAACCATAGTTTACGTGAGCAGTTATCCTGAGATCTGAGATTGGTAAAGCCCGACAAATTCATCAAATGATAAGCTACCATGTTGGGTGTGAGAAATACCCATCAACAACCAGTTAAGCTCTCCTACTGTAAGTTGCATTCAAAGCCTTCAGTTACACCGATAATAGAGAGTGGCTCGACTGCTTTGAAACATTCATTAGAGACCCCTTCTCTTGGCGTGGGCTTCATCCTTTGCTTGCATAAGTTCTCCCTCTACATTTTGGTTCATTACATACACTGGTGCGTGGGTAGTCTTCTACACATTTGCGTAAGGCGTTTTGATGGCACTTATGTGTTGGTTTCATCACTGTATTGGGAGCCTTCGTTTGTGTTTAATCATTCCTCCAACAAATTCCTCACCCAACTATCAAAATTATTTACATTTGGGCATCTTCAAACCATGATTACACTGGCCCTTACTCATGTGTAGAGCCTTCACTATCAAATCCCACATGCCACCTTATGAATTGTTTACATCAGCATACGCACCAGACTTTGTGGTTGATTGCCTTGTTGAGTGCCCACACAATAGTTGCATATATGATTATATACATGCACAAGTTCAAAATGACAATAAATGATGCAACTACCTTCATCATGTCCTTGGCCACCATTCTCAATAAAGTAAATAACTGGGATGACTAATTATGAGTATATCAAGATCTGAAGAAACACTCTCCCTCAATGTGGCATTCCTAGTGTTTTGCGTAGGCTATTGTTTCCTTCATGCAGCTCCCTCACGATAGCAATCCCTTATTTGTATGCTATGTTTTGGAATCTATCATGGCTTGGACATAGCGTGAACAATATTTGATACTGCACTTTTGCATCCAACATTGAAATTCATAGCTGAATGAGAGAAAGAGCCAAATGTAACATACCAGGATGTACAAGACCCTGTCATGTTCATCAATCCAATGGTCATCATTTCTTTGTTGCCATCTACCTGATAGTCCTTAATTGAAACAAATGTTCTTCCTACCGCAATTCCCTCTGTAGGTACAATCAATCCACTCACACGGCTAGCTTTGAGGGCCAATGCCAAATAAGAACCATGAAAATATAATATGTTTATTGAAATCAGATTCAGTCCTTTCTACAAGTGACCAATCTCGAAATGAAACTGAAGACAGTAGCTAGAATCACTGAGGTCAATGGAGTAGCTGCAGAAATCCAGCAGAACTTGGTTTTCTTCTGACTAATGTAACGTGCCATGAGCAAAAATAGAAGAAAAACACTCCCATTACAGTAGTTTGCCATGTCCACTCATGTGGGTGTGTGAAGATGGAATCCATGACAGAAACCATGTCCATCTTTAAAGTGAAGTCCTTGATCCCGAGTAGAGACTTGAACTATTGCATAGATACTATAATAGCTGCACCAGCCGTGAAACCAACAAGGGTTGCTCGAGACAAAAAGTCGATGACAAAGCCCATTTCGAGGACATCAAGAGAAGCTTGGAGTTCACATGCACTTCATCATAAACTTCACATTTGACAAGAACTCCATCCCTGTTTACAATAGCATCAATTTCCTCTACAATGTCCGCATAATCTTCATTATTTACGTGGTTTAAGTCACTTGCTCGCCATGGTACATTAGATGCTATAGCACTTGGAAGAGTATTGTTGATAGTGGAAGAACCTCCGGTTACAACACTCAACTTTCTACTAACTATATTTGGCAGAGTAATCATCTTCTTCAAGATATTAGGTTCTATAATTAAAGGAAATCCATTATCCATCACCTCATCCAAAAATGGATACACAATAACAAAATCATCTTTGATTAGATCTTCATTCAGGCCTTCAAGGTAATCTGATAGCACAATTGCCACCCTGCAAAGAAACTTAATGCCAAGAATAGGAGGCATTTCATACTGTGTACAAGCCAAAAATGTTATTCCTTCACGCACAATATGCAAAAGGCGATGTGTTGGCGAAGCAATCACAAAAGGTACCTTAAAAGAATTTCTCATGGCAAAAAATTTATCCCAAAACCAAACGCATATTGATCTGTCCACCTGTTGCCCCATCCATTACTTTTCAAGCATTATTTTCCTCAACAAAATTACCAGATAACACTAACTGTCTCCTGAAAATGGCTTTAAAAACTGACATAATCACCTGACCCGACCCTGCCCTCTGATAGGCATATTCTCTTATCTACAAACTAGCATTCCCCAAAATGGCATCTTATGACTATACCCGAGTCGAAAGATATTAACCTTTGAAGTGGCCCTTTTTATTTTGTTCCTGCAAACACACTGTCAGAACCTAATAAACTGCATCCGGAATCATCCCGGCAAAAATACCAAACAGAGTCCAACAAGGCTACAAATTGGCACGAAAGTTCATTGAGATGTAAACAACATGATTCAAACACTACTTTGAGCTGGGCACCAGCGGGGAAAAAGATATGGCCTCAGAAAAATAAGTACGTGTAGAGACACACTCAGAAAATGCAGAAAACAATGGAAAGTTCAGTTTGGAATCGCCTTCACTGAGACATCAAAATGATTGGCAGGAAGCTCCAATTGGGACTGGAGATAGTATTTTATGTTTTCAATGCAATGAAAAAATAATTTCTCTGATAGGTAATACAGGGAAAAAATTATAAACAAGCAAAGTTGACCTCCGACAAACTGGTGCACTTCACAATCTTTGTAAACAGCAAAAACTGCAAATGGAATCGCATTGGGAAACTCATCCAATGGATTCGTCATGAGCTGAAAACTGACAGGGACAAAGTAAAAATTGTTTAAAATGTAGGACAATGACTCATTTCTCATGACCAATCACATAATGTAACTTATAAGATCACGAACAGGGCCTCCAACAAAACTGTGAAAAGGTGCACCAGGCAGATTTAAGAAAACACCTCCGGAAGGGGATGAATAAATGGGGCCAAACTTATCACAGAGGCCTAGAACCTGATACATAGAGAGTATGAAATGTGTACAACAAGATGGTAGGCTCAAATTTTCATGACGCTCTTCAGGGTGCATTTTACAAGCTGACAAAGTACCCCTTCCCAGTGACCTTCACACTTAGCAAATTCTGCATTCAGGACCTCCTAGGAATGAACAGACAAAAACCCATTTCAAGATGCAAGCTAAGGACTCAAAATGACTCCACGGGGTATATGAAAGGTATCAAATCATTCTCCACTCATTACATGACCTGGAAACACCCTTTTCACATGTGCATTTTGGGCCAAAAGGAGCACTTTAGCAAGCGTTTTACATGGTACCTCAAAACTGCATTTTCAGTACCAACACAAAGCTTGCGAAGACTTAGGAAGAGTAGAAAGCAGAAGTGAACATGGAATGGTAGAACAAGAAGATGTCAGACTTTGATCTTGACAAGGATCTTTGGATAGCACAAGTGCAGAATTTGTCTCTTGAATAGGCTTAACATCAGAAGTAACAACACCATTTTTAATAACCTTAATGGAAGTATCATCTTTGGAAAGTGCAAGCATGGTAAGGTTATTTTCATTATCAATAATCTCAACGGTGTGGGTAGCAGCTTGATCTTGCTTCGAAGAAGACTTAAGACATGGTGGAATAAATGAGGAAGGGCGTAAAGGATCAAAAGAACCATGACGCGAATAGAGAACATCATGAAAAGGAGTGGATGACATGGAGGGTTCTTGATCTTGATCTTTCTTTATATTCTTTTATGTATCAGTTTTAGAATCCTCTTAACATGAAGCCACTTCTAAGGACAAGGAAGCAGGTTGGAGTTGTATTGAAGACTTTGGCAGAGATGGTGAAAGAATAGTTGAAGTAGGCATTATAGCGCATAAAGGCTTAGGCTTTTTAGATTTAGCATTATCAGAAGTATTTGCAACCAAGTGAAGGTTAGCTTGAGTATCTTTAAGAGGTGGCCCTTGAGGATAACTATAGGGAACTGCATGGAAAGCATTAGAATTTATGTTGGATGCAGGATTTGTGAAAGATTTGGAAGACTTGGCGAGTTTAGGAGATGTAGGAGTATAGGAAGAATTAGGGGATGGAATGGAACCATCACAAGACAAAGGTCTAGCATTAACATGATCTTGCTCGAGAGTAAAATCTTTATTTTCAGCAGGAGAATTTTTAGAGGAGACGTGCTCATAGTATCTATGTTTATAATCAGCACAGAAAAATTTCTCTTCCTCAATAGAAGTAGATGTATCGTATTGGTCACAACAAATATCATAATTTCTCTCAAAATCAAAGTCATATTGATCACCATCCCGATCTATCCAATGGGATGACCCATTTCCAGTAAGCACAAGCACACGGCTAGGAGGACTGCTAGGAATAGAAGTTTCATAAGTATGACTATAGGGTTCATCATCATAGCCATCATAGTCATCAAAGTCATCAAAGATGGGTGTGTCACTCTTCATGGAAGAGGCATCACAAGGATTGTCTTGTTGCTCATTATGGTGTGTCTCGTGAAGAGAAGTAAGACTCTTGGGAGAAGTAGAAGAGGAATGAGATCATGAAGAAGAGGAAGGTGAAGACCTAGTGGAAGAAGGAGACTTAGATAATGAGGAATTTGAATAATGTTTAGAATAGTCATGATAAGATTTGGGAGATGAAGAATGATGAGAAGACTTAGAATATGAAGAATGTTTAGAAGAATCATGGTATGACTTGGAAGATTTAGAAGATGAAAGACTTTTAGAAGAAGGAGGTTGTGACAGGATCATGCGTATGATTCTAGCAAAGGCGGGTGATTCCTTCAATCTTTTTTCTATTTTTATCTTAAGTTTATCACCTTTGCCATATTTAGAAGAACTGTTAGAGGAACAAAAATCTTTGAATTGAGCAATGAGTTCAAGATCATCCATTTTTAAAAGAGGTTCCATAGTAAGATATTTGTAATTCATGGTTCTGGAAGAAGAAGAATCAAGCATGGAAGCGATAGAAGAGATTAAATAGAAGAAAATAGACTAGATAGTAAGAGGAAAAGAATTAGGAAGATGAGAAGAATATCCCATGTGAAGAGAAGACTTTAGAAGAAAAACATGGGAAGGGAAGAAGAAAGAAGAAGACCAAGAGTCATCTTGTGTAATTGATACCATTAACATTTGTTTGGATGTTGAGCAACATGATAGCACCTAGGATCTAACCTAGACTGACCAAGGAAGACTGAGAATTGAAGATGCTTGGTGATAAGATGGCCTCACAAAATGTCAACACCAAACTAGGATAATAAAAGTTCTCTAATGTCCATAGGGAGATGGTAAGATAGAAATTTCAAAAGGCGTTACCAACACTGTCAAAGAGGTGCCTCAAATCAAAGGGTGACTACCCTTGCACTTTTGAATCAGGAGGTTGGACTAGGCCAAAATATAATTGAAATTGAATTTGATGGAAATGGTTTGGACAAAAAGAGTACTAAAATTCTCCTAGAATGTGGCTAACAATTCTAGAGATAAACTCTCACCAAGAATTTTCTTTCAACTTGACAATTATTTCCAAGGTGACTTTGTAAACCAAATGATGCTATCCCTAGAGGACAAAGATAGGTCTCTAATGATAGGATAGAAAATCAAGCAAGCTGTAAAAAGGTTGGTGCTTCAACTCAAGAACTCATTTTTTGTGTTCATTTTAAAAGATCAAGTACATCAACAAATTTTTATCATTGATCAAGCACATAAGACAGCAATCAAGGAGTTCAAGCAAGCAATTGTCTTCAAACAATGAACAAGGGGCAAAGCAACCTTGCACACGAACAATCAAGTGACTTACTATGCTACTCCTTAAAGATTCTACTTGTGTATGTTCTTGAAAATGTTTTAGCAGGCACGTAGAACATAACAACATCCTAGCAAGCTGTCTACAAGGATATACATGGCTTTTCTAAAGGGCATCCTCAATATATGCAAGGTATGTGAGGCACAAATCCATAGATGAGAAGAATCCAAAATCACACAACCGAGAGGAGACGGGAACCCAAATCTCCTCCTTCACTTCTCAAAGGTATAAAGTTCTTTGAGGCTTAGCCAAGAGTGAAATCTAACTCATTCCCAAGAGAGGTGTCTTTGGATTCACATCCTGATATTTATACTCCGCTGAAACACGAGAGTTAAGGTCATCCCTCGAGGTGATGAAATCCCCAAGCAGGCCTTGTAAAAAATGAAAAGTAAGTAATTCTCTATCAAAAAGTATTGAAAAGCACTAAAGGTGGAACACTTAACCCTTAAAGCAAATATGAGGTGAGTCCATAAGGTGGAACACTTAACACCTCACACAAGCTACAAATGAGTCCACAACCTAGAAAACATGTGAGTTCCAAAAAGCACAAAAGGGTTTCCTAGTGGAACAATTAACGCTTCTTTCCTGTAGACCCCTCCCCTTTAATGTGGCACTGAGATTGCAACGATGGGGTGGAACAAGGGGCTGGTGGATGAGCAAGTCCAATAACCCAAGATAGCAATCTAGATCAATCACAAGTAATCTAAGACTGCTAATCAATACTACTCATAAGTGCAAGAGGGTTTGAATCATGAAATATTTAACTTTCCAAGTAAACATGAAGTGAGTCCACAAAGTGGTGCATTTAACTCTTCATGTAAACAAGGAATGAATCCATGCCCTAGATTACTTAATGATATTTTTTTGATATTGGAACCAAGAATTACTTAATGTTTAAACACAAGCATTCACTTAAACACAAACTTGTATAAAAGCAAATCTATGTTCATTCATTTCCCATTAAGAGCATCAAAAATGTGTTCTATGAAAGCATGTAACACTCAAGCCAAACACATGAGAGATTAATTTTATGCCCAAACCAAGTGTTATAGAGATTTTAAGAACTCACCTTAAGTCCAAAGATCTATAATCCAGCATTTAGCACACATCCAGAAAAAAAAACCCTCAGATGGTTAGATATGAAAATCAATTGTTAGCAGTTTGATTTAACATTGCTATCTTCAAGACAGTCTTTAAAGATTGATTTATTTGACTCATAAAATAACAATATTAAAATTTATGGAAAGAATTAAGTTTTTAGCCAACATCAAGAACTACCATTTCTCAAAATTAAAAGGTCTTATGATTCCATTTGGTTCTTCAACCAATAACCTTTTCAGACTGCAATTTTTCTATCATAAATAAGATTTAAAACACCAAACCCTACTTAGGGAATCACATATCTTTCTCAAAAAAAATCCAAATGAAACCAAACCAATTTCATAGAAACTATTAATGAATCAAGTTTCCAAATATGTAAGCCATTTATTTTTTTCCATTCATAAATTATTTTCTAAGAGAAAATCATTGCTTACAACTCCAATGCAGATTGTTAAAAACCAGTTTTCACTCAAATGCCTATAAATTTCACAAATCTGCATAAAAATGACTCAAACCAAAAGGAAATGAAATCTAATCCATGTATCTTTCCAATGAATATTATTATAGGTCCTGATTCTTCACAATTTGTTCATACCAAATGTTTCAATCTGACTGTATTAAGAGAATCTCAAATATGCAAATACCCACTTTCACCAAAATGATCATAACTTATTCATTTCTTTATAAAAATAAACCAAAATAAAAGCATGAGAAATATGACTCATCATTCTATCCATCCATTACTATATTATAGGGTTTCCAATCTGTACATGGCCGTACAAGTCCTGGAAGCAACACTAAAACTGAAAAACCAATCAAGAATGAGGCCAGAAATTAATCTTTTCTGCCCCACGTTGGGCGCCAAAAATGTGTGATGGATTTGTGTCACACTTCTATGAATCCTTGCATTCAAGGATACTCAATAATGAGCTCTCGAATATTGATTCAAAGCTCTCTATTTGTGGAGTGCATGAATTGTTATGAGGCCCTCAGATTGACTGAGTTGAACCCATGCAAGTACACCACAGAATGAGAGATTCAAGGATGAGAAGCAAGAATGCTAATCTCCATTGAATCATCAAGTTATTGCATGCAAATGAAATTAATCTATATGATTGCAAATGCAAGAAAATAAACTAATTTATTGAAATGAAGATTAAACTATATGATTGCAAGAAATAAACTATTTTATTAAAATTAATCTATATGCAATACAAGAAATAAACTACTTTATTGAAATGGAGATAAAGCTAAAACAATGAAATAAATTAAACTAAAATGCTTATGAATATTAATCTATATGTAACTATGCAAGCTAAAACAATGATCTCCAAAGCTCCAATGTCGCCAAGAAAACCTGCAACATAACAACGGTATGAAAATTCCAGATCTCTAATTGAGAAGGAGAGGGCTCCTTATATAAGAAACTGATGACAAGAATGCATCTCCAAGATCAATGTGGGATAAATCCCAAAAAGAGGAAAGAAAGCTCATTTTTTAGAAAGTGTGGAGAGAAAAGGAATTTTATTTATTTTTAATTATTTGTTTCCCTTTTTTCATCACAAAGAGCTTTAAGAGGATTTTTTATTTATTTAAAAGAATGATTCTCTATTAATTAAATAAGATAACATTATTTAATTAAAAGAGAGATATCATTCTAAATAAGATAAAATCATTTAATTAAAAAAGATTTTAATTAAATAAATTTATTTCATTTAAAAGGTATTTCTTTCAATTAAATAAATTTATTTTGTTTATTTAAGAGGGAATATTTCTTTTATTTAAATAAAATTATTGAAAGAATCAGGAAAAGGATTTTTGTTTTGTTTTTGTTTGATTTATTTCATTTTCCATCACAAAAGATCTTTTGAGAGGATTTTATTTATTTTAAAAGAATAATTTTCTTTTAATTAAATAAATAAGGTTATTTAATTAAAAGATGAATATTAATTAAATAAAATAAAATCATTTAATTAAAAAGGGTTTTCATTAAATAAATTAATTTTACTTAAGAGATATTACTTTCAATTAAATAAAGTTATTTTATTTATTTAAAAGGGATTATTTCTTTTAATTAAATAAAATTATTGATGACATGATTAAACCTTAGGAAATTATTGAAATGATTGAAATAGTTATGATTTGATCAAGGAAATTGATTTGAATATATTGTAAAGCATTGATTCAGAAAATGATATTTGATAAATTTAATAAATGGGGCCCAAAGTCTAGGCGACCATTTTAGGATGCATACACATATTAGGTCTTATTAGGTCATATTAGGTCATGTTCGGTCCTTAAGGGTTCATGTGAGGTCAAATTAGGTCTTAAGTGATCATTTTAAGTCTTAAGGGGTCTTTTAGGTCATGTTAGGTCTTAAGGGGGTCTTATTAGGTCATGTGAGGTCATATTAGGTCTTAAGGGGTCTGTTAGGTCATGTTAGGTCATGTGAGGTCATATTAGGTCTTAAGGGGTCTTTTAGGTCATGTTAGGTCATATTAGGTCTTAAGGGATCTTTTAGGTCATGTTAGGTCATGTTAGGTCATATTAGGTCTTATTAGGTCATATTAGGTCATGTTAGGTCATGTTAGGTCATATTAGGTCTTATTAGGTCATATTAGGTCATGTTAGGTCATGTGAGGTCATATTAGGTCTTAAGGGGTCTTTTAGGTCACGTTAGGTCATGTTAGGTCATGTTAGGTCTTATTAGGTCATATTAGGTCATGTTAGGTCATTTTAGGTCATATTAGGTCATGTTTGGTCCTTAAGGGCTCATGTGAGGTAAAATTAGGTCTTAAGCAATCATTTTAGGTCTTAAGGGGTCTTTTAGGTCATGTTAGGTCTTAAGGGGTCTTATTAGGTCATGCGAGGTCATACTAGGTCTTAAGGGGTCTTTTAGGTCATGTGAGGTCATATTAGGTCTTAAGGGGTCTTTTAGGTCATGTTAGGTCATGTTAGGTCATGTGAGGTCATATTAGGTCTTAAGGGGTCTTTTAGGTCATGTTAGGTTACATTAGGTCTTATTAGGTCATATTAGATCATGTTAGATCATGTTAGGTCATGTGAGGTCATGTTAGGTCATGTTAGGTCATGCTAGGTCATATCAGGTCTTATTAGATCATATTAGGTCATGTTTGGTCCTTAAGGGGTCATGTGAGGTAAAATTAGGTCATGTTAGGTCATGTGAGGTCATATTAGGTCTTAAGGGGTCTTTTAGGTCATGTTAGGTTATATTAGGTCATGTTAGCTCATATTAGGTCATGATAGGTCATATTAGGTCATATTCGATCATGTTCGGTCCTTAAGGGATCATGTGAGGTCAAATTAGGTTCAAGGGATCATTTTAGGTCTTAAGGGGTCATGTTAGGTCATGTTAGGTCATGTTAGGTCATATTAGGTCATGTTTGGTCCTTAAGGCCTCATGTGAGGTAAAATTAGGTCTTAAGTTATCATTTGAGGTCTTAAGGGGTCTTTTAGGTCATGTTAGGTCTTAAGGGGTCTTATTAGGTCTTGCGAGGTCATATTAGGTCTTAAGGGGTCTTTTAGGTCATGTTAGGTCATGTGATGTCATATTAGGTCTTAAATGGTCTTTTAGGTCATGTTAGGTCATGTGAGGTCATATTAGGTCTTAAGGGGTCTTTTAGGTCATGTTAGGTTATATTAGGTCTTATTAGGTCATATTAGGTCATGTGAGGTCATGTTAGGTCATGTTAGGTCATGCTAGCTCATATTAGGTCTTATTAGGTCATATTAGGTCATGTTCGATACTTAAGGGATCATGTGAGGTAAAATTAGGTCATGTTAGGTCATGTGAGGTCATATTAGGTCTTAAGGGGTCTTTTAGGTCATGTTAGGTTATATTAGGTCATGTTAGCTCATATTAGGTCATGCTAGGTCATATTAGGTCTTATTAGGTCATATTAGGTCATGTTCAGTCCTTAAGGGGTCATGTGAGGTCAAATTAGGTCTTAAGGGATCATTTTAGGTCTTAAGGGGTCATGTTAGGTCTTATTAGGTCATATTAGGTCTTTTAGGTCTTATAAGGTCTTAAGGGGTCATGGCTTAAGGAGTTAAGGGCTCATGGCTTAATAGGTCATGGCTTAAGGGGTTAAGGGCTCATGGCTTAATGGGTCATGGTTTAAGGGGTTAAGGGTTTAAGGGCTCATGGCTTAAGGGGTTAGGGCTTATGGGCTTAAGGGGTCATGGCTTAAGGGGTTAGGGCTTTTAAGGGCTTAAGGGGTCATGTGAGGTCATGTGAGGTCATGTTAGGTCATATTAGGTCTTAAGCAGTCTTTTAGGTCATATTAGATGATATTAGGTCATGTTAGGTCATGTTAGGTCTTATTAGGTCATATTAGGTCATGTTTGGTCCTTAAGGGCTCACGTGAGATAAAATTAGGTCTTAAGCAATCATTTTAGGTCTTAAGGGGTCTTTTAGGTCATGTTAGGTCTTAAGGGGTCTTATTAGGTCATGCGAGGTCATATTAGGTCTTAAGGGGTCTTTTAGGTCATCTTAGGTCATGTGAGGTCATATTAGGTCTTAAGGGGTATTTTAGGTCATGTTAGATCATGTGAGGTCATATTAGGTCTTAAGGGGTCTTTTAGGTCATGTTAGGTTATATTAGATCTTATTAGGTCATATTAGGTCATGTTAGATCATGTTAGGTTCATATTAGGTCATATTAGGTCATGTTAGGTCATGTTAGATCATGTTAGGTCATATTAGGTCATATTAGGTCATGTTAGGTCATGTTAGGTCTTATTAGGTCATATTAGGTCATGTTTGGTCCTTAAGGGCTTATGTGAGGTAAAATTAGGTCTTAAGCGATCATTTTAGGTCTTAAGGAGTCTTTTAGGTCATGTTAGGTCTTAAGGGGTCTTATTAGGTCATGCGAGGTCGTATTAGGTCATATTAGGTCATGTTAGGTCAAGTATTAGGTCATATTAGGTCATGTTTGGTCCTTGAGGGCTCATGTGTGGTCAAATTAGGTCTTAAGGTCATGTTAGGTCATTTTAGGTCTTAAGGGGTTATGCGAGGTAGTTAAGGGCTTAAGGGGTCATGTTAGGTACTTAAGGGCTTAAGGGGTCATGTTAGGGGTTAAGGGGTCATGTTAGATCGTTTTAGGTCTTAAGGGGTCATGCAAGGTAGTTAAGGGCATAGAAGATTAATGTTGATTAAAGATTTAACATTGAAATTAAAGATTAATTTTAAAGTTAGATTAAATTAAAGATTGGTTTAAACTTTCAATTCAATAAAAATTTTAAAGATTGATTTAAACTTTCAATACATTAAAGATTTTTCAGTAAGATT
>BSBK01011469.1:0-171527 GCA_027943335.1 Chamaecyparis obtusa
ACATTTCACAATCTCCATTTACTAATAACTAGTAAATCCACACAAAAAGATATCATGAAATTAACAAAGAAGAGAACCTGGTTTAATTTTGAAAAATGCTGAAGTTTTAAATTCTTCTTTGATGTTGATAATTCCTTACTATCTTTTTCTAAGCTTTCTTCTTTCTACTCTATTATCATTGATCTCTCTACCCTCCTGTGTTTTTCCTCCTTGCCCCTTTGTATATTCTTTCCCCCACTCTTTTATCAATCTGCTGCCTTCTCTAAAATAGCTTTATGTCCTCTTTTTATCTTCCCCTTCCTCATTCTCCTTCTAAAAAAAACTCTCTTCTTCCTTAAAATAAAATTTCTCTGTCTTTTACATGAATAAAACTCTCTGTCCCAATATTCATGCACTGCTTCTCTTATTAATATCCTCTGCCCTGATATTTTCTTTATTTTAATCATATAAATCCCTCTTCCTAAATTTTTGTTTGACTGAGAAGGCACGTTTGCTGACTAGGAGAATCACATGTTGGGGACTGGCAAGGAGTCAAGGAAAGAAGAAAATATTTATTACTCCCTCCACTAATGTGCACACTTCCCAAAAGTTGTTGATAAGGTCTCCATTCTTCCCATAGAATACAAAGGATAGATTTTTGGTTATGACATCCTTCCCCTCTTAAGAATGCATCGTCTCGATGCATAATTCAAAATTGGCAATCATATGCAAAGATAATTTAAGAACTTTACAATTGACATGATGCTAAATCATCTCCCATTATCCAAATATTAAGGTAATGCATGTTTACACTCTTTGCATTCTAACAATGAACCATCAAGATTCTATTTCATTTGCTTATCAACAAAATTCAATTTCATTTGACTACTAGAATTATACCTTCAACTGCATGTTATCTAACTTTTGATAACAACAACAGATAATACACATATAGAGAAGCATCAATTGTACTTATTACTAGAAGTTACATCTAGTATGCTTTTAATCCTAAATGAATTCTTACTTTCATTTGAAAAACAATCATACACATACACACATATTCCTCAAATAAATCATTCATAACAAGCCTCATAGGCAAATTCTAGTGAGTGTGTGAATTCCATTACTATCCTTCAGTTTTACAAGATTAGAGTTACCTCCCTCCGACAATATTCCCCCTCTATTATAATGTGTCGTTCCATCTGTGATGCATAGGAACAACATCAAAGCATTAGTACTTGTTTCCATCATAATCAAGATATATCATTTCTTCATCCTAATGCTTTTAGTCATAAATCTACATAATACCTTCAATTTACAAAAGAGCACACACGTACCTGTGCTTCTTACCATACCTTGGTATCATTTTGACATAATCAATGGATTGAGGTCTTCGTATCAAATTCCTGTCATACTTACACATGTAGACACTTACAATATTTTCGTTTAGTCAAATTACAATTCATCATGGAAGATAATTTCCAATAGTAAATATCCCAAAATAAAGATAATCATTGGAATACTACAAATGTTCAATAAATAAGTTCTAAACCTGAACTTAATCATAAGTACATAAATCTTTCATACATACCATCGAACATGTGGTACTTACTTGGTGAGAAGGTTATCCATCCATTTCACAAAGTACTTGAAAAGATTAGAGGATACATTTTTCCATTTATGTGACCTAGGCTCTCATGCCCATCTTGTCACAACAATTTTTCAAAAGAAAATTTTAACTCATTTCATCATAGCATTTATATTTGATCTCTAAATAAATATAAGTCCTACAAGTCTTACATCTTATTAAGGATAAGCATGCACATTTTCATCAATGTAATGCAAGTGTGCTTCATCTAAGCACAAGCATCCAAATAAATCATGATAATTCATCATTTTATAAAAT
This sequence comes from Chamaecyparis obtusa, assembly GCA_027943335.1. NCBI lineage: Eukaryota > Viridiplantae > Streptophyta > Pinopsida > Cupressales > Cupressaceae > Chamaecyparis > Chamaecyparis obtusa. Next base: position 1,886 of record BSBK01011469.1, read on the forward strand.
CAACACATCAATGCATGTTATACATCTATAACAATACATCCAAAAGCATAACCATAAAGGTCAATCATGAAACAAGATACTTAATTGTAATTGGACATCTGTCCTTTCTATAAGTCCCTGTCTCCTATGCCATGCAAACCCTAAGATGGGAGTGTGGCTCAGACACTTGTCTATTCTATCCACAAAGTATTACACTTCCTTAGGATTCTATCACCCTTCAGAATTCCCAACCCTGCAATGCCCAACAAAATAAAAGGCAGGGGTATCTGGTGCAACCATGAAACTAAATACTATCCACATATGGATAAGTAGAACTAGTCATGAATGTGGCAGGGAGATGGAACATGGGCAGCATATTTATGAAAACATATGCGAATAAGCTTTGGCCAAAGCATCTTTTTTCTTCACCAGGAATGAACACTCACAGGTAGAGAAACATCCCTTTCTACCCTTCCCTATTTTTCCCCACATTCGGCACCACTCACTGGGAGGTAAACTTTCCAAATCTAATAAAAAGTAAGCAAAAGATGCAATTCATGCATTTCATATAATTCCTTTCATGCATTAATAAGAGCATGTAATTCGTACAACAAGGAACTGATCAAAATAATTATGCCCTTCAAAATTATCATTCATCATAGGCCCAATCACATAATTTGAACCATCTAGTTAAATTAAAATACACATACAAGAAGGAGGTGTTGACCATCCTGTCAAAAACACCAATTATACCTCATAACCAAATAAACTCTATTTCTTTTCCATAAAAATATGTCGACCTACTCATCGATCATCAAATGCATCAACTAGTACATCTATTTCAATCACCTCATAATAATTTCATGCAAGGTCTCAAATATAATCACCCATATGCTAGTAATATCATATTAATGTCAAAAAGATGTATTTTCTATGGATTCCATCATTCTGTGCATATCCATGCAATGCTTCTCATAGCATCATAATTCACATCTAAGAATATTAATCAATGTTAATTATTTCATCAAATGCATTTCTAATATACACAACCCTTTGCATGGCAATTTAGTTTGATCATTTCATAATAATGGAAATAGGTTTCAAGTAACATACGAATGTAAGATTAAGAATGGCATGTTCTTCACTATCTACTCCCCTTTACAATCTACCAATGTTGTACATTGAACATGATAGGTGACATCACTTCACATCACAGGACTAGCAACATAAAACACATTCTAGCTACCATAAGATCATAAGAAATCACAATCTTCAAAGTTCACAAAGTTTAATTCAAAATTTCAAGGATTAATTAAGAAGAATCAAACAGAAGTGTGAACCAAAATCTCAATTGAATGAAAAACTCAAAATTGGTGGCTAGATGGTCACAAAAGAAACTTAAAAATTCCAAGCTAGTCCTTCACCACTTCCAAAGTTCATTAAGTTCAAAATAAAAAATAAATTGAAATCAAATCACATTACAGAGTGACTAACACTAGCCACAAGAAGGGAGTAAAAGCTACACGTCACCTTGCATCCAAGGTACGCTACACAACATGACCATACTTCAAGATCATAAATCTCAAACTTTACATCATCATGCAATAACACATTCAATTGCATTAAACAATATTTTCCTTTTCATTAAAACCAACTGACATGAATTGTTAATTCCCTCTTTTCTTTTGAAATATCATGCCATGCAAGGTAAGACATATAAATATACTTTCACAAATTTTCTACGAATTTATGTTTCATATAAAACATGTTGAATTATTTTTCCTCAAGAATTTCATAAGTTTCTAGTATTAAAAATCTTTCATAACACTTGCAATATATCTTTCAATAATACATATTGCCATTATTTATCATAATCCAAGTCCTAATTTTTTGTAGACTCTCTTACCTTCATTTCATAACCATCATTCTTTCACTACATAGTATCTCATAAAATTTTATCTTCTTCCTCTGCTATAGTAATGTAGAGAAATAGAATTAAAAAATTTTAAGTGTATCCCACACACAAAGTACCTCATAATTGTTTTTTACATATTCTAACATTTTGCAATAGAAAACAATCATACCACTCAAAAGTGGACAATTGTCAAGTTCACATAACTGTTTCAAAATTTCATAGTTCCAAGAACAACCAGGGACATTCAAAAAAATTCACACACATAAGAAATATTATCCCTCAAATGTCTATTTCCACAAAACAAGGATCATCCTATCCTTTTCTATCAAGTTAAACTGGAATTGGAAAAATCATTCTAGTCAATCCAGGGAACCACAATTACGTTCATAGACTAAGTAGTAATTGAATCAAAATTTATGCATCTAAGGGTTTGCAACCAAACATAGTGAACTCAAGGCCCTAGTATGGAACCCAGTGCTCTAATACCAGATGTAAAGACTGACTTTCAACACAAGGCCACATCAGAAAATTTCATATAAAGACAAGAAGTCGGTCAACTAGTCAAAGGTCAAATGCACAAGTCCACTAGATACAAATATATTGCTGATAATAAATGAATAAAAGTACTATTACAACCATTACTATTGAAAAGATAAATCATACCTTTGTCCAAACAATAACACAGAAATTCGACCATCTATCAAACCACATCAGTAAATTATAAGAATTAGATCCAAAATATGTACTTCCATATTAACGACATAAGTAAATAACAAGATTTACCAAATACCACAATGTCGATTATGAAATGGAAAGTCCTTCCTGTAAGAAACTTCAAAAACCTGTTACAAAAGTCAGCAAGGGCGAGAATATTGTGGGAGTGCATTTCCACCCTACCACAAAGCATTAACGCTTCCCCGGAATCTTTCCTAACATGAAAGATACCCAGCCCGACTAGAAGTAAATCTAATAAAGTAAAACTAAGGGGTAATGGAATATGTGCTACTTGATACATTCACAATCAAGTTTCAATATAACATTTCATGGACTTCCAGAAAATAAACCTTGTATATCTACTTCCATTTCATACATATAGAAAATATTGTGCAAAGATTCTCCTTTAATACATAGTATATCATGTTTCATGAGTGCATTAGACATACATAAAGGAACATAACAATATTGTTTTCCTAACTATCAAAAATATGTCAAGATCATACATTTCCGCCATTATCTCTTTTAGTTCAAATGATATTTATAACTTGACTTCATCATAGTACTTGGAGAAAACCATATGCATCATTCAGATATATTAAAACTAGAAACATCAATTCTTTCTTGAGCAATATGTTGAAAATATCTTTTATTTTGTATCCAACCAATATTATAGAGGAACATATACTTAGTTCCAATTTAAACACAAGGTTAATGAACATTCCTTCCTCTTGGTTCTCAATAGGTAATATAATTGCATAATAAATATAAATTTCTTTATAGGATCTTTTATTTCTTTAAGCACGGAGAAACACAAGTAAACCTTCTTGCATAATTCAACACATGCAAACACCATTTCCTTATTATTTTATCTAGTATTCCAAGTAATCATACTCTTCAATAGTATGTACTTTGTACTGATTTAGATATGGTCTTATATTCATAGAATCATTTAGTCATACTTAGTATTTATCTATGCATAAGCACTCAATGTAAAGATAATGAAAATAAGCCTACACATAGGCATTATCCTTCCTTGATGTATTAACCATAGTCACAATTGTAAATGATAGGTTACAAAAACATAACTAACTTGGCCTAAATTTCATAGGTATTCATAATCAATAACATTTTATCGAAATCCTTCTAAGGTAATCTTAATCAACTAGATTTTATTCAACTAGGTGGGTAGCTCCCACTTATAAACCATGTTTAAAGTTTGAAAGAGTGAAGTTCTATGCTGCTCTAATTTAGTCAATAGTATCTCCCTTAAGATGATGAATTATCCCCGTAATAATTAAGGTTATGATTTCACCTTTTCAAAAAGGATTATTCACAAAGACAACCTAAAATCCTAGTTCATCCTTTCTTAAAATAAAATCAGCATGGTTCATCTTTTTTAGAAACTGATTTCTACCTCAAAACAACATGAAAATATACATATATTTACCCAATTTTAGATATAGTGTAAATAAAGAATATTTATGTTTTCCTCACAGTTCATAAACTACAAAGTTTCAAAGGCAAAACTGCTAAAAGGAATCAGAGAATAATACTAAAAATCAAACTTGTATATAAACAACTTCCACATTGGATATTCCGATAATAATGGCCATAATATATGAAACAAATTCCAAACATTTCACAATCTGCATTTACTAATAACTAGTAAATCCACACAAAAAGATATCATGAAATTAACAAAGAAGAGAACCTGGTTTAATTTTGAAAAATGCTGAAGTTTTAAATTCTTCTTTGATGTTGATAATTCCTTACTGGCTTTTTCCAAGCTTTCTTCTTTCTACTCTATTATCCTTGATCTCTCTATCCTCCTGTGTTTTTCCTCCCTGCCTTGTTGTATATTCTTTCCCCCACTCTTTTATCAATCTGTTGCCTTCTCTAAAATAGCGTTCTGTCTCTTTTTATCTTCCCCTTCCTCATTCTCCTTCTAAATAAAACTCTCTTCTTCCTTAAAATAAAAGTTCTCTATCTTTTACATGAATAAAACTCTCTGTCCCAATATTCATGTGCCGCTTCTCTTATTAATATCCTCTACCCTAATATTTTCTTTATTTTAATCATATAAATCCCTCTTCCTAAATCTGTGTTTGACTGAGAAGGCACGTTTGCTGATAGGAGAATCACGTGTTGGGGACTGGCAAGGAGTCAAGGAAAGAAGAAAATATTTATTACTCCCTCCACTAACGCACACACTTCTCAAAAGTCGCTGATAAGGTCTCCATTCTTCCCACAGAATACGGAAGATAGGTTTTTGGTTATGACAAGTTGTCATATAAATAAAATATGCGTATAACGCTGAGCGTGTGGGTACCGCTTGCAATTTTCCTTCGCTTTAGGCAAAGCATGAATTTCACTCGTAATGTCATGAGAAATTTCCGCAAAGCATGAATTTCATGCTAGGAAGTGCGTGAATTTTGGGGGTGATGATTGCAAAATAGTTTTCTTTGGTGTGTTGGGATCACCTTTCTGAGGTTATTATTTTATTGGAGATTGAAGGACTGTCTTGTGTAATCATTTCACACATTCTGAAGTTACTACCTTTATTTGTGGTTGAGGATACGATTATTTCTTTTATTGATGATTTAAAAAAATTTGTAATAATGGCGATGACTATTACTTTTCAACCAGCAATTGACACGCCTCGGTTATAACCTCACTATTTATTTTAATGAACTTTCAAATTGAAGAAAAGAGAGGACGTAGTCTATATATATATATATGAAATTAAGTATGATTGGTTGTTAAAATAATTTATTTTAAGAAATCTTTAAATTAGAAAAAGAAAGGATCTAGTATGGATGAAATTTACTATGTGAAGCTATCTACATAGTTTAAGAGGTTGAGAATCTTGGGAATTATACTTTGACAAGAGTTATTACCTAATTTATGGAGTATTGTTGACGTACCTAAGCATGGATAATGACTTAATAATTTGGGATATTGATCATTTATGTGTTGTGAGACATTGTGTCTAGCAACTTGGGAAATCCAATTGGGAGGTACTCCATTATAAGGGCTAAGAGGAATGCTGATGAAGTCTACCTATTTCCAAAAATCTTTTCAAATTTTTTTCTAAGAAATAATGAATATTTTGTTAAAAGATTTCATAAGTACATCGAGGCTACTAGATACTATAATCTTCAAGAGATAAAATGTGATGTATCTACTATTTCTATTTGCCTTTTTAATAATTTTTTTTTCCCACAAAGATTACTTAATTTATAACTAGTGTGATGTGTTTATTAGTACTTGCCGATAGGCTAGGCAAGTACTATTGCATCCATTTTTAGATTTCTTCCATTAACTAGTGATTAAAAAATCACATTTCTACCAATTAAAAATTATTATTTTTATCAAATTTGTTACAAAATAAATAATTTGTATAGTATACATGCAGATTTTTTATGTTTACAATTCAACAAAATTAATTTAGAGCTTTTCTATTGGCTTAAAAATTTAGCCTCTTAAGAAGCACTACCTCTATTACAATTTTTGAGGCAATATTATAGGGCAAATACTTTACCATGCCCTTAAAATAATTCATATTTATTTTTAAAAATATGTTATAATATAAATGTATGGTTTTGAATATAGATCATTCATTAACTAATGTATATTAAATTGAATAATAAAATTTGTTATATGTATTATAATTAGATGTTATATATTTAGATTATATAACATAAATTATAATTGTAATCTAAATATTAATAAACTTAACTTTTTCATTATATATTTTATATTAATTAACTTATAAATTAGTGATAATAATATCTATCATTTATAATAAATAATTATAAGTTATATTTTAAAATACTAAATAATATGATTTGACATAAGTTATATGAACTATATAAAATATTATTCTAATTATTCGTTGTTCTGAAATTAACATTTTAGAAATAATTGATTTACTAATCAAATTTCTACTTTTAAACTATCTGTTAAATTTGAATTATAATTGTCTACGGACATTAGCTCAACTGGTGGGGAGTGGCGGCTTAAGGTTGTGGGTTACCCCATGGTCTCGGGTTTGAAACTCCTCCCAGATATAATTGGTGGGCTCGGAGTTTGAGCTGATAGTCCCACCCAGGGGGGATTAGTCTCGCTCTAGCTCGCACAGGTACCCAAGATATGGGCTGCTGGTCACTGGGCTAGATCGCGGGGATACCCACTTGTTAAAAAAACAAAAAAACTTTGAATTTATAATTAAATAAATTTTCTAATTAAAATAATTATTCTCATTCTTTATATTTATTACTTTTATTACCATATTATATTATCGGCAAGTACTAGCCACTATGTGGCACTTGTTTAGCTTGATTTCTTTTCTATTTTCTTAAATGTAATCTTTGTAATGTGTAAAACTAAATACTAATACTATTAATGACTCTTCACAAAAATATTCTTTGGTGAAAGTGAAAGTGAAGAATCCTTGTTTATTTTTTATATTTATATTTCAATGAATCATGGGGAGATTCAATTGGACTATTTATATCATACAAATCTTTACAATAAATGATTATATTCCTATGATGTATATGATGGAGGAGAAGTATATATGAATGATAAATATTTCCATTTCATTGTTCACCATGTGAAAATTGTGTTTGCCAAACATAATTGAGCATATTTTTCTTCATGTTCATAACAAGATAAGGAATTGTTAAAGATTATTCATTGAAATTTGTTTGGTCCAATAGATGTTAAATTGAATAGAAAAATTATTATTTTATTACATTCATCTATGACATAATAAAACACACTTATTAATAAAGACATATTATGATCTAGTGATAGGTGTAAATATTACTTTAAAAAAATTATTAATTTGATAAGTATGTAGATAAAGAAACTTCACACCCAAATAAAAAGGGGATGACAAAAATGAAGGCAATAAAAAGATGGAAAAAATAGAGGCAAATAAAAAGGAGATGATTTTACATTCATATGCATAAGAAAAAATAAAATAAATTATATCAAAATATATATATATATATATATATATATATATATATATATATATATATATATATTTTTATTAGTTATATTGAGAATATGGAAGATTAGAAGCATTGAAATCAAATATTCTATTATGTCAATAGAGCCCATCAGAGATGAATTTAGTAGACTCATATCTTATTAAAAAATACCTCTATTCTAAAATATGAAACATTTATAAAATTTACAAATTTTTTATCTATAAATTTTGAATACTACATGAACTAACATGACAATCTAAGGTCCAATTGAACAAGTGTGCACTATATTACCTTGAACAATTCATTTTTCTTTGGTGAACCAAAACTCATTCCACATGATCGAAAAATATTTGCACAGCAGAGAACATGCCAAAGACAAACAATTTTAAATTGACATAATTCATTTACTTTACCGAGCGCAGAAGAATAAAACGCGTAATAGAGTTGAAGATGAAATAAAAAAATAAGAAAGTGGATCACACTCAATTTACTTTAATCCCTCGTCAACACTTTAAATTTTAGTCTAATCGCACTCAATTTACTTTAATCCCTCGTCAACACTTTAAATTTTAAAATGTGACGTGAAGTTTAACACTTTATATTTTTATTTATGGGTCTAGTTGACTTTCAACTATTTGGAACTGAGATGGGAGGAATTTAGATAGAATGGGTTTTCATAAATGGGCATTTTCAATAATCTTTTGATTAAACATTTTTGTAGCCTTTTCTCATTTAAGGCATCCTCTTTATCTGTAAGATGGCTAAGGTATCATTTAGTCTATAATGTTATCTAAACCAAAGAAGCAGTTTTCATAGATAGGATTTTATTTAGGAAAAGAAGGGTTTTTCATCTTGTCTTTCCTCACAAATTATTTCTTAAGAAGATATCATGTAATTTTATACTAACAAAGATTGCAGAAAAAGCATAGAGGATTCTAGTATGGCAGGATCAGCATAGTCTTTAATCTTAGGAAGTTTGGATGGAAATCCATCAGAATGAACCAGCGGATTCAAATCAAGACAAGACAATAGCTAAAGATTCTTAGTTTAAGAGGTTTTTGTAAAAGAAGGGGATGCCCTCCTATAATGAAATGTAAAGGTAGGGAATGCCCTCCTATAATGATATGTAATAAAACCGGACTAAGGTCCCAGGCTAGGCTGGAGGGTTTCTCTACCCCGCTATTCCCTACCAGCACCTACACTGAGCAGGGTCTATATAAATGATTAACTGATTAATGAAATCTTGGCCTCGGCATTTTACCAAAAAAAAAAGAAATTATTAATAATAGCGGGTTTCTAAATTCATATTATTATTTTAAAATTTAGAATATTGATTATCCGTGATTTTAAAATAGCATATATTTATATATCTCTAGATATTATTTTATGAAAGAAAAGATAGTCCACTTACAAAACTTAAATGAAAAGTCTAACCAAGAGGAAATAACAATGAAAAAGGAGAACGAAATAGTCTTTGATTCTAAAAAAATTCTAACAAAACAAAGAAAAAAAGAAAGAAAAAGTCTAATCAAGTGAGCTACTTTATTAATAGATTCTAGATTAAAGATGGATCTTGAGAAGGTTAATGAAATTTTTGAATGGCCTACACTTGAAAGTGTTGGAGAGTTTAGATTATTTCATGGATTTCCTAGTTTCTATCTAAAGTTCATTATGGATTTTAGTTTAGTTTGTAGTCCTATGATGGAGACAATGAGAGGAGATATGAAATAATTCAATTGGACATATGGAGCACTAAAAAACTTGTGTTAGCTTTCCCTAATTTCTATACAGTATTTCAAGTGGACTGTGATGCAAGTGGGAATGCAATTCGAGCAATGTTAACTCAAGAAGGTAGACCTATTTCTTATTTCAGTGAGAAGTTGAATGTTGCAAAGAGAATATATTTAGTTTATGATCAGGAATTCTATGTCATTGTTCAAGCCTTGAAGAAATGGATACATTACTTGTTTCCTAAGGAATTTGTATTGTATATTCATCATCAAGCATTGAAATATTTGAACAGTCAAGATAGGTTGAATCAGAGACATATGAGATGGGTTGAACTCTTTCTAAGTTATACTTTTATGTTGAATCTTAGGAGTCATAGATCAAAAAATGTTGCTAATTCTTTGAGTCGAAGAAGGAATTTCCTCGCAACGATGAGAATTGAGGTGTTAAGATCTAATGCGTTGAAGAATTTGTTATGAGGGTGATTGTGATTTTCCAAAACCTTGGAAAGCTTGTAGAGAACCTATTGTAGAATACTGAAGAAAATGGCTAGATTATTTCATTCAAAAAGGTATTTTATTCAGAGGAATCCAGTTGTTTAATACCTAGGAGTTCAATAAGGGTTAATCTAATTATGGAAAAGCATTGTAGAGGATTACTTAGACACTTTGGTTTTGATAATACAATGGATTTGTTGAGTGACAATTACATTTGGCCTCATATTCATAATGATGTAAGGAAATGTGTTTAGAGTTGTAGTGTTTATCAATTTTCTAAGCTAAGTAGTCAAAATGTGGGATTGTATACACCTTTGATAGTGCTAACTAGACCATGAGAACACATTAGTGTGGATTTTGTACTTGGATTGCCTAAGACACTAAATGGTAATAATTCTATATTTGTGGTAGTGGATAGATTTTATAAGATGTCAAATTTCATTCCTTGTAAAAAGACTATAGATGAAGTACATGTAGCAATTTCTTTTTCCAAAGAGATTGTGACATTGTGTGGGTTACCTAGAAGCATAGTTTCAAACATAGATTGTGAATTTGTTGGGTATATTTGGAGAACACTTTGGAAGAAGATGAATACTGATTTAAATTTTAGTTCAATCTTTCATCCATAGACAGATGGACAAACAAAGGTAGTGAACATGAGTTTATGGAACTTGTTGAGATGTTTGGTTGGGGAAAAGATTGGGAACTGAGATTTAGTCTTAGCACAAGCAGAGTTTGCATATAATAATTTTGTGAATAGGAGTACATGGAAGACACTTTTTGAGATAGTCATAGGTTTTTACCCTAAAGGAATATTGGAGTTAAGGGATATTAGTCAAGAGGTTAAGAGGAATGCAAAAGGAGAGGAGTTTCTAGAGGTTATGAAGTCATTACATGAAGAAGTCAAAAGGAATTTGGAGAAAATGAATCAGAAGTATAAGGAGAGAGAAGATATGAAGAAGATACATAAGGAGTTTGCAATAGGAGATGAATTGATGGTATATATGAAGAAGGGGATATTTCCAGTTGGAACGTACAATAAGTTGAAGATGAGAAAGTTTGACTGTGTAAAATCTAGAGGAGATTTATTTCACGGAATGCATATGAAGTGATGTTACTAGAAGACATGGACATATAGTGTCATGCCCAAATTCCAAGGGAAAAAAACACCAATTTTTTTTTTTAAAGCATAAAAATATCTTAGTAACATTACAGGATTGCATGTTAAGTGGGTGGCTGCAAGAAGTTGAGTCCCACTTTTGGGCAAAAAGTGGAAGTGTTTTCCCTTTTTTTCAAATTTCCTGTCAATTGATGTCTAAATTTGAGACACTTAGACATTGAATCTCAAAAAAATTTAGTAATAGAAAATGTAGTTCTTAGAGTCTACTTTTCAAATATGTAATTTATTTAAATACCCACATGGTATAAATTGCTTTTTAGTAGGAATATTTAAAAACCATGTTTTCAAAATCCCTGTTTTAGAACCATACCATAGTCGTGTATGGACACCATATTTTGACGTAAATAAATAAATTTTTGTAAATCCTTTTAGGGAAATACACCTAAGACACCAAATATTGATCAACATATTTTTCCTTTTTTTTTTATTGAATATATTTTTTTAATTAATTGTTAATTGACTATAAAATACATTTTCAAAACCTCTAGTGTACGGACACCATAATTTGATGAGAATTTCATATTTTTTCAAAATTCTTTTTTTTTTATCTTCAAAAGAATTGTATCTAGATTGATCTCATATAATTTATTTTCCAAGAAACCTAAAAATAAAAAAGTTATTAACGTTTTAGTGAACCTCGCTATTTTACGTTTAGGTACCACTTTTAACTAATAAATAATGCAAAAATAGTAAAAATAATCACATCACTATGAAATTTATATTTTTGAAATCAGGAGAGTGAGAACTCTAATGGGTTTTTTTTTCGTAAAATGATACGATCGGGAAGGCCCTCAAAAGATTATTGCAAGGCAGAAATCTGGCATTCTAGTGCCTTAACCAAATTTCTGGAGGTCAAGGCATAGGCTTGGTTCTACCATGCCTAAACCAAACCAAATTTGAAATGAAATTCGAGGCGGATGTGTGCTTCCCACACATGTCTTAAGAAACGGGCGCCCGTTTTTTTAAAAAAAAATCAAAGTGTTAAAATGCATTTTTAAATCTTAAAAAAAATTTAAAAACTTTAGAAACGAGCACCTATTTTTTGAATTCAAAAACGGGCACCTATTTTTTGAATTTAGGATCGGGTGCCCGAACACAAAACGGGTCCCCATTTTTTGAAAATTGGGGCCCGTTTTGAGCGACATCTCTCATTTCTAAAAGACTTCCGCGAAATTTTTCCCCCAACTCCAAACTCTTACCCAAGTGTTTAAACGGATTAATCTTACTAATGTTATAGACATGAATGTTCAAGTGATTTCTAAAAGTTTTCTCCAAGAAGTTAAGACATGAATTGGCATATTATTGATATCCAAGGGTAAGGGAAGTGATTGCAAAATCTGACAAACAAGGGGAATCGTGACAAGCTAGAAATGAACTTACCAACATCCCTCAATCAAGAGATACAATACCTTTAGAACCCAAGGTTACAATTTTACTAGGTTAATTTATCATTTACAAGCACATTCCCCTAATAAAATTTAATTAAAACATATACTCAATTACTCTATTGCTCAAGTTGCACTTTTAAAAGTAATTTAATCCAATAAATAATGTCTTTACGAATTATGATATCCTTCCTAGTTTTCAAGTAATTAATTTAATTTAAAATTTGTCATTAAATTTCCACTACATTCTTCCTATAATTAATTAATAATTAAACATTACCTTTGTTAATAATAATCTTTTTAATATTTATTTTATTAAATCCTTTAAAATTACATATAATCTCTCATCAAAAACTATTATTAAATTCAAGTAAAATATAATGTACATTAAATTAATAGAGATAAATTTTTCCCTAACATAATCCTAATGTTTGCAAATTTAATTCTTAATGAAAATCCAATAATATACCAAATCAAATAAATAACCATGCTAGAATTTTTAAAGAATAAATAAATCAGCTTGTTAAAAAATTTTAATAAACTATATGAAAATTTTGTCAAGAAAGAAAATAAAGAGGGAAAATTAATTTTCAAATTGTTGATTGACTTTTACCCTAATCTTAATTCGCAATTATGGTTAGGTGAAATATTCAACACCCAAAAACTCACATTTCTCTCATTCTCTATGTTCTTTTCTCTCTCTTTTCTCTCCAAACCCTAGATGGATTTTTTTCTTTCATGTTTATACTTGCATGTTTTGAGGAGCATATTGGAAATTTCAAATTTCATATTTTTAGATACATATACACAAATATACATTTCTGTATATACGTGTATATATATCTAAATATATATAAATAAATTTTCGGATTCAAACAGGTAGATCTATTATTTTAACCTGTATTGTTTTTGTGTTTAAAAATGCTAATATCCAATATTTCTTTAATGTTTTCATTTTTATAAAAGTAAAAAATGAAAAAAATAACAGTGGGGACCCACCGGTTGCACCCATTGGTGACGCCTACCATGGCAACTAGTCAATGGTTTTTTTTATTATCTTAAGCGAATGCATTAGTCTGACGCAATATGTGTCAATGACAACAGGGCCGTTCTAATCACAGTGACGCAATATGGGCCGTTAGAGCAGGGTGAAGAGTGTTGATCCGAGTTGGGAGACTAACCAGAGTTAATGGAAAGAGGAAAGATAAGAAATGGGTTGGGTTGGGTCGGGTCAAAGATAACAAACATGATACCATACACATGCAGGTATGGGGTAAGTACCAAATATAATCATCATCTAATTACTTCAATTTATACATGCATTTGAAACATCATATAAAAACCATCATTACTAGATTTAACCATCACGTAAAGTTTTGTTTCAGGTTCAAACATGACAATTAACATCCAACCATAATTGTTTAATCACACACCAAAATATAGATATAACATGTGATATATGTCTGATCTAATCAACCAAGATAAAACGGTGTCAAACTAAACATAGTATCAGCAAAAGTAAGATGCGAGGGGTACTACATCCTCCCCCCCTAGGGCTAGGCTTACTCCTGGAAGCCTGCAAACAGATAAGGATAGGCATCCCGCAATCGATATGCATCCTCCCAAGTAGCTATGGTCTCATCATTTGGGTCCCATTGGACCCTGGCCTAAGGAATAATATGGCCTCTGAGTGTGATATCCCGAAGCTCCAGAATGCGCACGGGCTCCAGAGCCAGCTACTCGTCCTTGACCTGTAATGCGTTCCAATCAAGAACATGTGTCACATCTGGAATATATTTCCTAAGAACAGAAACATGGAATACATCATGTATGCGAGATAGGCTAGGTGGCAATGCAAGACGGTAAGCAACTGGACCTATCCTCTCCAAAATCTCAAATGGACCAACAAATCGAGGCACCAATTTAGAACCCTTTCCATAACGGATTGGACTCTTCCTTGGACGCACTCTCAAGAACACCTTATCCCCAACTGAAAACTGAATATCTGTCCTATGAGCATCTGCATATTTCTTCTGTCTATCCTGTGCAGTGATCAAATGCTCTCGAATACGCTCTACCTGTTGCTCCATATCACGAAGCATCTCTGGCCCCAAAAGAATCATGTCATCTAATCTATCCCAACTAAGAGGTGTACGACAAGGACGTCCATACAATGCCTGAAATGGTGACATGCTAATGGAACTGTGGTATCCATTATTATATGCAAACTCCACTAGGTATAGATAATCCTCCCAATGTGTCTGCCTGTCCATGACATACATCCTCAACATATCCTCTAGGACCTGATTCACACGCTCTGTCTGCCCATCTGTCTGAGGGTGATAGGCTGTGCTAAAGTTCAACTGAGCACCCAAATCATGCTACAGAGAAGTCCAAAATGCAGAAGTAAATACTGGATCCCTATCAGAAATAATCTTTCGAGGAATACCATGCAATCTTACTATGTCCTGCATAAAGACTCTAGCTACTGATGAAGCTGTATAGGAGGATCTCATGGGAGAAAAATGAGCTACCTTAGTCAACCGATCAATAGTGACCATGATAGCATCATGTCTACGGGGTGTCAAAGGCAATCCCACAATAAAATCCATCGATATAACATCCCATTTCCATGAGGGAATACTGTGTGACTGTAACAGTCCTGCTGGATGCTGATGTTCTGCCTTAACCCTCTGACACTCTAAGCACCTAGCAACAAAATCAGCAATCACTAATACATTTGGGGTGAAATTGCGACGGCCATTTGCGACGGCAGGAAAATGTCATGTGGTTTTGCTCTTTTTTTTTCAAATATAGCCCGACACCGTCGCAATTTGCGACGACAATACATTTGTCACTGTCGTAATTGCGACGTTGTCGGGATATAAGCGCAAAATTTAAAAGGAACGTTGTCATGTGTGTTTTGAACAGCGCCGTAACCCTCCGCGAAATCACATCAGGATATAACGGCAAACAAAATAAGAACGTTGTCATTTGTGTTTTCAACAGCGCCGTAACCCTCCGCGAAATCACATCGGGATATAAGGGCAAAAAAAACAAGAACGTTGTCATTTGTGTTTTCAACAGTGCCGTAACCCTCCGCGAAATCACAGCTACAATTTCTGAGTACGTTGGGTTTATTTTTCTTTTGTCATTATTATGTAATCTAGTATTCAGCTGTTAGAGAGCTAAAATACCCAGAAATGAGGACATATCTATGTTGAATTTATTGTTAGCGGCTTTGGTTATTTAGAAGTTTAATTTTATTTGTTCATCTTTCAAGCACAAACGTTTTGTGGACCGTAACATCTTCATTGTTTCGGGTATGCAGTGAAACAGCCCTAACTTGCAATTGCGATGTTGTTGGGATATAAGGGCAAAAAAAAAAAGGAACGTTGTCATTTGTGTTTTCAACAGCACCGTAACCCTCCGCGAAATCACATCGGGATATAAGGGCAAAAAAAACAAGAACGTTGTCATTTGTGTTTTCAACAGCGCCGAGAGAGATTCCCTCCGTGAAATCACAGCTACAATTTCTGAGTACGTTGGGTTTATTTTTCTTTTGTCATTATTATGTAATCTGGTATTCAGCTGTTAGAGAGCTAAAATACCCAGAAATGAGGACATATCTGTGTTGAATTTATTGTTAGCGGCTTTGGTTATTTAGAAGTTTAATTTTATTTGTTCATCTTTCAAGCACAAACATTTTGTGGACTGTAATGTCTTCATTGTTTCGGGTATGCAATGAAACAGCCCTAACTTGCGACTACCTTCACGGTACTTGTGTACATTATCATGTTGTCTTTACAGTGACTGTCCTCATTCAAGTGGCAATTACACAAGGGACAGTCACTGTGAGATGTCCTCATTTGTGACAAGGACAGTCACACTTAGGACATCTCATAGTGATATTCCCTTGTGTAATTTCCACTTGAATGTATTGCTATTGAACCACATTAATGCTTTTCTTCTTCAACAAATGAGGACAGTCACTGTAAAGACAACATGATAATGTACACAATTACCAAAAAATGATCTTGTTAATTGATGTAACACTTTGTCTTGCTCACTCCCTATCCTTCACTAGGGTCTCTTTAGGCCAATTTTTTGACTTGATAGGGTACTTAACTATCCCTACACTCTTTAGGTATCTCTACCCAAGATCCCACTCCTTCAACTAGTGCACACCAACAAGAAATACAACGAACTCTGCTCAATACCAATCTAGCTACTAGGACACTCCTAGTCTTGTCTTCACAAATTGAAACACATTCAACTAGAACTTTACTCCATGGAGAGGCTGGCCACTAGGACCTCTATTGGTTTCAATATTACTCCTTCACCTATACTTTTCATCAGTACTTCAATCCGGTTCATCAAACCATGCATGCCAATTGCACCCAAAAATAGGCTGCTAGCAATTAGGCCTTTGTCAAGCCTTTTTGTTTATATTAAGCCACCTAAAGGGCTTAGGATTCAGATGCCCTTTATTGAGAACTCCAAGATATCTAAGGTCTTCTCCTCCTAGATTTTTTGTACACCAACTGCTACAGCCATGCCTGAAAACAAGTATTTTGACACAACTTGGACAGTCTGACTAAGAGTTTGTTTTCTTAGCAGCCAAAGAAACTCACCCAATCTTCTAATTTGACTTGGGGCTTCTTTAGATGTGTGTCTACCTCTCCATGAGATTTTAGTTGAAGCAACCAATGCATTCAACTTGTTGTAATCTTCTTGTAATGATTTGTCATCCCTAACTGTGCTCAACTGACTCACCTAGGACATCATTGCAAACATAGAAAATGAGCTTCCCAGGGCCCCTCCTTCCAAACATATAGTACATGGAGTCTCCTCACCCATTCCAAGAGCCCGTACAAAATTGACAATGGAATGATGAGCTAAGACTCCATTTGTTCAACCTGCTTGGTTCAAACCAATGATAGGGTACTTAACAAAAGAATTAACAAACTAGTTGGAATGCTTCAAAACTCAAAAAAAACACAACACAGAATAAAAAAACAACTTGTACTAACTTTTCCAATAGACACTGCGAGCTATCTAATCCATTAATCAACTGAAAACAAAGAAACAAAAAAACTCAAGAATTCACTAAAACCGTGTTACTCTACAAATCTTCTTAATTCCAAATGTTTTTCCCCCCAACCTTTTGCACAGATTGATGGAGGCCTCTTATAGTTGATCTGATGCCTAATTCAATGGTTTCATATAGTTACATAACCATCTTACTCGAAAATGCTCCCTTGCACAAATGTTGTCAATGTTGTGAATGACAACATTGACAACTTGTTACAACCTTTGGGATTTTGGTTCAAAACTTATTGTTCAAACACCATAAGACCCTAACCATGACTTAGTTAGGCTATTTAGACCTCACATAGGCCACTTCTACACTTCTTTGCCCAATTTGACCCCTAAATGCTTCATTCCCACTTTTGCCACAATATTGGTAACTTGGGTACAAATTGGCACTTGCCTTCACAAAGGTCACACATGAGGACATCTCACAGTGATCGATTGTCCCTTGTGTAATTGCCACTTGAATGTATTGCTATTGAACCACATTAATGCTTTTCTTCTTCAACAAATGAGGACAGTCACTCTAAAGACAACATGATAATGTACACTCACTGTAAGGACAGTCACAAATGAGGACATCTCACAGTGACTGTCCCTTGTGTAATTGCCGCTTGAATGTATTGCTATTGAACCACATTAATGCTTTTCTTCTTCAACAAATGAGGACAGTCACTCTAAAGACAACATGATAATGTACACTCACTGTAAGGATAGTCACAAATGAGGACATCTCACAGTGACTGTCCCTTGTGTAATTGCTGCTTGAATTACACAAGGGACAGTCATTGTGAGATGTCCTCATTTGTGACAAGGACAGTCACACATGAGGACATCTCACAGTGATTGTCCCTTGTGTAATTGCCACTTGAATGTATTGCTATTCAACCACATTAATGCTTTTCTTCTTCAACAAATGAGGACAGTCACTCTAAAGACAACATGATAATGTACACTCACTGTAAGGACAGTCACAAATGAGGACATCTCACAGTGACTGTCCCTTGTGTAATTTCCGCTTGAATTACATAAGGGACAGTCATTGTGAGATGTCCTCATTTGTGACAAGGATAGTCACACATGAGGACATCTCACAGTGATTGTCCCTTGTGTAATTGTCACTTGAATGTATTTCTATTGAACCACATTAATGCTTTTCTTCTTCAACAAATGAGGACAGTCACTCTAAAGACAACATGATAATGTACACTCACTGTAAGGATAGTCACAAATGAGGACATGTCACAGTGACTGTCCCTTGTGTAATTGCCGCTTGAATTACACAAGGGACAGTCATTGTGAGATGTCCTCATTTGTGACAAGGACAGTCACACATGAGGACATCTCACAGTGATTGTCTGTAATGTCCCCTTTTTGGCTAACTTGGAAAACAGGAACAATTACTCCACTTCTCAGACTTACTCTATCAGATACTTACAATTAAACTAAGTAATGGAGGTTACTTAAGATATCAACCACTATTTCAGATTCAATCACAATATGTGTGCAAGATGATATTGATACCAATATGTTTAATAGCACTGTCGGATATAATGATATGAAATATGCTATGAGTATGATGTTTCCTATCACTTATAGTGATAGTATAATGATGGTATGTCTGATATAAACAATATCGATATACAATCAATAAGTATTGCTTACAGCAATGTATTTGCTGTGTCTGATATGATGATGTAATTATGCAAATGTGTAATATCGCTATGAGTGATATGTTGCTATTTCAGATTCTGAATTATATGCTTGCAACTTCAAATATTGATGCTGTTTCTGACTATCCTTTCTATCTGTGCAATCATGGTGTTGTCTCTGATCTGCAATGATAAACTTGAAACCAAACTGCCAAAGGCAGATGCTCTATTGAGTATATCCAAATATGGATAAGTAAATAAAGTTCTAATGATGCCTTGAGTGACTGACGAGAATGCATTCTTATATTGTCTTTAACAAATGAAGAGATGCTATGAATGAGACGTGTCTTGTTTCTTCCTCCATGTCCCTTTGTTAAGCACACCTTTCCATAATCCGACAGTTCACATAATATTATTTCATTATTTTCTGATCATAGATAACTCCCAGATTGACTCAATATCAAATCTTTTTATGAAGGTAATCTTCCCTAATTGGTAGTGCAACCAGTAGTTAACATCCATTGTGTTTGTATTAGTTTGGTCTAACTATCATTAGTATTTAGTCAATCGATATTAACTCTTGCCTTATCCCATATTGTTATGATGATATCCAATCTTTCTACTCTGATATAAGTCGATATCATTTTCTGATAATTGTCCATTTATTGGTTGATTGCTGGTAATGGAGTTTGATCTTCAAATTGACTTCCATTCCTGTTAATACTTAAGGATACATTGTACTTATTATCCATGACTGATGCCTCATTCATCAATAGCTTGTGATATAATCACTGATGCTTTTGTGTTTCTACAAGATGTGGTTTATCTCAGACAATCGATAATCTTTCAATCCTTTAGTCGATATCCTCCTATGTGGTGTCTATTGATATAGATAGTAGAATTCAATCTAGTTTATGTTATTGTCATGATAACATAGGAAGTGATGGTGCATATTTGCTAGCGGGTCTTCATGTTTGATATTGCTTTATCGGATATGTCATTGTCTAAACTTGTGCAATTAATGATTATTTATAATATATGAATGGTTATCCTTCTTGCTTATCAATACATCTTCTGAAACACATAGCGACCTATCCCTTATTCATATCATGTTGATCTTTACTTCATAGTATTTGGTTCATTAATCATCCTCTCATGGTATCGATGTGTAATGACTAGTGATTGTTGTATCACTTCTTCGTTCCTCATCGTGATAGATAATGCAGATGTTTAATGTAGATGTATATCGATTACAGATATTCGATATTGCTTTAAACGTTATTATTATTATTATTATTATTAATGTTATTGTTATTATTAAATATTATAATTAATGATGTTAGTAATATTAATAATATTATAATAAATATTATTATAGTGATAACATATTGTTTTATATTGAGAGGTTTATTAATATTATTTATATATTAAAATTATTATATCAATAATTGATTTAATATTATTACTTAATATATTATTATAATATAATATATATAATTTATTAATAATTATTTATTATTAATTTATATTATAATTATAATCATAATTATATTATTTATTAATATTTTAATATTATTTAATTAACATATTACTTATTATGCTAACTATATATTATTATTATCTTTTGATAATAATTATATATTATTGTTATATACCGTTAATAATAGATTATTATATATCATCTAATCATTTTATTATTATACTAAGTTCAATATGTCACAGCTCATGACATTGTCCCTTGTGTAATTGCCACTTGAATGTATTGCTATTGAACCACATTAATGCTTTTCTTCTTCAACAAATGAGGACAGTCACTCTAAAGACAACATGATAATGTACACTCACTGTAAGGACAGTCACAAATGAGGACATCTCACAGTGACTGTCCCTTGTGTAATTGCCACTTGAATTACACAAGGGACAGTCATTGTGAGATGTCCTCATTTGTGACAAGGACAGTCACACATGAGGACATCTCACAGTGATTGTCCCTTGTGTAATTGCCACTTGAATGTATTGCTATTCAACCACATTAATGCTTTTCTTCTTCAACAAATGAGGACAGTCACTCTAAAGACACCATGATAATGTACACTCACTGTAAGGACAGTCACAAATGAGGACATCTCATAGTGACTGTCCCTTGTGTAATTGCCACTTGAATGTATTGCTATTCAGCCACATTAATGCTTTTCTTCTTCAACAAATGAGGATAGTCACTCTAAGGACAACATGATAATGTACACTCACTGTAAGTGTACATTATCATGTTGTATTACAAATGGACCTTATGTTGGTCGGGATATAAGTGCAAAAAAAAAAGGAACGTTGTCATTTGTGTTTTCAACAGCGCCGAGAGAGATTCCCTCCGCGAAATCAAGCGGGTTATCATTTGTGTTTTGAACAAAACGGGTTGTCATTTGTGTTTTGAACAGCACCGAGAGAGATTCCCTCCGTGAAATCAAGCGGGTTGTCATTTGTGTTTTCAACAGCGCCGAGAGAGATTCCCTCCGCAAAATCACAGCTACAACTTCTGAGTACGTTGGGTTTATTTTTCTTTTGTCATTATTATTTAATCTGGTATTCAGCTGTTAGAGAGCTAAAATACCCAGAAATGAGGACATATCTGTGTTGAATTTATTGTTAGCGGCTTTGGTTATTTAGAATGCTTCCCCACAATACTTAATTACACAAGGGACAGTCACTGTGAGATGTCCTCATTTGTGACAAGGACAGTCACACATGAGGACATCTCACAGTGACTGTCCCTTGTGTAATTGCCACTTGAATGTATTGCTATTCAACCACATTTATGGGCCCGTTTGGACCACGACACACAGTAGCATCTACAGAGAAGAATATCCCAGGTGTAACAAGTTGTAAGAATATACCAACAGTTCTAAGAAGTTCCCTAGCACGTAGTAGCATCTACAGAGAAGAATATACAACATGAGGGCAGCCACTATAAAGACAACATGATAATGTACACTCATTGTATGTGTACATTATCATGTTGTCTTTACAGTGACTGACCTCATTCAAGTGGCAATTACACAAGGGACAGTCACTGTGAGATGTCCTCATTTGTGACAAGGACAGTCACACATGAGGATATCTCACAGTGACTGTCCCTTGTGTAAGCCACTTGAATGTATTGCTATTCAACCACATTTATGGGCCCGTTTGGACCACGGCACACAGTAGCATCTACAGAGAAGAATATCCCAGGTGTAACAAGTTGTAAGAATATACCAACAGTTCTAAGAAGTTCCCTAGCACATAGTAGCATCTTCTAATTGTCTATACCACTTCACAAGGTATTGTTTGCACACATTGTTTTTGGTTCTTTTGATGACCCTTGTTTTGAAATTGCTATTAGGCCTTGTAGCTTATATGTTTTGATTGCTGGAGAGCTTCTAAAGCTAAGCAAGAAGACCATTGCACGAGTTATAGCCGCGCGCTCAAGTTTGAAAATTGTATATTTTTTAATCTAATGTATATTTTAATCCTTTTGCCATGTCATGTAATATGTCTTGCCTTGTAGCTTATATGTTTTGAAATTGCTATTAGGCCTTGTAGCTTATATGTTTTGATTGCTAGAGAGCTTCTAGAGCTAAGCAAGAAGGCCTTGTAGCTTATATGTTTTGTGTACTTTTGACAATTTTGCTTAGTCACTGAAAGTTGTAGACCGAAGTTTTCATAGCCCAATTTTTGCTTCCTGCGAAGAACGATCATGTCAGATAATATAAGTGAAGAACAAAATAGGGAGACAATCACTAGATTGTGGTCTAACTTGAAAAGAAAAGGTGATGGAAAATGTTATTGTCCCTGCAAAATTTGTAAGGGCTTAAACCGTAGAAGATTGCTAATCAAAACAGTTAAGAGACATTGTAGGGAGAATGGTCACATTGAAGGGGGGCATGACTATCATCCACTGGTAAGTTGTTCATTATATCATTTTAACAATTTATATACATATGAAATCACTTGATGATGAGTTGAAGATCATGGTTTATTTATGTTAATCAATTTTATATAGGTTGATCTCCCCAGGGAAGTACATGATATGGAGGAACATGGGGGTGCGAATATCCAAGGTGAAGATAATGATCCCATGGAAGATGACGATCATACGCCAGAAAACACAATTGAAGATGATGGTATAAATACATTGATCCATGACACATTTAGTCCAAGCGGATCTGATCATGATGATGATGATAGCCTTGATGTACCTCTACTTGAGAAGGCATACGAGCCCCTATACAAAGACTCCCAAACAACTCTTCTCTCTGCTGTATTGTTGTTGTTGAACTTGAAGGTTATGAATGGTTTATCCAACATAACAATGTCACGTATGTTAAGGTATGTCATATATGTCTTTATAGTTAAAAAAGGGTGAATAATGTACCACTAATATTGTTTATATTAACAACTTATATTTTTTGCTGTAGATTGATAGGCGAGTTTTTGTTACCACCATCAAATATTCTACCTCGCTCATATCGAGAATTATCTGCTATTATGAAAGATATTGGAATGGAGTATCAAGCAATACATGCTTGTCCCAATGATCATATTATATATTATAAAGAACATGAATTTGCAACACAATGCCCTGTATGTCATACGAGTAGATATCGAACAGATCGAATAACAAAAAAGGTGCCTCACAAGGTTCTTCGTTACATCCCCATTATTCCACGGATGCGACAATTATTCAGGTGTACTAGCTTGGCACAATTTATGGATTACCATGCACGCAATAGAAGTCGAGATGACATTATTCGAATCCCTGCGGATGGTTCGGCATTTATGCACATAGAGGAAAAGTGGCAACACTTCAAAGAAGAACCTCGTAATCTCAGGCTTTCATTGGCAGCGGATGGTGTCAATCCATTTGGAGAGATGAGATCTGTTTGCTCGGTGTGGCCTGTTTTTGTTATCAACAATAACATTCCTCCGTGGATGTCAATAAAGAGGGAGCACATTATGTTGGCAATGATTGTTCCAGGTATTTTATCATTTGATAGTTATTAATTTACATGTACTTACAAATCTTACAGTAAAATGGTCACAATAATTATGTAATGTTACTGTTCATTCAAGTAGGTAAATATCAAGTTAAAGATATGAATGTATATATTGAGCCTCTTATTGACGAGTTGGTGGAGTTATGGAACGGTGTCACTATGTATGACGTGTCTAGACCAATAGGACAAAGACAATTTCAATTCCATGCAATACTTGTATGGACAATACATGATGCCCCAGGGCTAACACATTTTTGTGGTATGTTATAGTGAATTCAAGTTGCGCATGATAATTCTAATTATAAAAATCAACATATTTAATAATCCAATTATATCATTATCTTGTAGGTCTTCAAACAAAGGGAAAATTTGCATGTCCAGTTTGTGGTCCAAAGATGAAATCTCGTCATTCAAAAAGTTTAGGAAAGCATGTGTTTGATGAGTACAGACACTTCCTCCACAGGAATCATAAGTATCGAAGTATGGAAAAACATCTTTTCAATGGGAAAGAAGAGACTACATCAAAGCCACGAAGAATGACACCTCGCCTATGGAAGTTGGAATATAATAGAATTAATCGTCGAGGTAATGTTGTTCCACTTAATGGTTTATGTTTGTAATTTATATATTTCTATTGTGATTTTTGTTTACTAATTATGTAATTGATGATCGTGAAGGTCGTCAAGGCACTACTGAAAACCTTCCAAAGGGACTAAAAAGCTATCCCAGACAATTTAGTAGGTTGCCCTACTACGAGGACCTACAAATTGTGCATTTGTTTGATCTTATGCATGTTGGAAAGAATATAACAGAGACATTGTGGAAAATACTGGATGGAAGGCGTGACAAAGAAAAAATTGTCAAAATTTGTAATGACATTCATGAATCCAATCATGCACTGAAGAATTTCATTCACTCAAATAGCAATAGAGATCAGATTAATATAAGTGCCCTTCCTTGGTTATTAACGGAGCAGCAAAGTGATGCCATAAAAGAAGTCATACGAAAAATTCGATTTCCCACAGGATTTGCTGGGAACATAAGAAATCTCATATCAAAGAAAAGTGAATTTGGGCCAGGGCTCAAAACGCATGATTGGCATACTTTCATCAAGGTAAGTTATGTTCTTCTGTATTTAAAATATATTCATAAACTACGTGTACTATTCATTATGTTATGTTAGAAAATAATGAAATGATTGGTTTATAATTACTGCAGTACGTGCTACCTCTATCTCTCCCAGAGCACTTCAACAATAACATCAAACAAGTGATATATGATCTTGGAAAATACATGAGGTAAGCAGTAATATCTGTTCAATTTGTTGTATATATTTATTATATTCGCGATTTGTTTTTCTTGCTATGTAATCTATTGTATATTATTTTGTAAAGTCTCGTATTTATATATTTTTTGTGACTTGAATCTCTTAATGTAGGTGGTTGTCATCTAAAGAAATCCATAAAGAAGATATAAACTATTGGAAGAGAAGAATTCCTCATTTATTGTGTGAAATGCAAAAGTGTCTACCTCCAACTTTTTTCAATGCACAAGAACACTACCTCATACACCAAGTTGAGGAGATTGAATTGTGTGGACCTGCACACACTAGGTCAATGTGGATGGTTGAGAGGCACTTGAAATCTTTGAAGGCTTTGGTTCGACAAAGAGCACATCCTGAGGGTTCTATGGTAGAGGGATACATGGTATACTAGACTATGGTGTACATTACTGAATATCTTCCTAAGTTTGCTTCAAATATCCATGTAGATCGCATTTGGGATCTCGACCCTTTTAAAAAATTCAAAGGGGAGTACTTGATGGGGAAAGGTAGATTGAGGAAAGTGACAGGTAATAAATTATAAGATGTTATTGTAATAAATTATTTCTTAATCTTCAAAATAAATCGGTTGTAAGTCGTCTATTTTTTTTTTATACAGTTGCTCGAGAGTGGGATGCACTACATTTGTATATTGCAAACAATCTTGATTGGATGACGGTATGGATTGAACGATGTCAACATTCTGGTCACACATTAACATGGGAAGGTGTATCTTCATTGGTTAAAGAAGCTCATCGTAATGGAGATTCTAATGTTACGCAAAGGGAAATAGATTTAGCATATGGTTTAAGAGATTTCCAGGTACGTACAAAATTATTAATCACCCGTATGTTTATCAACTCACGATATAATAATTTTGACATGTTTCACATATTATTGCAGGTTAAACACCACAAGGGTATGTTCTGTAATGGTCAAAAATTTCGCGTCAAAGTGTTGGATGACACGAAGAAAACTTGTGATTCTGGAATAACTGCAGTCTTTCAAGTGACTAATATTTCATCTAGAAATGACTTAGATCCTCAAGAGTCTAAAAATCAATACTATGGCATTTTGGATGATATACTTGAGTGCGACTTTAGTTCCTTCAAATTAGTACTCTTCGTTGTCAAATGGTACGGGCTACGACTTAATCCAAATGATCCTAATAGAACTGTTATTGAACATGATAATGGATTTACAATGGTTAATACAAGGTCGTTTGAGCCAGTTGGGGATGAGCCCTATGTTCTTCCAAGCCAATGTGAACAGGTATTTTACTCAGAGGTTTCACATAAACCGGGTTGGTCATTTGTTGTTAGACATGAACCGAGAGGAAGGCCGATAAAGTATAATGCGATGGAAGAAGAAGATACCGAAGAAGTAGAAGATGATGTAGATGATGATCACGATCGACAATTATTGGATGATGTTCCTGAGACAAATTTTCATGAAGAAGAAGAAGAAGATGATGCTGCTACTGATGATGATGATGAAGATGATGTTGATGTTGATGATGATGATGTTGATGATGACGACAACGACGACGACGACGAGGATGATGATGATGACGACGATGATGAGGATGATGATGATGATGATGATGATGATGATGAGGATGATGATGATGAAATTTAAAGGTATGCCATCAATCCTTAATGTATTTAATATTCATTTCTTGATAGAAATATATTTGTCTTAAATGGTTACATAGTTTATTCATTATCTATTTAAAAGCTATAAGTGTTATAATGTGTACGTTTTAATGTTTTTAATTTTTATGTGATGCTTATGATGGATGTGATTATGATTATGATGTGATTATGCTCACGATAATTGAATTACATTTGCAGGAAATTGAACCCCTTTCAAGAGCATCCCGCACAATCTCATGGATCGACAGGTATAAGTCAATACACCTTATAGAAAGTCTATTTAATACACTTATCAATAGTAAGATTGATGTCTTCTAAGATCTCTCCCATTTGCAGGTACCAGCAAATAGGTATTTGTCAGAAGTGTCTTCCTCGAGTGAGGGAAATATAGGAATAGAAGAGGAAAGTGAGACATGCAGTTTATCTAGAATAGGGAGATTAACTAGAGGTCAAAGGACTAGAAGGAAATTCAATAAACACATGAAATTTTTCCTTGCTCAAGGGGGGTCATGTTCTTATGATGATGAGACGAAAGGCGACATCGAGGTGCCCTTGAGGTACCAACATCTACAGAAACATTGGGTACCCAAGGAACTTCCTCCAATAAACATTGATTTTTGTGTTAATGAGAGGATATATCGCATAGCACCATCATCATTACATGGTTTGGGCCTATTTTCTATGGATGGCATAAAGGTGTCTTACAACAAAGTTTCTGAATTGATGGAGTATGTTGGACCATGTTACGATTACAAAAGTTGGATGCATATTGTTCAATATAAAAAAAGTATGCGTAGGTATGCACTCTCGGCAAATTATATACAACAGCAAGACAATAATCAAAGTAAAAGTGTGGCTATATACATTGATGGAAGGCCAAAAGCAACAGGGAATATTGCGGGTTTTATAAATAGTACACGACCTGGGTCAACTATAAAGAAACCCAATTGCATATTTGAGGCGCGCGAGGGAAATCGTGTATTCATCTGTGCGATAAAATCAATACGTGCAGGGGAAGAGCTGCTTATTGATTACAATTTGAACCGCATAGATACAAACAAGGCTACTATCATGGGGGTGGTACATACTATTAAACCAACTTCTAATCAATGACTCCAACATACCATTTAGTTATTAAATTTTTGGCTAACATTTTTATACTTGATCTTTGACACAGGGGCACAATATGGAGCAACCGCCCGAAGGTGATGGTGACGATATTCCTAGCTCATCTACACATGAGCAGGTAAAATTCATTGTAATTGTGCAAACTAGATAGAAGCAAAATGTTATTTTTTTTAATGTTATTTTCTTCATTGTTTTGGAGTAATTTTGATAATACTAATACTATTGTTGTCACAGAGGGCCGGTGGTCGGAGAGAGGGAAAGCAACCTGCAGTCCCTCAGGAGTCCCCCCTTGTGGACCCTTTTTTTATTGATTTAGCAGAGACCGATGACCCGATCGGTTCCATTAAAAAGCTGCTAAAGAAAATTGGGAAAGAACTTCTACGTTTGGTATCCATACATCCTCAGACTCAGGAAATAAAAGACAGGGCAGCTGAGTTGTTGCGCACTTCTGAAAACTTTAAAGTAAGTATTAATGAAATTTTTAATTATTACAAGAGTTCAATAATGGTTTTTATGTTATGCTCTTTTATGACATTAATTAAAATATGGATGCAATGTCTTTACAGAGTTATTTGCGTAATTTTGAACCCCATTCCCAGGATGAGGCCGGTATTGCAAGTGGTTCAGGTAGATCACATGTTCCATTCCCCACTTGTGTTTTCCACTGAATATATATAGGAATGATCATAATCATTGACAATACATGCTCGAACAATCTTTTTTTTTAATGCTCTAACAATCTTGTCCATGCTAGTCCACGCGTTCTATATTTATGCATGCTCTAACAATTTTATTCTTCAGCTCCTTTCCATGATGATATGACAACGCCGCCTCCATCCAGGACAGCCACAAATGTCTTGCCGACTGCCATGTCAACAACACACAGCCTAAATGCACCAACTGTTGCACCATCTACTGGTACACAAATCCCTCTTTTTCTCTCTTTTGTTATGTGTTTAAGTGTTATGTGTTTACGATGTAGATCCCTTGATTGTGTTTGTGCCATGGGTGCTCTGCACCAATTTATTTCCCTTGAAGTATTATTTCTTGGAGGCATTTGATAATGGTTTTCATTTTTTGCAATAGGAGATGCAACAAGTCCCGATGCAACATCATTTCCTGGATGTTCCCGTGTTCCTAGTACGGGAACGGTGAAGGATTGCGTATTGATCATCAGCGACGATGAAGGCGTTCCCTTAAAAGTATCCAAACTTCCAGGTACTTTAAAGTTATTATTATTCTATAGTGATATAATAGTAATTTAGTTTTTGATCACTCTTCATCGACTAATGATCCCATGATTATTTTGTAGGGAATGATATTTTTTGGCGAAAACTTGGTGACGAGTGTTTGCGGATATTCGGGCCCACCATACGTACATGGTGGAACATCATATCCTAACTAAAACCCCAAACCACTATTTTGATTTCATATCATTGCTAGAATAGTTTTCCTTTTCATCAATTTCTTGAACTATATTAAAGGTAGCTTCTCTTCATTTATGAGTCTAACATGTTTTTTTTTACTTAAAAGGTGGAATAACCAAGATAAAAAGTTGAAGGATGATCTTGTACATAGTATGACCCAGCTTTTTGGACCTCGTGCATTCGAGAGAAACAAGCTCCTTGAAAGAGCTGGTTTATGTTTGAAGTATATTAGGGACCAGTACAGGAAATATTTAGAGGTTAACCCAAGGCACGAGCATCCGCCCTGTGTTCTTGAGGCTGAGTGGCAGGGTTTGATTTTGGATGGAAAGTATAAAGCCGACATGAAAAAAGGAATTACGCCAGTAGAGAGTAGAGCAAGGTATGTGATACTTTTGAGAATGTAATTATGTACTAATTAACCTCTAAATTTTTCCTATACTGGTCTCTAACATATTTCAAAATTTTCATAGATTGCCTGACACATCAAAGGCAACAAAGGCAAGATTAGAAAAGCACGGGACACACAAGCTCGGCTCTGGTGGTTTTTCCAAACTTCAAGCACGAGTTGTAAGTATTAGTAAATGAAAACTTGTATCAATTTTTTTATATATTGCAAGGAAATTTTTTTTGATCAAACAATGCAAGTAAAATTCACCATACCAAGAAAAAATGTAGGGGTCAGAGTTCAATAGATGCCTCACAGAAGAGGACAAGAGAATTGGCTTCCAACAAGGCTATAGAGCCGTGGCTGAACGGCTACGAGCTGAAATCAGTGTGCAAGGTTCAAATAATGATGCATCTGAGCCACAGGTAAATAAGCTAAATGAAATTTATTTCAAATTGAATACTTTACCAATTAGTCTATTTGATGTTAAGTTCTAATATAAAGTGAGTATATCTGTTTTAAGAAAGCAATGATAACAATGTGTAGGATATTGGAATGCAGCCTGACAATCCTTCTACACAATCTATGCATAATGAAGGTTCGCATGATGTGCATCCTAGTGGTGGAGGTATACATTTGCTATTAAAATTTTTATATGTAATTACAATTGGTGTTTGGATTAATGTAACATTTTGTATAGCAACTGTAGAGGATCGAGGGGTCGGTGCTCATGAGCATGTTGAGGTTGAGTCTAGACAAAATGATGTGGCCAAATCAGGTAATTAAAGAGCGCCACAGTTATGTTCTTTAAAATAATTAAATACTTGTAACAATTATAATTAAATATTTTAAATTTAACTCTTTTATTTGTTATTGTAGAGGACCCCCCTTTGCAGCAGCATAGGAATTTGAGATCATCAAGAACAAAGAACAAAACAACTGATGAGGGGGGTATTGATGATAACACTGATGCTCCTCTTAGAGCTTACATAGAAAAAAAAATTAGAAAGAGAAAAAAGAAATGATTGTCATCTAAATACCTTAATTGATAATGACTGAATTTTATGTCTCAATGAATTTAATTATGTGCTAATGAATGTTCATGAATTATGTGTTTATTTTCATATTGATGAATGTTGTGTGTTAACGAATCTAATGTGTTAATGAATGTTATCATGTGATATTGATTGAATGTTACATTTTATTAATAATTGAAAGAATGAATGAATGTTAGATGTTAACGGGGAATGTAGAGTGATGTTAGGGGGAGGGGGGTGGGGCCAAATGAGCTTCCACCTTCACGTGGTTGGCCCTGTTTAGTAGAGAATATTAAACTATATTCTCGAAACAAAGTGAAGCTCAATAAGATACTAAATGAGTCAAAATGGTTATCAAGGTCCTCTATCCATAAGATACTTGTAGTCAAAATGGTTATTAATAAGATACTTGTAGTCAAAATGGTTATCTAGGTCCTCTATCCATTCCATAAGTTCTTCACCATTCAAACTTCCTCCATAACAAGGAATGTGCTCTAGGTTAGTCATGAAGCCTAGCATGGACTCTCTGTCAGATAGAGCCACTATTTCAGAGCCTTTTTTGTGCATTTCCTTCAAGCACTGTACAGTGTACGGATGTGAAAGGGAGGGCAGACCAGTGTGGAAGTTAGAGTATTTATATCTTATGCTTTGAGAGTTTATTTGGTAGATTCAAGACACCTTATATCAAAGTTATTCCTTTTTCTTATCTGTTGTTCTGTCAAACCCTCATTTTTTGGGTTATTGCATTCAAATGGCCTTAACTTGCAAATAAACCATAGGATATCCTCTGTTCTTTGTAAAATGCAAGTTAAGGGGGTTTATTTTCATATTTTAAAAGCTTTGGAATAGGATACTAAGCCAGAGAATTTCAAGAGCAAGCCCTAGGTCAAGAATCTCAATGTTCTTGACTAGGAGTTGATGGATTATGCAAGATCAGAGGGTAGGGGCAAGTAAAGGACCTCAAACCTTGTTGAATCTAGATCTTTAGAGCATGGTGGATATCTTCAAACTCTGATCTTGGTTTCATGCACCCATTTTCAATGCCTTGTTTTGGAACCCACACCCAAAGGCATGCATTAGGTCTGCGGACTCAATAAGGACATTGATATGCTGGAGTGGAGTCAAGGTCTGGGAGTTGGAGGATTGTTAGAACATCAAAAAGGGTACTCAAAAAACATATAAGTTCATAAGGTCCTTTGTCAAATTGAAGAGTTATTGCTGCAGAACAGGTTTTGGAGACCTACTAGAGTCACTAGGTCTATTTGGACCCGTTTGGACCACGACACACAGTAGCATCTACATAGAAGAAGTTTGGTATGCAATGGTCTTGAAACCTCCTGAGAAATTCTTGGTATGCATTTGTGTGGTGCAAAAGCTTCGTTGAAAGAGAAAAAGAAGAAAAGAATAGAAATGATTTTTTTTCTTTTTATGTCATATACTGTAACCAGCTACTTATAACTTGCAAAAATTATTATAACCATTTGAAATTGAAACTTAGTTTAATGTGAAACTGAGAAATGCTTTATTAGAGCTTTCTGTGATTTAGATTCAGACATCAAGAACATTGTTTGCCTAATATTGTGATTAATGTTTATTTATTAATATCTCATACTGACAAACAATTGATAATTGTAGGGAAAACGTCATTGGGGGTCTTTGAGGATCCACCAGAAGCCAAGGAGAAAATGTATTCAAATGCTAAAGATGGTGTAACAGTCCTTACAGCTGTTGAACCTTGCTGTGTAGATCATCTCCGATTCTCCAAGTTCAACAGTACTGTGGTATTCCTTTGGATACTTCTAATGGTAAATTTCAGACATCAAGTTCTTTTCGTATGAAACTACTACATTTGTAATCTGTAGTTTTAAACTTTTAGTTTATAAATGTTCATCAGCTTTAGTTTGTATGCTGCCATTTCAAGTATGATTAATGAAGTTACCTTTATCACAGGATGAAAGTGAGCAGTCAGCATACTGGTACGGAGCTGGCAGCATTGATACGGTGACTAGGGCATCGTTTAATGGTGGTATTGTGTTTTCCCGTATTTAGGGCATCGGCCTTTTGAAGCATTGCCTTCATCTTTCTTAAGTCTGAGTTTTAAGTTTGTTTATCTCTCTCGGCGCTGTTGAAAATACAAATGACAACGTTCTTGTTTGTTTTGCCCTTATATCCCGATGTGATTTCGCGGAGGGTTACGGCGCTGTTGAAAACACAAATGAAAACACAAATCCCTTGTGTAATTGCCACTTGAAGGAGGACAGTCACTGTAAAGACAACATGATAATGTACACTTACAGCCCGTGTACATTATCATTGTGTCTTTAGAGTGACTATCCTCATTTGTTGAAGAAGAAAAGCATTAATGTGGCTGAATAGCAATACATTCAAGTGGCAATCACACAAGGGACAGTCACTGTGAGATGTCCTCATTTGTGACTGTCCTTACAGTGAGTGTACATTATCATGTTGTCTTTAGAGTGACTGTCCTCATTTGTTGAAGAAGAAAAGCATTAATGTGGTTCAATAGCAATACATTCAAGTGGCAATTACACAAGGGACAATCGATCACTGTGAGATGTCCTCATGTGTGACTATCCTTGTCACAAATGACTATCCTTGTAAAGACAACATGATAATGTACACATACAATGAGTGTACATTATCATGTTGTCTTTACAGTGGCTGCCCTCATGTTGTATATTCTTCTCTGTAGATGCTACTATGTGCTAGGGAACTTCTTAGAACTGTTGGTATATTCTTACAACTTGTTACACCTGGGATATTCTTCTCTGTAGATGCTACTGTGTGCTAGGGTCCAAACGGGCCCATAAATGTGGTTGAATAGCAATACATTCAAGTGGCAATTACACAAGGGACAGTCACTGTGAGATGTCCTCGTGTGACTGTCCTTGTCACAAATGAGGACATCTCACAGTGACTGTCCCTTGTGTAATTGCCACTTGAATGAGGACAGTCACTGTAAAGACAACATGATAATGTACACAAGTACCGTGAAGGTAGTTGCAAGTTACGGCTATTTCATTGCATACCCGAAACAATGAAGATGTTACGGTCCACAAAACGTTTGTGCTTGAAAGATGAACAAATAAAATTAAACTTCTCAATAACCAGAGCCGCTAACAATAAATTCAACACAGATATGTCCTCATTTCTGGGTATTTTAGCTCTGTAACAGCTGAATACCAGATTACATAATAATGACAAAAGAAAAATAAACCCAACGTACTCAGAAATTGTAGCTGTGATTTCGCGGAGGGAATCTCTCTCGACACTGTTGAAAATACAAATGACAACGTTTCTCTACATTATCATGTTGCCTTTACAGTGACTGTCCCTTGTGTAATTGCCACTTGAAGGAGGACAGTCGCTGTAAAGACAACATGATAATGTACACTTACAGCCCGTGTACATTATCATGTTGTCTTTAGAGTGACTATCCTCATTTGTTGAAGAAGAAAAGCATTAATGTGGCTGAATAGCAATACATTCAAGTGGCAATCACACAAGGGACAGTCACTGTGAGATGTCCTCATTTGTGACTGTCCTTACAGTGAGTGTACATTATCATGTTGTCTTTAGAGTGACTGTCCTCATTTTTTGAAGAAGAAAAGCATTAATGTGGTTCAATAGCAATACATTCAAGTGGCAATTACACAAGGGACAATCGATCACTGTGAGATGTCCTCATGTGTGACTATCCTTGTCACAAATGAGGACATCTCACAATGACTGTCCCTTGTGTAATTCAAGTGGCAATTACACAAGGGACAGTCACTGTGAGATGTCCTCATTTGTGACTGTCCTTACAATGAGTGTACATTATCATGTTGTCTTTAGAGTGACTGTCCTCATTTGTTGAAGAAGAAAAGCATTAATGTGGTTCAATAGCAATACATTCAAGTGGCAATTACACAAGGGACAATCGATCACTGTGAGATGTCCTCATGTGTGACTATCCTTGTCACAAATGAGGACATCTCACAATGACTGTCCCTTCTGTAATTGCCACTTGAATGAGGACAGTCACTGTAAAGACAACATGATAATGTACACATACAATGAGTGTACATTATCATGTTGTCTTTACAGTGGCTGCCCTCATGTTGTATATTCTTCTCTGTAGATGCTACTATGTGCTAGGGAACTTCTTAGAACTGT
The DNA here is from genome assembly GCA_027943335.1 of Chamaecyparis obtusa. Taxonomy (NCBI): domain Eukaryota; kingdom Viridiplantae; phylum Streptophyta; class Pinopsida; order Cupressales; family Cupressaceae; genus Chamaecyparis; species Chamaecyparis obtusa. The sequence goes on from BSBK01011469.1 coordinate 37,198, forward strand.
TGGTATATTCTTACAACTTGTTACACCTGGGATATTCTTCTCTGTAGATGCTACTGTGTGCTGGGGTCCAAACGGGCCCATAAATGTGGTTGAATAGCAATACATTCAAGTGGCAATTACACAAGGGACAGTCACTGTGAGATGTCCTCGTGTGACTGTCCTTGTCACAAATGAGGACATCTCACAGTGACTGTCCCTTGTGTAATTGCCACTTGAATGAGGACAGTCACTGTAAAGACAACATGATAATGTACACAAGTACCGTGAAGGTAGTTGCAAGTTACGGCTGTTTCATTGCATACCCGAAACAATGAAGATGTTACGGTCCATAAAACGTTTGTGCTTGAAAGATGAACAAATAAAATTAAACTTCTAAATAACCAGAGCCGCTAACAATAAATTCAACACAGATATGTCCTCATTTCTGGGTATTTTAGCTCTGTAACAGCTGAATACCAGATTACATAATAATGGCAAAAGAAAAATAAACCCAACGTACTCAGAAATTGTAGCTGTGATTTCGCGGAGGGAATCTCTCTCGGCACTGTTGAAAATACAAATGACAACGTTTCTCTACATTATCATGTTGCCTTTACAGTGACTGTCCCTTGTGTAATTGCCACTTGAAGGAGGACAGTCACTGTAAAGACAACATGATAATGTACACTTATAGCCCGTGTACATTATCATGTTGTCTTTAGAGTGACTATCCTCATTTGTTGAAGAAGAAAAGCATTAATGTGGCTGAATAGCAATACATTCAAGTGGCAATTACACAAGGGACAGTCACTGTGAGATGTCGTCATTTGTGACTATCCTTACAGTGAGTGTACATTATCATGTTGTCTTTAAAGTGACTGTCCTCATTTGTTGAAGGAAAAAAGCATTAATGTGGTTCATTAGCAATGTATTCCCAGCATCTGTACCTGCATCTCTCTTATATACTACAAGTTACTTGCCATCAGAAATTGCAGTTCCCTCACATGACATTGATGGTGAAGTGTTCTTTTCAAAACCATCATCTGTGGTTACCAATGCTCCTGTTTTAGGCAATAAGTTTGTTGCATTCCATGAGCCATTGGTCAAGTTTCTTCTACGAGCTTCTGATGCCTCAAAATCTAAGCAGCGCCTACGCATGCCTCGTTGTGGTTGATTATCATTCTGTACATGAATTATAATGAGTAATCAGTTTTGGGCCTTGGAATCTTGTATGTAACATGCACAGGCATTTCATGGCTAAATGAATCTATTTAAAAGCATCAACTTTTCTTACATGATGCTGGATACATAAGTAGAAAAAGCATATATCAAATTGGAAGCAATCAGAACTCCACAATGACATATTATTTAGAGTACTCTTCAGTTTAAGTAATAATGCATATATTGACACTGTAAAGACAACATGATAATGTACACTCACTGTAAAGACAACATGATAATGTACACTCACTGTAAGGACAGTCACAAATGAGGACATCTCACAGTGACTGTCCCTAGTGTAATTGCCACTTGAATGTATTGCTATTCAGCCACATTAATGCTTTTCTTCTTCAACAAATGAGGATAGTCACTGTAAAGACAACATGATAATGTACACTCACAGTGAGTGTACATTATCATGTTGTCTTTACAGTGACTATCCTCATTTGTTGAAGAAGAAAAGCATTAATGTGGCTGAATAGCAATACATTCAAGTGGCAATTACACTAGGGACAGTCACTGTGAGATGTCCTCATTTGTGACTGTCCTTACAGTGAGTGTACATTATCATGTTGTCTTTACAGTGGCTGTCCTCATTTGTTGAAAGAAAAAAGCATTAATGTGGTTCATTAGCAATGTATTAAATTAATTTTTATTTTTTTATCCACCCACGGGCGTCGCAATTGCGACGGACACCCGTCGCAATGCGATGCAGGCGCCCGTCGCAATTGCTTGGGAGGTCCGTCGCGATTGCGACGGCCCTCCGAAGCCATGCGATGGGGGGGCGACGGCCATGCCGCTTCTTAAATCTTAGTCGCATTGCGACGGATATGTGTCGCAATTGCGACGGATATGTGTCGCAATTGCGACGGCTACCCATAGACGTCGCAATTTGCGACTAAAAAACAGCGACGTCTATGGGTGTTGCTATTGCGACACATAGCTGTCGCAATTGCGACACATAGCCGTCGCAAAATGACCCCAAATGTATTAGTGAATGTCCCTCTTCATTCCTAACCAATGATATAGCTGACGAAGATCTGCATGCAACTTCTTGACACCAGGATGTGCCGAGTAAGGTGCACAATGAGCCTCCGATAAGATCAATGAACGAAGATCATCCAATGGTGGTACATAGATCTGGCTCGCATGACGCAACAAACCATCAGACTCCAACACATACCCCTCAAATCTGCCTACTAGAGGTCTCCCAGACTCAATCTCTCCCTTCACCTCCTGATAAAAAGTATCTCGAGGAAGTGCCTGCAAGATCCTACTCCTCAAATCAACACCAAGTGTAGTCACAGCTGCAACTCGTCTCTTCCTACTAAGAGCATCAGCTACCACATTCTCCTTCCCCTGGATATACTTAACCTCAAAATCGTACTCGCAAAGGAACTCCATCCATCTCCTCTGTCTAGCATTCAAATTAGGCTGAGTGAAAATATACTGTAGGCTACGATGATCAGTATGAAGCTCAAATCGGTGTCCCAATAAAAAGTGTCTCCATCAGACCAAAGCATGGACTACCGCTGCTAGCTCAAGATCATGCGTGGGATAGTTCAACTCATGATCCTTGAGTTTGCGAGACTCATAAACAATCACCCGTCCTCCTTGCATGAGGACTGCTCCAATACCCTCCAATGAAGCATCTGTACAAACCACAAAATCACCTGTGGGATCAGGTACTGAAAGAATAGGTGCACTAGTCAACTTATGCTTGAGGGTTCTGAATGCCTCTTCACACTTCTCAGACCAAATGAACTTCTTGCCCTTTCTCTGCAATGAGGTGATGGGATAAGCAACTCTGGAGAAGTTCTCTACGAACTTACGATAATATCCTGCCAAACCCATAAAACTGCGAACCTCTAGCACATTTGTAGGTGCTGGCCAATCAACTATCGCCTGGATCTTTGCGGGATCCACTGAAATACCATCACCTGAGATCACGTGACCCAAGTACTGAATCTCTGTCTTGAAGAACTCACACTTGGCTGGATTAGCATATAATTGATTCTCTCTAAGGCACTGTAATACCAACCGAAGATGCTCTTCGTGTTCCTCCATGGATTTGGAATAAACCAAAATATCATCCAAGAAGACAACAACGAAGTGATCAAGATACTTACGAAATACTCCATTCATAAAACTCATGAATACAGATGGAGCATTCGTCAAGCCAAATGGTACCACTGTGAACTCATAGTGACCATAGCGTGTCCGAAAAGCTGTCCTGTGGATGTCCTCCTCTCTAATGCGCAACTAATGATAACCTGACTTGAGATCTATCTTAGAGAACACCCTTGCACCTTTCACCTGATCAAAAATATCATCAATCCGTGGCAAAGGATACCTATTCTTGACTGTTACTTTGTTCAACTGTCTGTAATCAATGCACAGTCGTAATGAACCATCCTTCTTTTTGACAAAGAGAACTAGTGCTCCCCATGGTGAAACACTAGGCCTGATACATCCCTTAGCCAACAATTCTTCCAATTGTAGCTTCAACTCACTCAGCTCCTATGTAGTCATCCTGTATGGAGCCCTAGATATAGGTTCTACACCTGGAATAAGATCAATACAAAAATCGATATCCCTCTTTGGTGGCATACTCGGGATCTCGTCTGGAAAGACATCAATGAATTCCTGTAGCACAGGGTGATCAAGGGACTTCTTCTCAACATCCTCATCCTCAAACTCCCTCAAAGACACTGCAAACACTTGGCATCCCTTTCTCATACTTCGCTTCAACTGCATGGCAGAAATCATACGAAGAGAAATAGGATGTTGAATGCCTCTAATCTCAAATTTTTTACCCTGATCATCCCTACATTTAATGATCTTCTGCCTACAATCAATAGTAGCTCCATGGGATTCCAACCAATCCATGCCTAATACAACATCATATGACCCCAATGGAATTATGTGAAGATCAACTGGAGTGCTAATGCTACCCAAATCTATCCAACAATGATGAACTAAGGTGTTTGTGTTCACCTTTTCCCCTGAAGCTAGCTCCACTTGCCAACCTATGTCTTGCTTTACTGCCACTAGTCCACATCTCTCTACTACAAATGGAGATATAAAAGAATCCGTAGATCCAGAATCAAATAATATAGAAACATCAATACCTCGGATAGCACCTGATGACTCAATAACTGTGCCCTGGTGCTCTGCCTAACGGTGGTCTACTGCTGCAAACACTCTGTGAGATCTACCTGAATCCCCAATCATAGGCTCAGATGGTGCGGGTCTCTGCCCTGAATACTGTGAACCACGCTGTGGGAAATTGACTGCAATGTGCCCAAACTGTCCACATGTGAAACAACCTGTGCCTCTACCATAACCCCTTCCTGCTGAAGGTGCACTGGACTGATGGAAACTGCCTCTACTACTACCCAGATGTGAGCTCTGCACTGACTGTGTGGGCTGAGAAGACTGGTTGCACTTGAAGCGCTGACTATTACGAAACTTTCTGGAATTGGAAGTTGTACCACTCTGATCACGAGGTTTTGAACTCTGCTGACTTTGATTTTGATTGCCTTTGGAGAAGTGTGATGGCTTCTTGAAACTGGTGTTACCTTGTGACTGTTTACCCCTGAAATCTGATGTGCCACCACCACGTGTTTGCCCACCATGCTTGCCTTGAAATTTCTTCTCTGTGAGTATAGCTTTTGTTACTGCTTCTCTAAGGGTCTTTGGTTCCAAGACCTTCACTTCCCCTCCAATATGGGCATTAAGTCCCCTAATAAAATGCTGAATCATGAGGGGTGATTCACTACTATAACCAGCATACTGTTTCAGCTCAAAGAACTTCCGCTCATACTCTTGTACGGTCATATTCCTCTGTCTCAGGTAATGATACTCATCTGCACGGTCCTGTCTCCACTGATCTGATAAAAACCAATCTCTAAAGCTCTCAAGGAACAACTCCCATGTAACTGTATCTATGGTGATTCCCAATTTACTCTCTTTTGTCCTCCACCATGATGATGCTGAATCTGTCAATTGCATGATAGCATATCTAGCTTTTACATTGCTAGCAAATGGGTACATGGAGAAGTACCTATCTAAACCAATGAGCCATGTGTCCGCCTCAAACCCAGTACCTATGCCATCAAATGGAAGTTTTGGCATTCTAAACAAGTCCTTCATCTGACTTGCCATAGCGGCATCATACTCTACTGGTACAACCTGTCTAAGGGGAGTCCTTTCCCTCTCTCTAGCCTGATCTCCCTGATTACCTCTATTCTGCATAGGTGGTAACCTCTCAAGAATGGCCTGTAAAATCTGTCTGGTGTCTAATTCCTCTGTGCCATCCTGGTGGCTATCACCCTAATTTCTACTATGGCTCTGAGCACTATCCTGATCAACTGAGAAAGAGGGTGTGACCACTCTACCTCTACCTCTACCTCTACCTCTACCACGGGCTCTAGTCACAGGAGGCATATTTCCTGCAACCATAATGTTAGAAAAAAAACATTTAAGCATATATATACATTAAGTATGTCATATTTGAAACCAAAAGCAATCACATAAGGACATAGTTTTAAGGCAAGTTTTGTTGTTCTAGTTTTATTTCGGTTCAAATTTTCATGAAAGTTAAAGATTTCCACAAACAAGTTGTTTTGATGTCTAAGTTTGGTTTTAACATGTTTACCTAATAAGACCTAATGGGCGCACATATTATTCCCAGAGCTCCCAGTGTAGAACTCACGCTCTGATACCAAGATGTAACGCCCCGCCAGGAGACCCAAGAGAATTACACTAAAATTATATTAAGTTATGCAACATTTTTTTTTTTGTTTACTAATGTTAACAAGCACATTGAATAAAGCATCACATTGTTCTACAAACATCAGTTTAAATGAACACTTCATATGTTTTGTTCCCAAGGGTCCCTGACGTAGAATTACGTTGTCTAACTAACACTACGCTAACATGATCGAATGTTAAAGAACTTTTAAGTACATAGTAGAATTAAATACATCACTTAAATCAATATTACATTACAACACATGATCACCTACATCCACTACACATGTCGTAGGGTATGCGGTGATTTTTAATACAATTACAAGTATCAAAATACATCATGGATCCACGTAGGGATCATTACTAATCAAATGAAACCTCTTACAAGTACAAGATAATATCTTCTAACAACTGAGTACATAAATCTGCAACAAAAGAGATAGACTGATCCAAGTGTACAATCAAGTGACGAAGGGTAATCCGCAACAGTCTCAATGCAGAAGTACACTACCTCCCGACCATGTGGAACCCAGAGGTCCACCCCACTGTGCTAGGGAGATAATCACCAGGCCCACACACACACTAAGGACCAATCCACAAGTATCACCTAGGAAGATATCTCTAGAACAAGAGAGTATACAGGTTACCAGAGGCACTGACCTACGTAGGTTATCTACAATGTGAGTAGGGAGGTGTCATCACGTAGATCCACCCTTGAGTTTAGTCCTGAAGGTTCCTCACTGAACCGACGGCACTCAAGCGATCATACGTGGCACCGATATCTCTCATGAAGACAAGTATATCGATGATGCATCTAGCATCTTCCCGCATCCATCCTTAGTCTCAACTACCACTCAAGGCATGGGCGAGGTATCTCACAGATTATCTTTTTTAATGTTCTCCTAACTAGATCAATTTTTATAATGTTATCACTGGGATTAAGAAACTTGACAATGGATGATCCGTCAGCCACTTGTGGGCCTCGGCGATCCATTGCAAGCCACCCCCTACATCACATCTAGATAACCTACCCTAGTTTCACAACAATACCCATCCTGGTTTGTGGCCACTTATAACATATTAAGTTCTAATAATCAATCAAACAAATTAAACATAATCCCATTTCAAACATAAATCCTCTTGGCCACTAATTCAAATTTTAATCCACCAGGAGGAAGATACTAACAGGGATCGGTTTGACCACCCCATCAAGGTCTCACATTGACCCTAATCCAAAACAAGCAAATGAAGATAGAATCCACATTGCACCATAAATACAATCAACAAACAGATAACTGATAACCACAACAAGTTCCCGACCTCTGGATTTCACCCCCTAATTGGCCATCTATCCCGTATTCAAATCAACTACATCAATGATGTAATTCACATGCACGTACAATTACACAATAAGAAAATAGTGAAAACACAATGAGATAACACTTACTAATATCTCCCTAATATCCATAAATATTGATTATAGAGTACATTCATTATCTAATTAAAGATTACATTATAACCATTAAAATCATGGACATACTGTCGAATATACTTTAGAATACTAATCATGTTACAAATCAAACACCCCTAATTACCATATGCCGATCTCATTCGAACTATGCCACTTAGATAACAATAAACTACTAATAATAATGCTATAACATCTATTGTTAACATTCCATTGCTAAGGCTAAATTTAAGTACCAAAAATAACCATAATGAATTCACTAGTAGGATAAAATAATGATTAATAAATCATTCTCATAATAGAAGTAATATTCTAAATTCAAATTTAAGTAATATCTCCAACTTATAATGCTCAACTTTTAACTTTTTTAAAAAAAACATGCTTAGTGTTTTAACAAAACATATCTTATTAATGACTAATCCAATTATAATTAAGCACCCCTAACACCTAGCACCTAGCCCTAGGACCTACCCTCCAAATCATCATAGTGGATATAAAAAAAAACATTTAAAATGAAACAAATGGGTACAAGACCCAAGGTGGGCGTCCATTGTCAAAGAGTTTTGAATATGCAATAAATTTGCAACATGGCCTATGCTGGAAACCCACGCCACTTTCATGTGGGGCTGCATAAATATTAATAAGGAGTGGGGAGTACTTGTTCAAAGTCCAAGGTAAATGCAAGTGGATGGAAGGGGCGCCAGACTTGGAGAATGGGCCCAAAACAATTTAAAAATATGCCCAAAGCCATTGGGGAAAGGGTGAGGAGACATGTCAAGTACATGTTAGGTGTGGGAAGAAGTAGGAGATTGACATGTGGCGTTGGGGAGTGGGCTTAGCCCCCAAAGCAGATTTAATTACATATACATTTATCTATTTTCAAAAAGGGTTTGTCCTCCAAATTTGAAGTGGGTCCCACGCCAAGTTTGAATGAGAGTTGCATTGAATTGAATATACAACTTATTTAATTTAAAGTTTGAATATGCATTATTCATTTTAGAGTTGAATATGCATTTAATCATATTATAAAATACTAGTTGGTAGGAATAATATTAAAATACTGACTGTGTTTTTTTTTTTGAAGGGAATTGGTTTTCCTCATACATTTTCCAGCAAGCTGGAAGTGTATTTTTGGTTTCAATACTTAGTTTTTGTTTTTTTTTGTGCTTGCTTCTTTTCTTAAGGACTTTAGTTGATTTTGTTATCCAAGCAAATGGTGTTTTGCCTCCAAATTGTTTTCTAAAACAATATATTAGATTCTTAATTTCAGAATGATATATATATATATATATATATATATATATATATATATATATATATATATATATAATCAATTAAATGAATAAATGGCAAGTAAATGGATCTAAATACAATGATTTCCATTGAGATTATGAAGCATCAAGCTCTCTTGCATTTCAATTTGGTTTCTCCTATGGTTGAATTGAGAGGGTTTATAAGTTTGAAACAATGAAATCTCACAAATGTAAACTAAATTTCTCATTGTTTTGTTTTCTCACTTCACATTTAAAGAAGGTAAACATGCTCTCTCATTAATGGAAAACTTAAAACTAGAATGGAAACATGATAAGAGAATACGAAACCTACTTGATTCTCAAAGCAGGTTGATGAAGCCAGCCTCTCAACTGTGATCCCAATGTACTCCACAAATTCAATCCTCCTCTTCTTGCTCTCTCCTCCTTCTCCAAGCCTTCTCTCTAAACTTTCATCTCCAAAATCCTCATGACAAGTTTTTCTCCATCCTCTAAATCTTGCATATCAAAAGTAGTGACAAGTCTCTCTCTCTCTTACCTCTAAATTGTCTTGAAAAGTAGGGAAGAAATATTTTATTATTTTCCTCCCCCCTACTATTCAAGTCAACTACCTAAAATGAGACAATTTAAAATTGTAGAATTTCTTTTTCTTTTTATTTCTTCTTCTTGAATTTCATTTCTTTTTATTTTCAATTTATCATTTGGTTTAAGTTATATCACTCAATATCTCAATATTATATAGTAAGCTGTGTTTATATATAATCATATATATACAATTAACGTATATACAATTAATAATAGTATAACCATAAGGGACATAGTGTAAGCATATGTATCTGATTATGTCATAACATACTAATAACATAATATTTACCAATGTGTCAACATAATTTCAATAACTATTAGAGATCAGACATGAGATCCACAAGGTCAAAATGCGACACTGACATGGAACAACACCTAAGACAATATCATGCTCAACTGGGAAAACATATATCGGATTCGTTCTACCAGAACGAATTTGATTCAGGTAAGTCAAGTTATGTCCCATCCGTGGTTTTAGGATGGTTAGGTTAGGTTAGGGAATTGGCCTAGGTGCTAACTCCCCTTCTCCGCCATTGAGACATAATGAGGGCACACTCATCCTGTCAAGCCAGGGAAGTCGATGCCCGGTACCTGCAACCTGCATAAAAACCATTGCATGTACATGTGCATATATAACATACTATCAGACAATGGTAGGGATGGCTAGGACGTGTGGACCCGACTAAATGCAGGTAACTACGCCTCCTCCTCTACCATACATGCATGTCAACAAAAAAAGAAAACATATATGATAACAAACATGATACCATACACATGCGGGTATGGGGTAAGTACCAAATATAATCATCATCTAATTACTTCAATTTATACATGCATTTGAAACATCATATAAAAACCATCATTACTAGATTTAACCATCACGTAAAGTTTTGTTTCAAGTTCAAACATGACAATTAACATCCAACCATAATTGTTTAATCACACACCAAAATATAGATATAACATGTGATATATGTCTGATCTAATCAACCAAGATAAAACGGTGTCAAACTAAACATAGTATCAGCAAAAGTAAGATGCGAGGGGTACTACAAGAACATTTTAGTTCATCATTGTTGAACAATATAAAATTTTCATAATGTGTCAAGTATTAGGTAAAAGAAAAAAAAATTATGAAGAAGAAGTAATATTTTCATGTTGAGTTGTTTTCTTTATCTTCTGTTTGAGGATTATAGTTGTTCTTTTTTTTGGTATCCTTGTAGCTTTATAGGTCGTTCTTAGTTCAATGTTAAGAAAAAGTGAATCATTATGAAACAATTTATAGTAATAAATAAGAAAGATTTATTTTATTGAATAGGAGATTACATAATCACATATAAATATCAAAGAAATTTCTAGGAAAACATTTAAAATTCTATTGTTAGAGGAGCAAATTTCAATGTAATTTTTTTTTTCTAAAAAGACATAAACTCTATTAAGTGTTCATATAGAAATACAAAAAGAAGTATGATTTTCAAATAATTAAATTCATGTGTGTAGATGTGCAAAGATGTAAAGAAAATAATATTTCATAGTCAAAGTTTTGAAATTACATTAGTGGAGATACACATGTATGCAGGAAATATAGAAAAAATATGTCAAATACTATTATTAAGGCCACACCTGGATAAACATTTATTTTCTTAAAACATGTACCTTTCTAAATGAGTTTTCATTTTTAAATTTTAAGATAGATTTGCACTACAAAGTTTATACATTTGTAGAAAAAGAAAACACAACTTTCCATTATATAAATAAACCTGAGTTTGAGATTTAAAAAATAAAACTAATAAATATGGTGCATAGTTCATATAGATCAACAAAGGTTGTCCAAAAAGTTGTGACTAATATTGAAAGAGTTCATCTACTCAAAGCCTATTATTTCCTTCAATATTCTTTCAAACAAAAGAACGATTTTAGTTACAGATGTTTTATCATGAAAACATGAAATTTAATTTTTATTACGAATATGGGCTGTGAATGTTTCAAAGAAGTGTGGTTTCGTAGAATGTAATAGCTTGAGGATTTTATAGCATAGACTTGTTGAAAAAAATTCAGCCAAATTCAAACAAATGCAATTGGCAATTTAAAAGAAAAACTCAGAATTCAAAGTATCATGAATTTATATTGCTGGAATTGGAAATGAGAGTATTGAAATTACTACAGGTGGAGGAGATGGAAGTGGTGTTTAGTCTAGTTGAACAATGGGATTACTAGAGTATTTATTGCATTTGATAACTCATACAATGATGAGGAACTGTGTTATACTAGCTAAACAATGTATATATAAAACCATAAGTGCTTCCAAAATCATTTACGACAATTTCTAATAAATGTACTAATATGATAAAAATTTAAGATTAATTTTAAATAATTGTGATTTATTTTATTTTATTTTAGGGTAAAAATGGGTGGAGCTATTGTATTTAAATGGGTCGAGCTATTGGGTAATAATTGTGATTTATTAAAAAAGATGAAACAATTTAATTTTAAATTTTTACCAATTTTTATTAACTTTTTTGGGTTGGGAATCAATTCAGTATACAATGAGATTTTTACAATTTAAAATAATATTCATAACTCCAAAGGTACAAGAGTTATAGTGCAAAATATTGTATATTCAATAATAATAAAACTATATATTCCTTTTATGAAAATTTTCTTTCTATTAAGAAATATATTTAATTATGTAATAGAATGATTAATATGTCTATAATACATCACAACAACATCCCTTTTGCACTCATAACTTCAAATTTAAAGCTCTAAATCAATCACAATATACTATACCATATAGGTAGTACAAGTTTAACATTATCTAATCAAAATAGACTATACATATCCACAATAATACATTAGAACATGACTATTGTTTAGACTGACCAAGAAATAAAACAAGAAAAATTATTTTAGCTTAGGATGTAGATGTAGACCAACTTCCCCTATTTTCTGAGTCCCTTGTATTTCTTTCATTATTAATGAAAGGTGAGATATCTATTGGTAATTGAAAAGTTTGGGGAGCACCAAGAAATGAACCTCTGATTGTATTTAATCTATCAACCACCTCAATCATATTAGGTCGCTCTTGAGGTGACCCCCTTGTGCAGAACAACTCAATTTGTATAAACTATGTAAGACATTCCATTACCATTGATGACTTTGATTCATGAGCATCTATCAAAAGGCAATCATCCACCACATTTGAAATTCTATCAGGAAAACGCATTTCGATCCATTTTTGTAAATTGGTTCCTTCACTGAACATATCATCTATTGGTCTCTTCCTTGTCAACAATTCTAAAACTAAAATTCCATAACTGTATACATCTCCTTTTGTAGTAAGATTTCCACCAATTCCATACTCTATAAGAACAAATAAATAAGAATAATTTAGTCCTATATTATTTGAAGCTTTGGATGGTGGATCACATAAACAAAAGAAATTACTAGTAAAATAGATAGAGGAATAATGAGAAATATGTACCTGGTGCAATGTATCCAATAGATCCTTTAAGTGCATTTGTAGAGGACAAAGCATCCATAGAATTCCCAAAAATAAGATTGGAAAGGCCAAAATCTGCTATACATGAGGTCATATCATCTCCTAATAGGACATTGCTAGGCTTGAGGTCACAATGGATCACTTGAACAAAGCAATAATGGTGAAGATACACCATTCCTTGTGCTATCTCTATTGCTATCCTTATTCGATCACTCATATTTAATCTGCATCTATCCACTTCCACAGGATACAACCATCTCTCCAAACTTCCATTTGACATGAATGGAAGAATTAAGGCTTTAAAATCAAGGTTGGAGCATGCTGAAATGATTTTAATTACAATCTTGTGCCGAACTCTCTTTAATGCATCGCATTCTCCGATGAAACTTTGGTGTGCATGTTCATCTTGCAAGTTGAGAACTTTAACAGCAATATGTCTACCATTCTTTAGAATCCCTTTATAAACAGACCCAAAACTACCGGTTCCTAAAAGATTTTCATTGTTGAACCCACTAGTTGCATCAGTAAGTTCTTTATATGAAATTTTTGGAGGCCATACTTTAAGAGCAAGGATATTGGAACCTTTCCAGAATTTGTACGAAAATGCTACCAATAGAAGAGATATAATAAAAATTGCGATGCCTACAAGAATAGGAACAATCACCTTTTTGGAGACTAATGGCTGTTTGTGATTTGAATTAGAGCACGGCGGCAAGTTTATCCACTCACCACAGAGGCCAAGATTTCCCATAATTTCTGAGGCATCAAGTGTTGCAAAAGCTCCTCCTTTTAGGACCTCTCCAATTAACCTGTTTGAAGACAAATTGAGATGCTGGAGCCTTTTCATATTTTTGAACACCACCGGTATCATACCTGACAAATTATTGCAAGAGAGATCCATGTATTGAAGATTTTGCAGATCTGCAAGTGACGGAGGGATTGGCCCCTCAAATGCATTCCAAGAAAGATTTAGATATTCTAATCCCTTGCAACTTGCCAATGCACTAGGAATCCCACCAGAGAAATTATTTCGGGAAACATCTATAGCCAAAACCATAACCATTTTGCTCATTTCCAAAATAGAATCTTGCAATAAATTGTTGGAAACATTGAAGTAGAACTGGAGATTCTGAAGACCAGCAACTTCAGGGGGTATATTTCCTATTAGTTTGTTGTGCACCAAGTCCACGGTTTCCAAAGTCTGACATCTCCCTAAACTAGCAGGTATTTTTCCCGACAGTTGATTGTGATGAAGATAGACATCTCTTAGTTGTGGAAGGTTGCCAAGACTATCTGGAATTTTCCATGAAAGCATGTTGTCACTGAGATCCAACAGTCCAAGCCTCTTTGATTGGCCAAAACTTTCTGGAATTCTTCCCAGTAAATTGTTTCTGTATAGATACAATCTTTCCAGATTTGGAAGTCTACCAAGTGCATGTGGAATGGTTCCATTGAATCGGTTTTCACCTAATGATAGTTCTGTCAGCTTTGTGAGGTTACCAATCTCGTCTGGTATGCTTCCCCCAATTTCATTTGAGTTCAGGTATAAATCTGTGAGTGAATTTGAAAGGGAACCAATTGTAGTGGGCAAGATGCCAGTGAGATGATTTAATTCCAAATCAAGATATTTCAAGCTGGAGCAATTGGTTAACACTGTTATAATAAACAAGCCACTGCTTCCACTCACAAAATGGTTATTCCCCAAAACTAACCAGCTCAGCTGTTGCATTTTCCCAACTTCCAGGGGCACTGTGCCGCTCAGTAGGTTTGTACCCAAATGTAGAATTTGCAGCTGAGTCCAATTACCCAATGAGCTTGGTATTTCTCCACTGAGTTGGTTCGCCTCCAAAATCAATATTTGCAACTCTGACAGCCTTCCAAATTCCAATGGAATTGAGCCGTTCAAGTGGTTGAAAGATAGCTGTAATGCTTGGAGATGAGTGCAATTCGAGAGGGCAATGGGGATCGATCCTATCAAGTTGTTAATGGCAAGACTAAGCCAGTTTAGCTGACTAAGCATTCCCAATTCAGCAGGAATACCACCTTGGAGTCTATTATCGCCCAAATCAAGTGCAGTTAAAGAAGACATGTTTCCTAAGAAAGGTGGGATAATGCCTGTCAATTTGTTTCCTGCTAATGCCACGATCCCTAAATTTGAAAGAAGACCAAGTTCAGAGGGAATGCTTCCACTTAAATTGTTATCCGACAGCATGAGAGATTGTAAAAAACGACAGCCTCCAAGAGAGGATGGAATGTGACCTTCCAAATTGTTATAACGCAACTGAAGCACTCTCAAGCGAAATAGCCTTCCAAGCTCATATGGAATATGGCCTTCCAAGCTATTATTATAGAGAGAAAGTACTCTAAGGAAGGAAAGATTACCCAGAAAGGGAGAGATAGGGCCATATAATCCCATAGCAGTGAGATTGAAGGAAACCACACGCTGTCGAGAAGAACAGATAACGCCAGTCCAATTGCAGAAGGTGTGATTGGGAGACCAATCAGACAAAGAATTATGTGGATCGAGGAGCAGAGAAGCCTTGAAAGCCATGAGAGCGTGTTGATCAGAGTAATTAGAAGGCTTTGCCAAATGAGGAGGCAGCGCACAGAGAGAGAAAAAGAAGAGCAGCAGCAGTATCATCATCTTCATTCTTAGCTAAAATGGAATAGTTGTAGTGATGGTCATAAGAAATTCTCATATAAATAGCTGCTGAGCGCGTGGGTACCGCTTGCAATTTTCCATCGCTTTAGACAAAGCACGAATTTCCCACAGGGCAGTGCGTGAATTTCGGAGGCGATGATAGCAGAAAAGTTTTGGGCTTTCAGGTAAATTTTATTGGAGATTGGTAATTTTTTATTCGGCACATTCTGAAGTTACTACTTTTTTAAGAAGCTTCCTCTACCTCCCAACTCATTTAAAGCTCAAAGAAAGATCAAATGGAGTTACCACCTTTATTGTTTCTAGTTGAGGTGAAGTTAGTACGTTTAGTTTTAGTTGAGGATATAACATATTATATTATTGAAGATTAAATGTATTGTAAGAGTGGCAATGACTAGGTACGTATTTTAAGAAACTTTCGAATTGAATCAAAGTTAGTTGAGCATCTACAGTAGGTGTAGAAGAAAAGTAGGTGTGTAATTCACCTTACTTTAATCGCACTCAATTTACTTTAATCTTTCGTCAACACGATTAAGAAAACACACTTGGCCAACATCTTTTAATATTCGTGTGATTGGCCAGACTACACTGTACACTGTAGTCTAATGTGATCCCACTCAAGTTGGCGCTTGCTTTGTCTTTTCTATTTTTTGAATGATATTTATGTCTTGTTTATGTTGAGAAAGTATCGTAACATTTGATCTAGCATTTCGAAAATTTTATTAATACTATTTTTTATGTTCTATTGTAGACATTTTTTTAATAATTATTCAATCATAGATCATAAAGTTGTTATTATTATTAAATTTATTTAATTGTATTCTATAATTAATTATAAATAAAATAATAAAGATAAATATTATAACAAATATTATTTAAAATAATTGAATATATATTATAAATATATAATTTTATAATAATATTTTATATTAATTATTTATTTTAATTTTTATTATGTATAATCTATAATATATAATTATAGATTATAGTTTTTATGATAAAATAAATTTAGAATATATATATGTGTGTGTGTGTGCGCGCTTTTTATCTCTTCTCTCACACACACTCTTCCCCTTTTCCATTGTCTCTTTCTTTCTCTCTTTCTCCCCACTGCATCATTGGTTAGCTTTGTTATTCAAAGGTTTTACATCAATTTTATTTTGTTTATTTTGGATCCATAGTTGATTTGAAGATATCATTTCTCATTGAAACCTGTGTTGCTTAATATTTGATCATTGTCTAAATGCTCTACTAATTGATCTCATGTACTAAAAAAATATATAAAAAAAAGAACCTTTTTTTCTTTCTAATTGATCTTTCACACCTCTTTGGCTCTACAATTGCTAATTTGTGTTTATGAGAAAGTATTGTATGATTTGATCTTGTATTTGAAAGATTTTATTAATATAAATTCTTATTTTTAAAAAATTTCTTGCAAGATTAAGGCTTTCTTTTTTACATCGGTTTAAATAAATTTTCATGAATTAATTGATTTGCACCTTCTAAACTTTAAAATATATCAACATAAGTTTTACCTTGAGAAGTCATAAAGAAAATTCATGGATGGTAGTGTTAATATATTTCATTCATTTTATTAGATTTTTATTGTATTCTCTCATTTTGATCAAGGAATTAATTTCTATTTTTTAATTGATTATGTTTAACTCATTAATATTTATCATTTTTATTTTAGTTAAAATATTTTAATTTTCAAAATTTTGATGATGGTATGTCTAATTAATATAAATAAATGACTTAAAAATATACTATTTCCTTTGTTTTGAATTTTCTAAAAATCTTGAATCAATCTACTTGTAAATTTGGATGGAAACAATGTTCTAAATGCAATATTTAAGAATGTTTTTTTTATGAAAATAGGGGAAAGATTTGATTATGTATTTTTTATGGAATTGATGATTTAGTAGCTTTGAGTGCCATAATTTGAAATCGAATGTTATTGTAAGAAACATAACAAAGCTAATTTACTTTATTTTTAAAAAAAATTAATTTTTTTTATAGAAAATGATATTCCTAATATAATGAAATCAAAGATTAGGAACACAAATTAATTGTCATTCTTAGGGGAGTTTAATATTTTTAGGGTTGTTGGTAAATCTAAACCAAAGAACCAAAATTGAAGATTGTTGGAATCCTTCAAAGTTGAAAATTATTGAATATGTTACATATGCTTTTTCAAAATTAAATACAAAGGGGTTCATCACTTTAGAACTAGAAGAAATTTTGAATAAACATACATAATAAATTCAATCTAATTTTATTGAATATGTGTTAATAAAAAATGTAAAATGCAAGATTATATATAAAAACTTAAAGACATTCTATCAAAATCTCTTATACTAAGATAATAATTTACTTTTAAAATTGAATGTAATATCACCGATCCCCATTATTATTGTATACCCCTAAAAATGGTCACCTAGACTATTAGCCCCTATTTGCTAAAACATCAATTGCTTATTCTAGATCAAATCCTGGTTCTATCATTTATTTAATTATTTTCTATGGGCTAACCATCTTATCCTAAGTTTTTATTTATTTAAAAAGAATTCCCTCCCCTTTTATCCCCACTTTTCTTCTTATCCTAAGTTGCACAAATAAAACACTATTCTTATTTTATAAAAAGAGGAAAAAATTAAAAAATAAAAATCTTATTTAATTAAGAGAACATGCTCCCTTTTAATTAATTAAAAATCTCTTTTAATTAAATTAAAAAAAATTTAATGGAAACCACTTTTCTAAAAATAATAAATAAATAATAAAATAAAAAGAAAAAGACTTTTTGTCTTCACATGAATGCACACTTTTCAAGGTGAGTGGAATATCTTTTTTCCTCTTAATCTCTTCAACATATCTTTTTGCCTCTTAATCTCTTCCACATATCTTTTGCCTCTTAATTTCTTCCACACATCTTTTTGCCTCTTAACCATGTCCATTGATTTTGCCTCTTGAGAATCTTGAGCACATGGATCAACCAAGATTTAATCTCCACCATTGCTTATTTCTTTTTGCCTCTTAATCTTGACTGTCCATTCATTTCTAAATTCCTTTATAAGGAGTCTCTCTCCTCATTCTTAATCATTCATATTTGCATTCATCTTTTGCAAGATCCATCTTTTGCATGATTCATCTTTTGCATAATTCATCTCTTGCATTATCATTCTCTTGGAGTCTTGGCATCTTAGCATCTTGGAATCTTGAAGCTTCTCAATCTTAGCATTTTGGAGCTATGATATTCTTAGATCTCTCATATTGAAACATTGCATCATCATTTCACTTTTATTCTTACATCATAGTTTAGTTTAATTATCAT
This sequence comes from Chamaecyparis obtusa, assembly GCA_027943335.1. NCBI lineage: Eukaryota > Viridiplantae > Streptophyta > Pinopsida > Cupressales > Cupressaceae > Chamaecyparis > Chamaecyparis obtusa. The sequence goes on from BSBK01011469.1 coordinate 55,969, forward strand.
TGCATTCTTAATCTAGTTTCCTTTATGCTATAGATTAGCTCACATAGTTTAATTAGCAAAGATTTGTAATACTTCTATCTTTTATTTTTATAGCTTAGCTTGCATCTTCATTCTAGCATAGTATTGCATTGCATTCTCATTTAGATTTCTTATGGATATTGACATTCTTGCCCTTTTCTTCATTGAATCTCTCATTGCATGGTTTACTAGCAAGGTTATAGGCTTAATAGCTCTAGCTGAGAGCAAACTTAAAATACCCTTGCACTCCATGCCTAGGGAGCTCTAAGTTGTTTTCTCAAAGTTTCTCTCTCATGGATTCCCTTGGATATAACTGTTGGGTGGATATTTTGCAACTGATAGTTTTGAGGAAAAAATTCAATTTACAAAATTTTGATACCAGCCACAGCGTGTGAGACAATTTCTCTCCTACCTTAAAGGGAAGGCTCCCCCTTCTCACCGTTCCTTGGATCAACTCAAGGTAAGAAAGAAGCTAAGAGATTATCAAAATAGGGTGTTACAAATATTCCTTCTTCTTATCTTTCAAGAAGGAATCCACTTACTCGAAGAATGAATAATGGGCAAAGCTTTAATCTCTAAACTACACTTCTATCTAAAAGTTGGAAACAATGATACCGATAAACCAACACCAACTCACAGGCTGATTGAAAAGTGTACCGGCTTGGTTCTATGACCTATTTATTTGATCTATAAGAAACACCTCTACCATTGGGGCACACAGACTTCCAAAAGTAGAGATTTTTCTAACTATTCTAACAAATTATATGAAAATGAGATGGTAATATAATCTACAGTCACAACTTCTAGTCTTATATTACCACAATTGCTCCCAGTCACAGCTTCGGCTCTAATTGTTTATAATCTTCAAATTGCTCTTAACAAAACACAAGAATCACATAAACAAAAAGATAGTGAAACTAAATTGTAGTCACAACTTCCAATTTGATTCCCCACAATTGCACTCAGTCACAGCTTCAGCTCCAATTGTTTCTTTCTATTTATATTTCTCCAAAATAGTACTACACAATCACAATTATGCTTGCACAAGTTTGGTAGAGCTCTCTCTTGCATAAAATTAAGATCATTATTTACAATGAGCCCTCTTGTATTTATAGGAGAGAGGCTATGAGAAAAATAAGGAAAACTAACTACCTAAGTTGACTTATTCAACATTACAATCCTTTGTAATATGATTACATGTAGTAAGATATGTAATTGCAAATTTTTACTTTACATGTTTCATTACATATGTAATTGCAATTTTATGCTTTACATGTTTCATTACATATGTAATTGCAATTTTATGCTTTACATGTAACTTGTCAAAATGCATGATGAAAAATAAACTAAGTGTCTAACAAAACACGACTTCTATTACATTAACCTCTATCAAAGAGGTTTTTCTTTCACCAAAATACTAAGTGCTGAAAATCTTCAAATCTGTACATGGATGGGAACATCTGCAGAAAATAACACTTTGACCTCTGCATTTGGTGGTATCAACAAATCACTGATTTTCGTTATCACCCATAAGTGGAAAACTGTTCACGATCCCTCTTATTGATCCTGCTACCACATGCTTGGAATCAATCTTGAAAGCATTATAATATTTATGAAACTTTGAGTTTCATCTTTTTCTCATCCGTGATGGTTGGCCCTTCTGACTTTGGATGAATACTTGTAGCACCGAGATGTTGGTGGCTCATGTCTGCAAACTATGCTTCAATAAATTCTGAAAAATGTTGCATTAGTGATCCATGAATGCAATTCGGGGATTTTGGGGTGCACTGCAGATTTGACTGCATGTAGTTCAATTTATAATATTTTATGTAGTTGGTCCAAAAAGTTCCTAATACAAGGGAAAAACATAGGACTTTAAGTGAAATCGAAGTTTTTGGACCCAACTACACTTAAGATTGCATGTGTAGTTGCATATGTAGTTCATTTTGCAATTGGGTCAAAAATCTCCGATTTGCACTTAGAATTGCTTTTTCAACTTGGGTATTGTAAGAGATTTTTTATGCGATTGTGCATTTGACTGCATGTAACAGTACATGCAGTTGGTGTAAAAATCTCCGATTTGGGTAAACTTAGAGTGGAGATTTTCGGGGTAGTTTCACTTTTGATTACATGTAACAGTACATGTAATAAGTCTCAAAAATCCTGATTTTGGAATTATAGTAAATTTGGAAGAAACTTTTGACGGAAATTTTTGAGGTGACTGCATATTTGATTACATGCAACAAAACATGTAATAGGTGCTAAAAATCCCGATTTTGAAACAAAGAAGAATTTAGGCAAATCGAAGATTTTTGAGGTGATTACATTTTGCATTACATGTGGAATGACATGTAGTAACATATGCAATGGATATGGAAAATTCCGAAATTTGTGGATTTTTAATTAATTAATTATTTTTTTTTATTTTTTTTTTAATAATAATTTTTTTAAAATTTTTTTTTAATTTTTTTTTTTTTTAAATTTATTATTATTTTTTTAATAATTTATTTTTTTGAACTTTTTTTTTTAAAATTTTTTTTTTATAAATTTTAAAAAGAACATATAATAAACAATACATAAGATGCAATTCAAGAATGACGAACCGCTTTTATGATATGTTATTAATACATTTTAAAACATAGAGGATACACCTACGAATCTATGAGAAAAATTGCGTAAGGTTGTCTCAATTTTGTGATGTCAAAATTGAGGACAACAATAATGACTTAGAGAAGTGCACATTTTAAAATACACAATTATATGTATTGTACTTCATAACATTGCTTTAGATTATGTATATCATTTTTATGTCATACCATATAATAATTTATAATAAAAATAATTATTGAACACTTGTTTATTATAATGAGAATTTACGAACCCATGAGAAGATAGCCCTCTCAAACTAATACTTGAAATGCAATATCAATTCATTATCTTGCTCCTAATTTAATGTTTACTTGGGTATTGTTATTGTTTTGACTACATAAATTTTCTTACAAATTGGATGGGCATATATCATAATTGAGTCTTGCACAGTTTACAATTGAGGCTTGTATGGTAGATATTTTGTAGAAAAGTGTTTTCTTTCAGAATATTGGTTAGACAGTCTACTGTTTTTGGAATCTACCTTTACGTTAGTGCGTTGATTAGACTGTACATTTCACATCCATCCACAGTTGAGGAATCCACCTTTATTTTAGTGGTCTGGTCTTTAATAAAGTAAGCTTCATACTTTTTTCTACTGTTTCCTAACTTTTCCACCAAATTTTATCTCCAGCGGAGTGCGTGGTCTTTTCATATAGTAGTTTCAGCTGATTAGATTCTTTTTTTCATTCTCAGTTATGTCAGATGTTTTATTTGATTGAAGGGCGATTCTTTTCTCCTTTTCTCTTTGTTTTTTAATAAGTGGATTATCTTTACTTTTCTTTCATAAATATAGCAAATCAAAAGAAAGCATTTCATTTGACAAGTTACAAGTTATTGAAGTATATATTTAGAAATGAATATAGGTAGAAAACACTTTTCTTAATTATTGTACTGACAAATGTAATTATACAATAGTATCATCTTTTAATTTATGTCATCAAAATAAAAAATAATAATACTGAAAAATAACAATTTTTCACTTATTTTTACGTTTTCAAATTCTTACTATTTATTATAAATTTTATCTCTCAACCTTTGCGACATCAGTTTTATCAAAAATAAATAAATAAATGAAAAATATAAATATAAATATAAGCATACTAATTCTATAATCTTAAAAAAATATAAGCATACTAATTCTATAATCATCTTTTTAACTATAAAAAATAATCTTGTTAATCTTGTTACAGTGATGAGAGCGAAATTGGAAACCCTCAAATATTACGAAGAAATGAAAAGAAAGGGAACAAAATGCTTGAGCAAGTGAATAAAGCCGTTGGAACATAGTTTACGAGCTTTTTCTTTGCATGCCGTTGGTGCGTCCGTCTGCTTGTTTAATTCAATAAAAATAACTAGAGAATAGCAAAAATAGACATTATTGCTTGAAAGTAGATTATGGCCTTGTCCTCCTTTTTAGTAGAAAGATATGTGGATTGCTTATTTATTAAGACTCAAAACACTAATCTAACTATAATGAGTACAGGTTAATTTTGAAGGTTTATTTTATTGTTTGAGTAGATTTTTAGTCTGAGATTTTTATTAAAGGTTGAGAATAATAAGAAAATATATAATATATTTAATACTATGTACGTTTATGTATTGTATTGATGATTTATTTAAATAATTTTGGATGTGTTTTTCATAATTTCAAGTTCTTGGAAATTAATAGAGAAAAACATTAGAAGATGTTAAATCACTATAATATTGATAAATGTATGAAAAACTATCATAGTAGCATTGATGTTAAAAGTTTTAGGGAATAATATCAAGGCAAAGACAAGTATTAGCAATGTGAAGGGTTTGCATGTGTTTACATAGGTTGGGAATGTGACCCATTTCTTTTTTATGAAAATAGCAGAAATATTTGATTATGTTTTTTTTATAAAAATGTCATAGTAGATTATAGAGTTAGAGCTTTTTGCCCATATCTTTTCTGCATTCCAACAGATTTACTCACTACATAAACAAAAGGGTTGACAATTGACGCATTTACTCTTTTGAAGACAACCCAAATAATTTTTCAAATGATTATATGCATATCATCTATTGCAGACACAAATCTACATTAATAAATAGGTAGAAGAAAAAAAGAAATGGAAAAAAAATCCTTAAAAATTTAAGTGATAGTTTGTAAGATGACTAAAAAATTTCAATGTGCTACAAAAACATATTAATAAACCAGTCGTATAAATATCAAAAAAATAATGAAGTCTCCATAAATGCGAATTGGTATAAATAAAGAAAATACCAATAATATGGGCACGATAGATAGAATATGGGCTATAAAATATAATTTATTTTGATAGGTTCACAAGAGTTCATTTAATCACTAGTTAAGATGAACAATTCAAAAAATGATACAATAGTACATAGCCTAGCGATAAGTACTAATAATAAGGATTCTTGATATTACATCCATCTCTATGAAAAACTATACTTGGACATAGGAAATATGGATAGAATGCATTTGATTTCTTATACTAGTGTTGAACTCACCAATTCAATTTTTCTTATTCCATTTTTAAGTAAAGTAAAAGCTCCAACTTAGGGAATTCACAAATAAGTGATGAAAATGATCGTAAATATTTTTATATCTTTATAATTAGCATTTTGTTTTATGTTTTTTTCTCAAGTGTGCTTCATTCTATCCAACCAACACTCATGCTCATCCTAATGATATATATTGAATTATTTTAAGCTATTGTTTTCGTGTTGGTAGTATTAGCTTGATACATTTTTATCTTATAATAAAAGATTCAAATATTTTGTCAAAATATGTTGTTTTATATTTTAAATCAAGTAAGAAAGATTATATACAATATGATAATAAGCAGATTGCCAAAAAATAGAATAAAAAGAACATTAATTATATTATTGTTGACATGAGTACATATTTGATCAACTGGTTATAGGGACAAACAACCCTATGAACATACATATTCCACTAGCTAGACATGTACACATGAAAAAATGTATATATCTTTCATAACTTCCATACACTATATTACAAATTTACAATGAGTAGAATTAAAGAAAGTTTGATCCTTAATTTTTTTTTTATTAATATGAAAAGGAGAGGACCCTAAACCCAAATAACAACACACCGGAGAACCATACTTCAGGACATTACATTTGGAATCCACCAAAGCCATCATAGAGAAAAATAGTTAAAAACCATATGAATAGTTCAACCAACTAACTCTAAACTATATAAAGGACTATTCTTATTCATATGACTATCTAACATCATTTTCCAATAACAAAAAAAACCTCTTCTACAAAGGAGAAGAAACATAATCCCAATTATAGCTATCACAATAAAAAATAATAACATCACAAAGTTTAACCATAACAGGAATAGTCTTAACAACATTCCAACTATAGAAAACTAAAAATATAAAATAAATCATTTAGAGCTAGAAATAGCCTCCAAGTCCTTTGAGAGGCGATTGTGGTTCTTCTTCCATTCATCAGCATCAACATCCTTAGGTTCCTCTTCCCCTTTCCTGTGTTGGTTCCTCTCCTTGGCACTTTTCCTCATTCTACTATTTCTCGTAGCCACTCCAAACACAACCTTCAACATTAAACTATTAATTAACCTCCATAAATAAGATATACCAACATTGAATTCCTCTTTAGAAACAGCATTAGGGATGAATTTTTTTGAGAGAAACCAATCTATTTGGAGTTCCTTAATCTAAGTCATCAGAGTATTTTCCTTTTCACACTTTTGGTTATGGGCCAGGGACTTGTTTTTCATTCATTCTTACTCTTGAATAATAGGAGTGGTACAATCCAATTTTACCCTCTCCTCAACATCCTCTAAATTGAAAGTAATCTCTGAGGATTTCTCTTCCTCAGTATTGTCTAGCTCCTTAGTTTTCTTATAATAGACTTTGTCATTTGAGATATCCATGTCTTCACTCCCCTTAGGTCCATACTCTTGGTAAGTTTCAAGAACCACCTCCTCCTCCATTTTTTTCTCTTTAATATTGTAAGAATTTGCCTAAGGAAAAGAATAGAAACCAAGATCTAGAAGCTCAAGAGATAGCACAAGAGAGACAAAATGTGATATGATCAAATGATCAAATAATGAATAATAGATTCAATGAATTGAATTTACAATGTAGGAATGCCTAAATATATAGGCAATGCAATAAGACTACATGATAAGGAGATGATAAGATATCACCCACACAAGGTGGAATCACATGTCCACCAAAGGTGGATCATCCTCCATTGTACATGAAAGTATGTGCAACATGTGCAATAATGAGAGGATGATAATGTGATAAGATCACTAAAGGTGGATCTCACACACAAAGAGGTATGAGAAGACAACTATGACCACCTAAAGTGGAGATTCTCCTAACCATGTGCTAAAATGAAATGCAAACTCCTAGGTGTCACAATGACAACTAATTATGCAAATGCATTATCCTAAGTAAACTTAAGTAAAGTGTAATTAGTAAATACTTAATTACACCAACACCCCCCCTTAAGTGCAACTTAGGGGAATGCACTTAAGCTCACAATACAAGATGGGTCCCGACTTCTAGGCCATGTTAGGTACCCATGTACAAAATGCAAGAACAATGCAATCTCTCATAAAGCGGAGAAAGAGGGAAAACCTCATCAGAAAAACCCTCCCCCCAAAAAAGAGGTGAATGCAAGAGGCATGCATGGATGGAGTAATCAAGACCCCCTTATTATGACATACATCATGCATATACAATAAAGAATCCCCCCAAAGGAAGGAAATAGGGAAGAGAGACAAAGTAGCCCCCCCTCAATGTTGAATCTCCTGCAAAGATGGTCCAAGATGTTGACCAATACTCCTCCATAGGAAGAAAATAGAGCAAATGTTGCACCAAGAATGTCAAAGTGTGACAAAATTAGGTACCAATGTCGATGTAGAATGACTGACGGAATGCCCATTGAGATATGATAGAGATAGGCATGGAGACACCTGCAAGCACCATGGGTACTCAACTAACAGGTTGGTATACTTGAATTTGTGTCATGCATCCATTGATGATTGGTTGGAGCATAACTTTCAAGAACCTAGTCCCATGATATTCCTAATCTACTAACATAGGGATTACATCAATTGTGTCATCAATGACAGGGTACAAAAAAATGTGGCACTTTATGATAGTGCGTGTACAACATTGCTCATGCAAGAGCATACAACATCAAATACAATGCAAGACTAGAAACATGTAGAAGATGAAGCCACCAATGATGCCCTATCAAATGCTGCAGAATAGGTGTCCTCCTATTGGCCTTGTGCTAGGAAGTCTTTGGGACAATATTGGCCTCCCCCCCTGCTGCCGGTTGGATGACCCTGCAAAACAGGTAGATACAAGTGGCAAAGAAAAAATTGTGTTCCCAATTTCACTTATTTATTAATATTTTATTTTTCAAAAACCCAATGAGTTTAAGAAAAATATTTATTAAAAAGCAAAAAAACTTTATTAAAAATAAAGGAAAAAAACACACTTGTTTTTTATTTTTTGGATTTAAAAAAACTTTATTAAAGAAAATCACAATTTGATTTTTTTTTAATTTTTAGATTAAAACAACACATCAAAAAAACTTTATTAAAAATAAAGGAAAAAAACAAAATATTTTTTTTAAAATTTTTGAGATTTAAAAACTTTATTAAAAAACTTAATAAAGAAAAACATATGTTTTATTAATAATAAAGTTTTTATTAAAAAACTTATAGAAAAAAAACATATAAAAACCAAATTATATTAAATAGTTTTAATTAAAAAAAAAACTATTAAAAGATATATATATATATATAAAAGTTTTTTAAAAAAAACTTTATAAAAAAACATTTTTAAAAAAAATTAAATTTTTTTTTTAAAAACCCCATTGGGGGCCGCACGCAGTGCTGTACGCACTGTGCAGTGCGTACCGCACTACAAAAAAGTGATGTATGCACTGTACAGTGCGATTAGTACTGTGCAGTGCGTACGCACTGCAGAACCAAAATATATATATTTTTTAAAAACTTTTAAAAACAAAAAACTGCCCCCCCTTTGATAATTTAATTTTTCAATTTTTAATTTTTGATTTTTTAAAAAATGAAATAATAAAAAGCGAAAATAAATAAAATCGTACCTCTATTGCGCAATCGCATCCATACGGCAGGGCAGGGAGGGAGATTTTTTTTTCCTCAGACCAACAGTGTCCGATTTCGATGAATGAATAGTCGATCTTGGGGTTTTTGGCCGCTCTGATCGCAATGGCAATGTCAACTTTGGCCCAAAGTGCTCCAATTTTGTAGATCGGCCTTAGGGTCCGATTTGCAAAAAAAAATTTCCTTCAATTTTGACTTTTGCCCAATATAGACAAATTTATAGTCAAAATTTATGGAAATAGCCACCCGAATGCAATGGTGAGGTCCGATCTTGCTCAAAACACTCCCACAAAATACCGATCCCGGATCTGAATCGTGGCTCTCTAAAAGTTGAAGCAATCAATGGCTCTCCAACGGCTATGCAATGAAAACTCCTTTGGCTCTGATACCATGTAAGAATTTGCCTAAGGAAAAGAATAGAAACCAAGATCTAGAAGCTCAAGAGATAGCACAAGAGAGACAAAATGTGATATGATCAAATGATCAAATAATGAATAATAGATTCAATGAATTGAATTTACAATGTAGGAGTGCCTAAATATATAGGCAATGCAATAAAACTACATGATAAGGAGATGATAAGATATCACCCACACAAGGTGGAATCACATGTCCACCAAAGGTGGATCATCCTCCATTGTACATGAAAGTATGTGCAACAATGAGAGGATGATAATGTGATAAGACCACTAAAGGTAGATCTCACACACAAAGAGGTATGAGAAGACAACTATGACCACCAAAAGTGGAGATTCTCCTAACCATGTGCTAAAATGAAATGCAAACTCATAGGTGTCACAATGACAACTAATTATGAAAATACATTATCCTAAGTAGCTTAAGTAAAGTGTAATTAGTAAATACTTAATTACACCAACAAATATCCTTCGTGAACCTCAACCTAGTAGATCTATGCTCCCCAAAGCTAGTTTCATACATTTTTTTCTCATGAGATATCCAACTTCTAGCCTTCCTGAGAGTCAGTTTATTCTTTCATTTCTTCCTTTTCCACATCAATATAATTACTTTTATCTCCAAGTTTGGTCTTCCTTATCTTGGCTAGTATGGGCTTCTTAGCTGACACTTTTTTTTTAATAGGAGTGGTCTCTAAGAGGGTTTCTTTAAAAGAAACACTAGGGGAGGGCTTATTGTTAGTAGAAAGAAGAAGAGTTTTTGATGAAGGGTGCTCCCCTTAATACCACAAACACACAACAGATATAGAGAAACAACAACAATATGCAAGAACAGAAAATTGGCTTCTTATTATCTCCACAAATGTGGAATTACAAACTTTCAGAATTACAATATGCAAAGCCACATGGGCATTCCCTTACAATATTCTGTAGGACAAAGCCTCGAACCAATACCCAGATCTACTACCCAGAATTATTCTGAACTGCCTAAGACAATAATACAACCTTCCTTATATAGGCATTTTCCACCGCCTGGGAAGGTTCCAGAATTTTTAGCCAATAAGGCCGACCAAACTTAGAATTTTTTTTTTTTTATTTTACATTTCATTATATCATAGTCGGCTCAAAATAAATTTTGAAACCCGAACAAAAATTTTGAAGAAAATTATTTTTCGCCATTTCAGGTGGCCCAACTTCCGAAGACCATAAGTCATCACCCGTTGACCCGCTCGGCTATTATAACCCCATTTCGGAAATGCCACGAAGCGCTCTACAGGCTTGACTGGCGCAAGCGCCTGTCACCCAAATTTTTGACCTCATCCGGGGCCTCTAAAGCCTTCAAAACTGAGTTCAAAGTTTCTGTACCCTGCTGCCAATACCGAAAATCTTCAATATCTTCCAACATACACTTGATCTGGAAATGAAACTTTACTGGCAGACTTATATGACCAAAACGAACCTCCAAGAAAGAAATCAGATCATTCTGAGCACATACGAAAATTACCAAAAATAGTAACTTTCCATAAATAGCAGCTCTGCACAAAATAGCCCTTATTGAACATAAAAACATAAATATTTTTGGGTGATGCAAGATTGCTCTTACACTCAAGATGCTCCTGCATCAGACACCTAGGGTAATTTGAGAAGTGACCCTGTCACGACTCAGGTGTGCAGAGGAAAACCAAGACGGTTAACCTCCTCCTTTGTTAGCCATGATGAATCTTCAACAGGTCATCCTTTCCACTTGACCAGATATTCTTCATATGTCCTGTTCCTTGTGCTTCTGCCAACACGACTGTCCAGTATATCTTCGATCTCCTTAGTGTCTGAACTGGTTGCTGGAATACTCCACTGTGCTGCTGTGATCTCATCTTCAACACCTCCTTCATGATACTCTGTCAGATCTGAAATGTTAAACACTCTTGAAATATTTAGCTCAGTAGGCAATTCTACCTCATATGCGTTTCCTGAATCATGTTTCTTCAGTATCGCACATGGCCCAAACTTCTTCATTTTCAGCTTGTTATATGTACCAACTGGAAACCGCTCCTTCCGCAAATGAACCATGACTTCATCACCAACCTGAAATTCCTTATACCTCCTTTTCTCATCTGCCTTAGCCTTATACTGTGCGTTCATCTTGGTAATATGCTTTCTCACCTCTTCATGGATGTTCTTCAAGTGTTCTGCAAAATCTTCAGCTTCAGCACTACTTATTTCCCCTTTATCTATCTTCCTTAATTCAGATGCATTTCTTGGACTACTTCCATATACAATCTGGAATGGTGATTTACCAGTGCTCCTGTTGACAGAATTATTGTATGCAAATTTCGCCTGTGGTAAAATCAAATCCCATCCTGTTGGCTTATCTCCAACCAAACATCTCAGCAAATTTCCCAAACTCCTATTCACCACCTCTGTCTGTCCATCAATCTGTGGATGATGTGATGAACTGAACTTCAAATCTGTCTTCAACTTCTTCCACAATGTACGCCAGAAATATCCAACAAACTTAGTGTCCCGATCTGAAACTATGGTCTTTGGCAAACCATGAAGTCTCACTACTTCTCTGAAAAACAATTCTGCTACATGAACAGCATCATTAGTCATCCTGCAGGGAATGAAATGTGCCATCTTTGAAAATCAGTCAACTACTACAAAAATTGAATCATGTCCCCGCTGTGTCCTCGGTAAACCAAGAACAAAGTCCATACTGATATCCTCCCAAGGCTTCTCTGGTATAGGTAATGGCTGATACAACCCTGTATTCTGCTTCACTCCTTTCGCCATCTGACATACTCTGCAACTCTGTACAAACTTCTTCACATCTTGCTGCAACTGCAGCCAATAATAATTCTCACTAACCAAACCAACGGTTTTATCATGACCAAAATGTCCAGCCAATCCTCCACTATGCTTCTCCTTGATGAGATTCTCCCTCATAGAACTTCGTGGAATGCACAACTGACTCCCTCTGAATAGCATATCATCCTGGATGATGAAATCCAACCATTTCGTCCTGTCTAGAGTAACAGGTTCTGCACAAGCTTTCCAAGATTCACCAAAATCAGGATCCTCTGGATATAAATTCTTGAGTTCCTTGAACCCAACCACCTCAATCTGCATCTCTGTCAGCAATAGTTGCCTTCTGCTAAGAGCATCTGCAACCCTATTAGACTTTCCACTTCTGTGTTTCAAAACAAATGTATAACTCTGCAAAAACTCAACCCATTTCAAATGCCTTTGATTCAATTTTCCTTGACTATTCAAATATTGCAAAGCTTGATGATCGGTATAAAAAAAAAACTCCTTAGGAAGCAGATAATGTCTCCACTTCTTTAATGCCTGAACTATAGCATAAAATTTCTGATCATAAATAGAATATTTCCTCTTGGCATCATTTAACTTCTCATTGAAATAAGCAACAGGTTTACCTTCTTGGCTCATAACAGCTCCTATTGCAGTACTACTAGCATCACAATCTACTTGAAACACCTTATTAAAATCTGGAAATGCTAAAACAGGTTGTTCTGTAACTTTTTGTTTCAACAATTGAAAACTCTTTTCTGCCCCATTAGTCCACTTAAATTCTTTTCTATCCCCTCTCATTGTTTCAGTCAAGGGTCCACAAATACTGCTAAAATTTCTGATAAACTTTCTGTAAAAGCTAGCTAGACCATGAAAAGATCTTACCTCAGTAGCATTCCTTGGAGTAGGCCATTCAAGAATAGCCTGTACCTTCTCTGGGTCCATTTTCAGACCTTCTGCTGAAACTACAAATCCCAAATACACTAACTCTTTCTTCACAAAACTGCACTTCTTCAAATTAATCAACAATTTCTCTTCTCTCAACTTCTCAAATACCATACGAATATGCATCATATGCTCCTCCAATGTCTTACTAAAGATCAAAATATCATCTAGGTAAACAATGACAAACTTACCCAAAAATTCTTTCAGAACCTCGTTCATGAGCCGCATGAAAGTGCTCAGTGCATTGGTTAGCCCAAAAGGCATGACTAACCACTCATACAGTCCTTCCTTTGTCTTGAAGGTAGTCTTCCATTCATCTCCTTCTCTGATCCGAATCTGATGATATCCACTTTTCAGATCTATCTTTGAGAAATACACAGCTCCACTCAAACAGTCTATAATATCATCCATTCGTGGCAATGAAAACCTGTACTTGATTGTGATCTTGTTTATTGCCCTAGAATCCGTACACATCCTCCATTCTCCATTCTTCTTTGGTGCTAATACCGCTGGTACAGCACAGGGACTCAGACTCTCACGGATCAATCCTTTTTGTAACAATTCATGTACTTGTCTGTTCAACTCCTCACTTTCTGCAGGTGTCATTCTGTGTGCTGCCTTATTCGGCAAACTGGCTCCTGGGATCAAGTCCATCTGATGACTGATCTTCCTGACTGGTGGTAATCCATCAGGCACGTTATCGGATACAATATCCTGAAACTCATTCAACAAATCTGCAACTTCTACAGGAACATCTTCTACTTCCTCTTTACCAACTTTTGGAATTAAAGCAAAACATACATGCTCATGCCTCATACCATCTAGGAATTTCCTTCCATCAACAAATGTTATTCTTGCATTACCACATACCTTTTCTTCGGTCTCCTTCAATGGCTTTAGCTTATGTCGTACTCCATCCTTTGTCAGGGAATAGGTATTCGCACGACCATCGTGTACAGCACATCTGTCAAACTGCCACGGTCTACCCAATAACATATGACATGCATCCATAGAGATGATATCACATAATACATCATCTTGGTATCCGCCGATCTTGAACTTCACCAGGCACTGTTCACTGACCATGACCTTGTGGTCATCCTGCACCCAGGCAATCCGATATGGATGTGGGTGTTTCTGTCTCTTGAGCTTCAACTTTGTCACCATCTCTTCTGACACCAAATTGTCAGTGCTTCCACTATCAATAATCACATCACAACATTTACCTTCGCACTTGCACCTAGTGCGAAACAGGCTCGTCCTTTGTTCAGGTTCACTCTCACCACTCAATAGGACTCTTCTGTTAATCAACGTTTCTCCTTTTTCAGCATCTTCAGAATTTGATGATCTGGCATCTTCATCTACATGTGCAACTCTAGCCTGGGCTTCATTTCTCCTGTCTGTTCTACCTTGGCGCTGAGGACATTCAAATGCCCTATGACCTTCTTCTCCACAGTGAAAACATGTTCCACGGAAGCCACCTCTTCCAGATCCTTGTCCTCTTCCTCTTCCTCTCTGATCTCTATTATTCTGATCCTGGAAGCGATTGGAATTATTTCCTCGCTGATTCTGACTACTACTGGCCTCATCCTTCTTTTTCGGATCCTCATTTCGGCCACCATATGACCGTCCACCAGATCGTCCACCGCGACCTCTTCCGTTTTGTTTGCTCTCAAACTTCTTGTTCAGCTTTTCCTCTACTTTTAGGGCAAACTGGTATGCCTCTTCAATACTATTCATTCGAACCAGATTCAGCTCCTCCTGAATGCTTGGCCTTAACCCATTAAGGTATCGGGCAACTTTCTCCTTATCAGCTTCTGCATGGCCTGTTCTGATGAGAAGTCGATAGAACTCCTCTGTATACTCCTGAATAGATCTTCCTGCTTGCTTCAAACTCTACATTTTCTTCAGTAGGTCAAGCTCATAATCAACAGGAATGAACTGTCGCTTCAATTTATCCACCATCCGATCCCATCTTGTGATTTTCTCCTTTCCCCTTCTATTTTACTCCAACTGAATCTCTTGCCACCATATCTTCGCATGACCTTTCAGTCTGGCTTTCGCAAATTTGACCCTATCAGGATCCTCAACATCTTCATACTCAAAATATTCCTCACATTCGTTGATCTAGTCGATCAATTCTTCTGGGTTAAGATTTTCAGAAAATGTAAGAACCTCAATCTTAGGTCTTTTTCCAATCTTAGAAATGGCCCGAAAAAGTCTTTCTTCCTCCTGGTTCACAATTTCAACTTCCCCTTCTTGATATTCTTCTTCGGCTTCATCCTCGCTTTCATCTCTGACATTAGCATTCATTCCTCTGCGAATCTCTTCTTGCAATGCTCGCACTTGTCTCTGCAGCTCTCTAACCTCAGGTGTCACAACACCCGCTCTTCTGCCACGTTCCCTTCGTGGAGGCATTTTCGCGATGCGCGCCGAAACCCTAACCACGGTCCTGGTGCAAACTGCCTCACAGTCGGCGATCTGTTTACACACTCAAGAACTCTTACTCTGATACCACCTGATGAAGGGTGCTCCCCTTAATACCACAAACACACAACAGATATAGAGAAACAACAACAATATGCAAGAACAGAAAATTGGCTTCTTATTATCTCCACAAATGTGGAATTACAAACTTTCAGAATTACAATATGCAAAGCCACATGGGCATTCCCTTACAATATTCTGTAGGACAAAGCTTCGAACCAATACCCAGATCTACTACCCAGAATTATTCTGAACTGCCTAAGACAATAATACAGCCTTCCTTATATAGGCATTTTCCACCGCATGGGAAGGTTCCAGAATTTTTAGCCAATAAGGCCGACCAAACTTAGAATTTTTTTTTTTTATTTTACATTTCATTATATCATAGTCGGCTCAAAATAAATTTTGAAAACCGAACAGAAATTTTGAAGAAAATTATTTTTCGCCATTTCAGGTGGCCCAACTTCCGAAGACCATAAGTCATCACCCGTTGACCCGCTCGGCTATTATAACCCCATTTCAAAAATGCCACGAAGCGCTCTACAGGATTGACCGGCGCAAGCGCTCGTCACCCAAATTTTTGACCTCATCCGGGGCCTCTAAAGCCTTCAAAACTGAGTTCAAAGTTTTTGTACCCTGCTGCCAATCCAAAAATCTTCAATATCTTCCAACATACACTTGATCTGGAAATGAAACTTTACTGGCAGACTTATATGACCAAAACGAACCTCCAAGAAAGAAATCAGATCATTCTGAGCACATACGAAAATTACCAAAAATAGTAACTTTCCATAAATAGCAGCTCTGCACAAAATAGCCCTTATTGAACATAAAAACATAAATATTTTTGGGTGATGCAAGATTGCTCTTACACCTAAGATGCTCCTGTATCAGACACCCGGGGTAATTTGAGAAGTGACCCTGTCACGACTCAGGTGTGCAGAAGAAAACCAAGACGGTTAACCTCCTCCTTTGTTAGCCATGATGAATCTTCAACAGGTCGTCCCTTCCACTTGACGAGATATTCTTCATATGTCCTGTTCCTTGTGCTTTTGCCAACACGACTGTCCAGTATGTCTTCGATCTCCTTAGTGTCTGAACTGGTTGCTGGAATACTCCACTGTGCTGCTGTGATCTCATCTTCAACACCTCCTTCATGATACTCTGTCAGATCTGAAATGTTAAACACTCTTGAAATATTTAGCTCAGTAGGCAATTCTACCTCATATGCATTTCCTGAATCATGTTTCTTCAGTATCGCACATGGCCTAAACTTCTTCATTTTCAGCTTGTTATATGTACCAACTGGAAACTGCTCCTTCCGCAAATGAACCATGACTTCATCACCAACCTGAAATTCCTTATACCTCATTTTCTCATCTGCCTTAGCCTTATACTGTGCGTTCATCTTGGTAATATGCTTCCTCACCTCTTCATGGATGTTCTTCAAGTGTTCTGCAAAATCTTCTTCTTCAGCACTACTTATTTTTCCTTTATCTATCTTCCTCAATTCAGATGCATTTTTTGGACTACTTCCATATACAATCTGGAATGGTGATTTACCAGTGCTCCTGTTGACAGAATTATTGTATGCAAATTCCGCCTGTGGTAAAATCAAATCCCATCCTGTTGGCTTATCTCCAACCAAACATCTCAGCAAATTTTTCAAACTCCTATTCACCACCTCTGTCTGTCCATCAGTCTGTGGATGATGTGATGAACTGAACTTCAAATCTGTCTTCAACTTCTTCCACAATGTACGCCAGAAATATCCAACAAACTTAGTGTCCCGATCTGAAACTATGGTCTTTGGCAAACCATGAAGTCTCACTACTTCTCTGAAAAACAATTCTGCTACATGAACAGCATCATTAGTCTTCCTGCAGGGAATGAAATGTGCCATCTTTGAAAATCGGTCAACTACTACAAAAATTGAATCATGTCCCCACTGTGTCCTCGGTAAACCAAGAAAAAAGTCCATACTGATATCCTCCCAAGGCTTCTCTGGTATAGGTAATGGCTGATACAACCCTGTATTCTGCTTCACTCCTTTCGCCATCTGACATACTCTGCAACTCTGTACAAACTTCTTCACATCTTGCTGCAACTGCAGCCAATAATAATTCTCACTAACCAAACCAACGGTTTTATCACGACCAAAATGTCCAGCCAATTCTCCACTATGCTTCTCCTTGATGAGATTCTCCCTCATAGAACTTCGTGGAATGCACAACTGACTCCCTCTGAATAGCATATCATTCTGGATGATGAAATCCAACCATTTCGTCCTGTCTAGAGTAACAGGTTCTGCACAAGCTTTCCAAGCTTCACCAAAATCAGGATCCTCTGGATATAAATTCTTGAGTTCCTTGAACCCAACCACCTCAATCTGCATCTCTGTCAGCAATAGTTGCCTTCTGCTAAGAGCATCTGCAACCCTATTAGACTTTCCACTTCTGTGTTTCAAAACAAATGTATAACTCTGCAAAAACTCAACCCATTTCAAATGCCTTTGATTTAATTTTCCTTGACTATTCAAATATTGCAAAGCTTGATGATCGGTATACAAAACAAACTCCTTAGGAAGCAGATAATGTCTCCACTTCTTTAATACCTGAACTATAGCATAAAATTCCTGATCATAAACAGAATATTTCCTCTTGGCATCATTTAACTTCTCACTGAAATAAGCAACAGGTTTACCTTCTTGGCTCATAACAGCTCCTATTGCAGTACCACTAGCATCACAATCTACTTGAAACACCTTATTAAAATCTGGAAGTGCTAAAACAGGTTGTTCTGTAACTTTTTGTTTCAACAATTGAAAACTTTTTTCTGCCCCATTAGTCCACTTAAATTCTTTTCTATCCCCTCTCATTGTTTCAGTCAAGGGTCCACAAATACTGCTAAAATTTATGATAAACTTTTTGTAAAAGCTAGCTAGACCATGAAAAGATCTTACCTCAGTAGCATTCCTTGGAGTAGGCCATTCAAGAATAGCCTGTACCTTCTCTGGGTCCATTTTCAGACCTTCTGCTGAAACTACGAATCCCAAATACACTAACTCTTTCTTCACAAAACTGCACTTCTTCAAATTAATCAACAATTTCTCTTCTCTCAACTTCTCAAATACCATACGAATATGCATCATATGCTCCTCCAATGTCTTACTAAAGATCAAAATATCATCTAGGTAAACAATGACAAACTTACCCAAAAATTCTTTCAGAACCTCGTTCATGAGCCGCATGAAAGTGCTCAGTGTATTGGTTAGCCCAAAAGGCATGACTAACCACTCATACAGTCCTTCCTTTGTCTTGAAGGCAGTCTTCCATTCATCTCCTTCTCTGATCCGAATCTGATGATATCCACTTTTCAGATCTATCTTTGAGAAATACACAGCTCCACTCAAACAGTCCATAATATCATCCATTCGTGGCAATGGAAACCTGTACTTGATTGTGATCTTGTTTATTGCCCTTGAATCCATACACATCCTCCATTCTCCATTCTTCTTTGGTGCTAATACTGCTGGTACAGCACAGGGACTCAGACTCTCACGGATCAATCCTTTCTGTAACAATTCATGTACTTGTCTGTTCAACTCCTCACTTTCTGCAGGTGTCATTCTGTGTGCTGCCTTATTCGGCAAACTCGCTCCTGGGATCAAGTCCATCTGATGACTGATCTTCCTGACTGGTGGTAATCCATCAGGCACGTTATCGGATATAATATCTTGAAACTCATTCAACAAATCTGCAACTTCTACAGGAACATCTTCTACTTCCTCTTGACCAACTTTTGGAATTAAAGTAAAACATACATGCTCATGCCTCATACCATCTAAGAATTTCCTTCCATCAACAAATGTTATTCTTGCATTACCACATACCTTTTCTTCGGTCTCCTTTAATGGCTTTAGCTTATGTCGCACTCCATCCTTTGTCAGGGAATAGGTATTCGCACGACCATCGTGTACAGCACATCTGTCAAACTGCCACGGTCTACCCAATAACATATGACATGCATCCATAGAGATGATATCACATAATACCTCATCTTGGTATCCGCCGATCTTGAACTTCACCAGGCACTGTTCACTGACCATGACCTTGTGGTCATCCTGCACCCAGGCAATCCGATATAGATGTGGGTGTTTCTGTCTCTTGAGCTTCAACTTTGTCACCATCTCTTCTGACACCAAATTGTCAGTGCTTCCACTATCAATAATCACATTACAACATTTACCTTCGCATTTGCACCTAGTGCGAAACAGGCTCCTCCTTTGTTTAGGTTCATTCTCACCACTCAACAGGACTCTTCTGTTAATCAACGTTTCTCTTCTTTCAGCATCTTCAGAATTTGATGATCTGGCATCTTCATCTACATGTGCAACTCTAGCCTGGCCTTCATTTCTCCTGTCTGTTCTACCTTAGCGCTGAGGACATTCAAATGCCCTATGACCTTCTTCTCCACAGTGAAAACATGTTCCACGGAAGCCACCTCTTCCAGATCCTTGTCCTCTTCCTCTTCATCTTTGATCTCTATTATTCTGATCCTGGAAGCGATTGGAATTATTTCCTCGCTGATTCTGACTACTACTGGCCTCATCCTTCTTTTTCAGATCCTCATTTCGGCCACCATATGACCGTCCACCAAATCGTCCACCGCGACCTCTTCCGTTTTGTTTGCTCTCAAACTTCTTGTTCAGCTTTTCCTCTACTTTTGGGGCAAACTGGTATGCCTCTTCAATACTATTCATTCGAACCAGATTCAGCTCCTCCTGAATGCTTGGCCTTAACCCATTAAGGTATCGGGCAACTTTCTCCTTATCAGCTTCTGCATGGCCTGTTCTGATGAGAAGTCGATAGAACTCGTCTGTATACTCCTGAACAGATCTTCCTGCTTGCTTCAAACTCTGCATTTTCTTCAGTAGGTCAAGCTCATAATCAACGGGAATGAACTGTCGCTTCAATTTATCCACCATCTGATCCCATCTCGTGATTTTCTCCTTTCCCCTTCTATTTCGCTCCAACTGAATCTCTTGCCACCATATCTTCGCATGACCTTTCAGTCTGGCTTTCGCAAATTTGACCCTATCAGGATCCTCAACATCTTCATACTCAAAATATTCCTCACATTCGTTGATCCAGTCGATCAATTCTTCTGGGTTAAGATTTCCAAAAAATGTAAGAACCTCAATCTTAGGTCTTTTCCCAATCTTAGAAATGGCCCGAAAAAGTCTTTTTTCCTCCTGGTTCACAATTTCGACTTCCCCTTCTTGATATTCTTCTTCGGCTTCATCCTTGCTTTCATCTCTGACATTAGCATTCATTCCTCTGCGAATCTCTTCTTGCAATACTCGCACTTGTCTCTGCAGCTCTCTAATCTCAGGTGTCACAACACCAGCTCTTCCGCCACGTTCCCTTCATGGAGGCATTTTCGCGATGCGCGCCGAAACCCTAACCACGGTCCTGGTGCAAACTGCCTCACAGTCGGTGATCTGTTTACACACTCAAGAACTCCTGCTCTGATACCACCTGATGAAGGGTGCTCCCCTTAATACCACAAACACACAACAGATATAGAGAAACAACAACAATATGCAAGAACAGAAAATTGGCTTCTTATTATCTCCACAAATGTGGAATTACAAACTTTCAGAATTACAATATGCAAAGCCACATGGGCATTCCCTTACAATATTCTGTAGGACAAAGCCTCGAACCAATACCCAGATCTACTACCCAGAATTATTCTGAACTGCCTAAGACAATAATACAGCCTTCCTTATATAGACATTTTCCACCGCATGGGAAGGTTCCAGAATTTTTAGCCAATAAGGCCGACCAAACTTAGAATTATTTTTTTTTTATTTTACATTTCATTATATCATAGTCAGCTCAAAATAAATTTTGAAACCCGAACAGAAATTTTGAAGAAAATTATTTTTCGCCATTTCAGGTGGCCCAACTTCCGAAGACCATAAGTCATCACCCGTTGACCCGCTCGGCTATTATAACCCCATTTCAGAAACGCCACGAAGCGCTCTACAGGCTTGATCGGTGCAAGCGCCCGTCACCCAAATTTTGGACCTCATCCGGGGCCTCTAAAGCCTTCAAAACTGAGTTCAAAGTTTCTGTACCCTGCTGCCAATAACGAAAATCTTCAATATCTTCCAACATACACTTGATCTGTAAATGAAACTTTACTGGCAGACTTATATGACCAAAACGAACCTCCAAAAAAGAAATCAGATCATTCTGAGCACATACGAAAATTACCAAAAATAGTAACTTTCCATAAATAGCAGCTTTGCACAAAATAGCCCTTATTGAACATAAAAACATAAATATTTTTGGGTGATGCAAGATTGCTCTTACACCCAAGATGCTCCTGCATCAGACACCCGGGGTAATTTGAGAAGTGACCCTGTCACGACTCAGGTGTGCAGAGGAAAACCAAGACGGTTAACCTCCTCCTTTGTTAGCCATGATGAATCTTCAACAGGTCGTCCTTTCCACTTGACCAGATATTCTTCATATGTCCTGTTCCTTGTGCTTCTGCCAACACGACTGTCCAGTATATCTTCGATCTCCTTAGTGTCTGAACTGGTTGCTGGAATACTCCACTGTGCTGCTGTGATCTCATCTTCAACACCTCCTTCATGATACTCTGTCAGATCTGAAATGTTAAACACTCTTGAAATATTTAGCTCAGTAGGCAATTCTACCTCATATGCGTTTCCTGAATCATGTTTCTTCAGTATCGCACATGGCCCAAACTTCTTCATTTTCAGCTTGTTATATGTACCAACTGGAAACCGCTCCTTCTGCAAATGAACCATGACTTCATCACCAACCTGAAATTCTTTATACCTTCTTTTCTCATCTGCCTTAGCCTTATACTGTGCATTCATCTTGGTAATATGCTTCCTCACCTCTTCATGGATGTTCTTCAAGTGTTCTGCAAAATTTTCTGCTTCAGCACTACTTATTTCTCCTTTATCTATCTTCCTCAATTCAGATGCATTTCTTGGACTACTTCCATATACAATCTGGAATGGTGATTTACCAGTGCTCCTGTTGACAGAATTATTGTATGCAAATTCCGCCTGTGGTAAAATCAAATCTCATCCTGTTGGCTTATCTCCAACCAAACATCTCAGCAAATTTCCCAAACTCCTATTCACCACCTCTGTCTGTCCATCAGTATGTGGATGATGTGATGAACTGAACTTCAAATCTGTCTTCAACTTCTTCCACAATGTATGCCAGAAATATCCAACAAACTTAGTGTCCCAATCTGAAACTATGGTCTTTGGCAAACCATGAAGTCTCCCTACTTCTCTGAAAAACAATTCTGCTACATGAACAGCATCATTAGTCTTCCTGCAGGGAATGAAATGTGCCATCTTTGAAAATCGGTCAACTACTACAAAAATTGAATCATGTCCCCGCTGTGTCCTCGGTAAACCAAGAACAAAGTCCATACTGATATCCTCCCAAGGCTTCTCTGGTATAGGTAATGGCTGATACAACCCTGTATTCTGCTTCACTCCTTTCGCCATCTGTCATACTCTGCAACTCTGTACAAACTTCTTCACATCTTGCTATAACTGCGGCCAATAATATTTCTCACTAACCAAACTAACAGTTTTATCACGACCAAAATATCCAGCCAATCCTCCACTATGCTTCTCCTTGATGAGATTCTCCCTCATAGAACTTCGTGGAATACACAACTGACTCCCTCTGAATAGCATATCATCCTGGATGATGAAATCCAACCATTTCGTCCTGTCTAGAGTAACAGGTTCTGCACAAGCTTTCCAAGCTTCACCAAAATCAGGATCCTCTGGATACAAATTCTTGAGTTCCTTGAACCCAACCACCTCAATCTGCATCTCTGTCAGCAATAGTTGCCTTCTGCTAAGAGCATCTGCAACCTTATTAGACTTTCCACTTCTGTGTTTCAAAACAAATGTATAACTCTGCAAAAACTCAACCCATTTCAAATGCCTTTGATTCAATTTTCCTTGACTATTCAAATATTGCAAAGCTTGATGATCAGTATACAAAACAAACTCTTTAGGAATCAGATAATGTCTCCACTTCTTTAATGCCTGAACTATAGCATAAAATTTCTGATCATAAACAGAATATTTTCTCTTGGCATCATTTAACTTCTCACTGAAATAAGCAACAGGTTTACCTTCTTAGCTCATAACAGCTCCTATTGCAGTACCACTAGCATCACAATCTACTTGAAACACCTTATTAAAATCTGGAAGTGCTAAAACAGGTTGTTCTGTAACTTTTTGTTTCAACAATTGAAAACTTTTTTCTGCCCCATTAGTCCACTTAAATTCTTTTCTATCCCCTCTCATTGTTTCAGTCAAGGGTCCACAAATACTGCTAAAATTTCTAATAAACTTTCTGTAAAAGCTAGCTAGACCATGAAAAGATCTTACCTCAGTAGCATTCCTTAGAGTAGGCCATTCAAGAATAGCCTGTACCTTCTCTGGGTTCATTTTCAGACCTTTTGCTGAAACTACAAATCTCAAATACACTAACTCTTTCTTCACAAAACTGCACTTCTTCAAATTAATCAACAATTTCTCTTCTCTCAACTTCTCAAATACCATACGAATATGCATCATATGCTCCTCCAATGTCTTACTAAAGATCAAAATATCATCTAAGTAAACAATGACAAACTTAGCCGAAAATTCTTTCAGAACCTCGTTCATGAGCCGCATGAAAGTGCTCAGTGCATTGGTTACCCCAAAAGGCATGACTAACCACTCATACAGTCCTTCCTTTGTCTTTAAGGCAGTCTTCCATTCATCTGCTTCTCTGATCTGAATCTGATGATATCCACTTTTCAGATCTATCTTTGAAAAATACACAGCTCCACTCAAACAGTCCATAATATCATCCATTCGTGGCAATGGAAACCTGTACTTGATTGTGATCTTGTTTATTGCCCTAGAATCCGCACACATCCTCCATTCTCTATTTTTCTTTGGTGTTAATACCGTTGGTACAGCACAGGGACTCAGACTCTCACGGATCAATCCTTTCTGTAACAATTCATGTACTTGTCTGTTCAACTCCTCACTTTCTGCAGGTGTCATTCTATGTGCTGCCTTATTCGGTAAACTCGCTCCTGGGATCAAGTCCATCTGATGACTGATCTTCCTGACTGGTGGTAATCCATCGGGCACGTTATCGGATACAATATCTTGAAACTCATTCAACAAATCTGCAACTTCTACAGGAACATCTTCTACTTCCTCTTTACCAACTTTTGGAATTAAAGCAAAACATACATGCTCATGCCTCATACCATCTAGGAATTTCCTTCCATCAACAAATATTATTCTTGCATTACCACATACTTTTTCTTCGGTCTCCTTCAATGGCTTTAGCTTATGTCGCACTCCATCCTTTGTCAGGGAATAGGTATTCGCACGACCATCGTGTACAGCACATCTGTCAAACTGCCACGGTTTACCCAATAACATATGACATGCATCCATAGAGATGATATCACATAATACCTCATCTTGGTATCCGCCGATCTTGAACTTCACCAGGCACTGTTCACTGACCATGACCTTGTGGTCATCCTGCACCCAGGCAATCTGATATGGATGTGGGTGTTTCTGTCTCTTGAGCTTCAACTTTGTCACCATCTCTTCTGACACCAAATTGTCAGTGCTTCCACTATCAATAATCACATCACAATATTTACCTTCGCACTTGCACCTAGTGCGAAACAGGCTCCTCCTTTGTTCAGGTTCATTCTCACCACTCAACAGGACTCTTCTGTTAATCAACGTTTCTCATCTTTCAGCATCTTCAGAATTTGATGATCTGGCATTTTCATCTACATGTGCAACTCTAGCCTGGCCTTCATTTCTCCTGTCTGTTCTACCTTGGCGCTGAGGACATTCAAATGCCCTATGACCTTCTTCTCCACAGTGAAAACATGTTCCACGGAAGCCACCTCTTCCAGATCCTTGTCCTCTTCCTCTTCCTCTCTGATCTCTATTATTCTGATCCTGGAAGCGATTGAAATTATTTCCTCGCTGATTCTGACTACTACTGGCCTCATCCTTCTTTTTCGGATCCTCATTTCGGCCACCATATGACCGTCCACCAGATCGTCCACCGCGACCTCTTCCGTTTTGTTTGCTCTCAAACTTCTTGTTCAGCTTTTCCTCTACTTTTAGGGCAAACTAGTATGCCTCTTCAATACTATTCATTCGAACCAGATTCAGCTCCTCCTGAATGCTTGGCCTTAACCCATTAAGGTATCGAGCAACTTTCTCCTTATCAGCTTTTGCATGGTTTTTTCTGATGAGAAGTCGATAGAACTCCTCTGTATACTCCTGAACAGATCTTCCTGCTTGCTTCAAACTCTGCATTTTCTTCAGTAGGTCAAGCTTATAATCAACAGGAATGAACTGTCGCTTCAATTTATCCACCATCCGATCCCATCTCGTAATTTTCTCCTTTCCCCTTCTATTTCGCTCCAACTGAATCTCTTGCCACCATATCTTCGCATGACCTTTCAGTCTGGCTTTCACAAATTTGACCCTATCAGGATCCTCAACATCTTCATACTCAAAATATTTCTCACATTCGTTGATCCAGTCGATCAATTCTTCTCGGTTAAGATTTCTAGAAAATGTAGGAACCTCAATCTTAGGTCTTTTCCCAATCTTAGAAATGGCTCAAAAAAGTCTTTTTTCCTCCTGGTTCACAATTTCGACTTCCCCTTCTTGATATTCTTCTTCGGCTTCATCCTCGCTTTCATCTCTGACATTAAGATTCATTCTTCTGCGAATCTCTTCTTGCAATGCTCGCAATTGTCTCTGCAGCTCTCTAACCTCAGGTGTCACAACACTAGCTCTTCCGCCACGTTCCTTTCGTGGAGGCATTTTCGCGATGCGCGCCGAAACCCTAACCACGGTCCTGGTGCAAACTGCCTCACAGTCGGCGATCTGTTTACACACTCAAGAACTCCTGCTCTGATACCACCTGATGAAGGGTGCTCCCCTTAATACCACAAACACACAACAGATATAGAGAAACAACAACAATATGCAAGAACAGAAAATTGGCTTCTTATTATCTCCACAAATGTGGAATTACAAACTTTCAGAATTACAATATGCAAAGCCACATGGGCATTCCCTTACAATATTCTATAGGACAAAGCTTCGAACCAATACCCAGATCTACTACCCAGAATTATTCTGAACTGCCTAAGACAATAATACAGCCTTTCTTATATAGGCATTGTCCACCGCCTGGGAAGGTTCCAGAATTTTTAGCCAATAAGGCCGACCAAACTTAGAATTATTTTTTTTTTATTTTACATTTCATTATATCATAGTCGGCTCAAAATAAATTTTGAAACCCGAACAGAAATTTTGAAGAAATTTATTTTTCGCCATTTCAGGTGGTCCAACTTCCGAAGACCATAAGTCATCACCCGTTGACCCGCTCGGCTATTATAACCCCATTTCGAAAATGTCACGAAGCGCTCTACAGGCTTGACTGGCGCAAGCGCTTGTCACCCAAATTTTTGACCTCATCCGGGGCCTCTAAAGCCTTCAAAACTGAGTTCAAAATTTTTGTACCCTGCTGCCAATACCGAAAATCTTCAATATCTTCCAACATACACTTGATCTGGAAATGAAACTTTACTGGCAGACTTATATGACCAAAACGAACCTCCAAGAAAGAAATCAGATCATTCTGAGCACATACAAAAATTACCTAAAATAGTAACTTTCCATAAATAGAAGCTCTGCACAAAATAGCCCTTATTGAACATAAAAACATAAATATTTTTGGGTGATGCAAGATTGCTCTTACACCCAAGATGCTCCTGCATCAGACACCCGCGGTAATTTGAGAAGTGACCCTGTCACGACTCAGGTGTGCAGAGGAAAACCAAGACGGTTAACCTCCTCCTTTGTTAGCCATGATGAATCTTCAACAGGTCGTCCTTTCCACTTGACCAGATATTCTTCATATGTCCTGTTCCTTGTGCTTCTGCCAACACGACTGTCCAGTATATCTTCGATCTCCTTAGTGTCTGAACTGGTTCCTGAAATACTCCACTGTGCTGCTGTGATCTCATCTTCAACACCTCCTTCATGATACTCTGTCAGATCTGAAATGTTAAACACTCTTGAAATATTTAGCTCAGTAGGCAATTCTACCTCATATGCGTTTCCTAAATCATGTTTCTTCAATATCGCACATGGCCCAAACTTCTTCATTTTCAGCTTGTTATATGAACCAACTGGAAACCGCTCCTTCCGCAAATGAACCATGACTTCATCACCAACCTGAAATTCCTTATACCTCCTTTTCTCATCTGCCTTAGCCTTATACTATGCGTTCATCTTGGTAATATGCTTCCTCACCTCTTCATGGATGTTCTTCAAGTGTTCTGCAAAATCTTCAGCTTCAGCACTACTTATTTCTCCTTTATCTATCTTCCTCAATTCAGATGCATTTCTTGGACTACTTCCATATACAATCTGGAATGGTGATTTACCAGTGCTCCTGTTGAACGAATTATTGTATGCAAATTTTGCCTGTGGTAAAATCAAATCCCATCTTGTTGGCTTATCTCCAACCAAACATCTCAGCAAATTTCCCAAACTCCTATTGACCACCTCTATCTGTCCATCAGTCTGTGGATGATGTGATGAACTGAACTTCAAATCTATCTTCAACTTCTTCCACAATGTACGCCAGAAATATCCAACAAACTTAGTGTCCCGATCTGAAACTATGGTCTTTGGCAAACCATGAAGTCTCACTACTTCTCTGAAAAATAATTCTGCTACATGAACAGCATCATTAGTCTTCCTGCAGGGAATGAAATGTACCATCTTTGAAAATTGGTCAACTACTACAAAAATTGAATCATGTCCCCGCTGTGTCCTCGGTAAACGAAGAACAAAGTCCATACTGATATCCTCCCAAGGCTTCTCTGGTATAGGTAATGGCTGATACAACCCTGTATTCTGCTTCACTCCTTTCGCCATCTGACATACTCTGCAACTCTGTACAAACTTCTTCACATCTTGCTGCAACTACGGCCAATAATAATTCTCACTAACCAAACCAACGATTTTATGACGACCAAAATGTCCAGGCAATCCTCCACTATGCTTCTCCTTGATGAGATTCTCCCTCATAGAACTTCATGGAATGCACAACTGACTCCCTCTAAATAGCATATCATCCTGGATGATGAAATCCAACCATTTCGTCCTGTCTTGAGTAACAGGTTCTGCACAAGCTTTCCAAGCTTCACCAAAATCAGGATCCTCTGGATACAAATTCTTGAGTTCCTTGAACCCAACCACCTCAATCTGCATCTCTGTCAGCAATAGTTGCCTTCTGCTAAGAGCATCTGCAACCCTATTAGACTTTCCACTTCTGTGTTTTAAAACAAATGTATAACTCTGCAAAAACTCAACCCATTTCAAATGCCTTTGATTCAATTTTCCTTGACTATTCAAATATTGCAAAGCTTGATGATCGGTATACAAAACAAACTCATTAGGAAGCAGATAATGTCTCCACTTCTTTAATGTCTGAACTATAGCATAAAATTTCTGATCATAAACAGAATATTTCCTCTTGGCATCATTTAACTTCTCACTGAAATAAGCAACAGGTTTACCTTCTTGGCTCATAACAGCTCTTATTGCAGTACCACTAGCATCACAATCTACTTGAAACACCTTATTAAAATCTGGAAGTGCTAAAACAGGTTGTTCTGTAACTTTTTGTTTCAATAATTGAAAACTCTTTTCTGCCCCATTAGTCCACTTAAATTCTTTTCTATCCCCTCTCATTGTTTCAGTCAAGGGTCCACAAATACTGCTAAAATTTCTGATAAACTTTCTGTAAAAGCTAGCTAGACCATGAAAAGATCTTACCTTAGTAGCATTCCTTAGAGGAGGCCATTCAAGAATAGCCTGTACCTTCTTTGAGTCCATTTTCAGACCTTCTGCTGAAACTACAAATCCCAAATACACTAACTCTTTCTTCACAAAACTGCACTTCTTCAAATTAATCAACAATTTCTCTTCTCTCAACTTCTCAAATACCATACGAATATGCATCATATGCTCTTCCAATGTCTTACTAAAGATCAAAATATCATCTAGGTAAACAATGACAAACTTACCCGAAAATTCTTTCAAAACCTCGTTCATGAGCCGCATGAAAGTGCTCAGTGCATTGGTTAGCCCAAAAGGCATGACTAACCACTCATACAGTCCTTCCTTTGTCTTGAAGGCAGTCTTCCATTCATCTCCTTCTCTGATCCGAATCTGATGATATCCACTTTTCAGATCTATCTTTGAGAAATACACAGCTCCACTCAAACAGTCCATAATATCATCCATTCGTGGCAATGGAAACCTGTACTTGATTGTGATCTTGTTTATTGCCCTAGAATCCGTACACATCCTCCATTCTCCATTCTTCTTTGGTGCTAATACCGTTGGTACAGCACAGGGACTCAGACTCTCACAGATCAATCCTTTCTGTAACAATTCATGTACTTGTCTCTTCAACTCCTCACTTTCTGCAGGTGTCATTCTGTGTGCTGCCTTATTCGGAAAACTCGCTCCTGGGATCAAGTCCATCTGATGACTGATCTTCCTGACTGGTGGTAATCCATCAAGCACGTTATCAGATACAATATCCTGAAACTCATTCAACAAATCTGCAACTTCTACAGGAACATCTTCTACTTCCTCTTTACCAACTTTTGGAATTAAAGCAAAACATACATGCTCATGCCTCATACCATCTAGGAATTTCCTTCCATCAACAAATGTTATTCTTGCATTACCACATACCTTTTCTTCGGTCTCCTTCAATGGCTTTAGCTTATGTCGCACTCCATCCTTTGTCAGGGAATAGGTATTCGCACGACCATCGTGTACAGCACATCTGTCAAACTGCCACGGTCTACCCAATAACATATGACATGCATCCATAGAGATGAGATCACATAATACCTCATCTTGGTATCCGCCGATCTTGAACTTCACCAGGCACTGTTCACTGACCATGACCTTGTGGTCATCCTGCACCCAGGCAATCCGATATGGATGTGGGTGTTTCTGTCTCTTGAGCTTCAACTTTGTCACCATCTCTTCTGACACCAAATTGTCAGTGCTTCCACTATCAATAATCACATCACAATATTTACCTTCGCACTTGCACCTAGTGCGAAACAGGCTCCTCCTTTGTTCAGGTTCATTCTCACCACTCAACAGGACTCTTCTGTTAATCAACGTTTCTCCTTTTTCAGCATCTTCAGAATTTGATGATCTGGCATCTTCATCTACATGTGCAACTCTAGCCTGGCCTTCATTTCTCCTGTCTGTTCTACCTTGGCGCTGAGGACATTCAAATGCCCTATGACCTTCTCCACAGTGAAAACATGTTCCACGGAAGCCACCTCTTCCAGATCCTTGTCCTCTTCCTCTTCCTCTCTGATCTCTATTATTCTGATCCTGGAAGCGATTGGAATTATTTCCTCGCTGATTCTGACTACTACTGGCCTCATCCTTCTTTTTCGGATCCTCATTTCGGCCACCATATGACCGTCCACCGCGACCTCTTCCGTTTTGTTTGCTCTCAAACTTCTTGTTCAGCTTTTCCTCTACTTTTAGGGCAAACTGGTATGCCTCTTCAATACTATTCATTCGAACCAGATTCAGCTCCTCTTGAATGCGTGGCCTTAACCCATTAAGGTATTGGGCAACTTTCTCCTTATCAGCTTCTGCATGGCCTGTTCTGATGAGAAGTCGATAGAACTCTTCTGTATACTCCTGAACAGATCTTCCTGCTTGCTTCAAACTCTACATTTTCTTCAGTAGGTCAAGCTCATAATCAACAGGAATGAACTGTCGCTTCAATTTATCCACCATCCGATCCCATCTCGTGATTTTCTCCTTTCCCCTTCTATTTCGCTCCAACTGAATCTCTTGCCACCATATCTTCGCATGACCTTTCAGTCTGGCTTTCGCAAATTTGACCCTATCAGGATCCTCAACATCTTCATACTCAAAATATTCCTCACATTCGTTGATCCAGTCGATCAATTCTTCTGGGTTAAGATTTCCAGAAAATGTAGGAACCTCAATCTTAGGTCTTTTCCCAATCTTAGAAATGGCCCGAAAAAGTCTTTCTTCCTCCTGGTTCACAATTTCGACTTCCCCTTCTTGATATTCTTCTTCGGCTTCATCCTCGCTTTCATCTCTGATATTAAGATTCATTCCTCTGCGAATCTCTTCTTGCAATACTCGCACTTGTCTCTGCAGCTCTCTAACCTCAGGTGTCACAACACCAGCTCTTCCGCCACGTTCCCTTCGTGGAGGCATTTTCGCGATGCGCGCCGAAACCCTAACCACGGTCCTGGTGCAAACTGCCTCACAGTCGGCGATCTATTTACACACTCAAGAACTCCTGCTCTGATACCACCTGATGAAGGGTGCTACCCTTAATACCACAAACACACAACAGATATAGAGAAACAACAACAATATGCAAGAACAGAAAATTGGCTTCTTATTATCTCCACAAATGTGGAATTACAAACTTTCAGAATTACAATATGCAAAGCCACATGGGCATTCCCTTACAATATTCTGTAGGACAAAGCCTCGAACCAATACCCAGATCTACTACCCAGAATTATTCTGAACTGCCTAAGACAATAATACAGCCTTCCTTATATAGGCATTTTCCACCGCCTGGGAAGGTTCCAGAATTTTTAGCCAATAAATCCGACCAAACATAGAATTATTTTTTTTTATTTTACATTTCATTATATCATAGTCGGCTCAAAATAAATTTTGAAACCCGAACAGAAATTTTGAAGAAAATTATTTTTCACCATTTCAGGTGGCCCAAGTTCTGAAGACCATAAGTCATCACCCGTTGACCCGCTCGGCTATTATAACCCCATTTTGAAAACACCACGAAGCGCTCTACAGGCTTGACCGGCGCAAGCGCTCGTCACCCAAATTTTTGACCTCATCCGGGGCCTCTAAAGCCTTCAAAACTGAGTTCAAAGTTTCTGTACCCTGCTGCCAATACCGAAAATCTTCAATATCTTCCAACATACACTTGATCTGGAAATGAAACTTTACTGGCAGACTTATATGACCAAAACGAACCTCCAAGAAAGAAATCAGATCATTCTGAGCACATACGAAAATTACATAAAATAGTAACTTTCCATAAATAACAGCTCTACACAAAATAGCCCTTATTGAACATAAAAACATAAATATTTTTGGGTGATGCAAGATTGCTCTTACACCCAAGATGCTCCTGCATCAGACACCCGGGGTAATTTGAGAAGTGACCCTGTCACGACTCAGGTGTGCAGAGGAAAACCAAGACGGTTAACCTCCTCCTTTGTTAGCCATGATGAATCTTCAACAGGTCGTCCTTTCCACTTGACCAGATATTCTTCATATGTCCTGTTCCTTGTGCTTCTGCCAACACGACTGTCCAGTATATCTTCGATCTCCTTAGTGTCTGAACTGGTTGCTGGAATACTCAACTGTGCTGCTGTGATCTCATCTTCAACACCTCCTTCATGATACTCTGTCAGATCTGAAATGTTAAACACTGGTGAAATATTTAGCTCAGTAGGCAATTCTACCTCATATGCGTTTCCTGAATCATGTTTCTTCAGTATCGCACATGGCCCAAACTTCTTCATTTTCAGCTTGTTATATGTACCAACTGGAAACCGCTCCTTCCGCAAATGAACCATGACTTCATCACCAACCTGAAATTCCTTATACCTCCTTTTCTCATCTGCCTTAGCCTTATACTGTGCGTTCATCTTGGTAATATGCTTCCTCACCTCTTCATGGATGTTCTTCAAGTGTTCTGCAAAATCTTCAGCTTCAGCACTACTTATTTCTCCTTTATCTATCTTCCTCAATTCAGATGCATTTCTTGGACTACTTCCATATACAATCTTGAATGGTGATTTACCAGTGCTCCTGTTGACAGAATTATTGTATGCAAATTCCGCCTGTGGTAAAATCAAATCCCATCCTGTTGGCTTATCTCCAACCAAACATCTCAGCAAATTTCCCAAACTCCTATTCACCACCTCTGTCTGTCCATCAGTCTGTGGATGATGTGATGAACTGAACTTCAAATCTGTCTTCAACTTCTTCCACAATGTACGCCAGAAATATCCAACAAACTTAGTGTCCCGATCTGAAACTATGGTCTTTGGCAAACCATGAAGTCTCACTACTTCTCTGAAAAACAATTCTGCTACATGAACAGCATCATTAGTCTTCCTGCAGGGAATGAAATGTGCCATCTTTGAAAATCGGTCAACTACTACAAAAATTGAATCATGTCCCCGCTGTGTCCTCGGTAAACCAAGAACAAAGTCCATACTGATATCCTCCCAAGGCTTCTCTGGTATAGGTAATGGCTGATACAACCCTGTATTCTGCTTCACTCCTTTCGCCATCTGACATACTCTGCAACTCTGTACAAACTTCTTCACATCTTGCTGCAACTGCGGCCAATAATAATTCTCACTAACCAAACAAACGGTTTTATCACGACCAAAATATCCAGCCAATCCTCCACTATGCTTCTCCTTGATGAGATTCTCCCTCATAGAACTTCGTGGAATGCACAACTGACTCCCTCTGAATAGCATATCATCCTGGATGATGAAATCCAACCATTTCATCCTGTCTAGAGTAACAGGTTCTGCACAAGCTTTCCAAGCTTCACCAAAATCAGGATCCTCTGGATACAAATTCTTGAGTTCCTTGAACCCAACCACCTCAATCTGCATCTCTGTCAGCAATAGTTGTCTTCTGCTAAGAGCATCTGCAACCCTATTAGACTTTCCACTTCTGTGTTTCAAAACAAATGTATAACTCTGCAAAAACTCAACCCATTTCAAATGCCTTTGATTCAATTTTCCTTGACTATTCAAATATTGCAAAGCTTGATGATCGGTATACAAAACAAACTCTTTAGGAAGCAGATAATGTCTCCACTTCTTTAATGCCTGAACTATAGCATAAAATTCCTGATCATAAACAGAATATTTCCTCTTGGCATCATTTAACTTCTCACTGAAATAAGCAAAAGGTTTACCTTCTTGGCTCATAATAGCTCCTATTGCAGTACCACTAGCATCACAATCTACTTGAAACAGCTTATTAAAATCTGGAAGTGCTAAAACGGGTTGTTCTGTAACTTTTTGTTTCAACAATTGAAAACTCTTTTCTGCCCCATTAGTCCACTTAAATTCTTTTCTATCCCCTCTCATTATTTCAGTCAAGGGTCCACAAATACTGCTAAAATTTCTGATAAACTCTCTGTAAAAGCTAGCTAGGCCATGAAAAGATCTTACCTCAGTAGCATTCCTTGGAGTAGGCCATTCAAGAATAGCCTGTACCTTCTCTGGGTCCATTTTCAGACCTTCTGCTGAAACTAAAAATCCCAAATACACTAACTCTTTCTTCACAAAACTGCACTTCTTCAAATTAATCAACAATTTCTCTTCTCTCAACTTCTCAAATACCATACGAATATGCATCATATGCTCCTCCAATGTCTTACTAAAGATCAAAATATCATCTAGTTAAACAATGACAAACTTACCCAAAAATTCTTTCAGAACCTCATTCATGAGCCGCATGAAAGTGCTCAGTGCATTGGTTAGCCCAAAAGGCATGACTAACCACTCATACAGTCCTTCCTTTGTCTTGAAGGCAGTCTTCCATTCATCTCCTTCTCTGATCCGAATCTGATGATATCCACTTTTCAGATCTATCTTTGAGAAATACACAGCTCCACTCAAACAGTCCATAATATCATCCATTCGTGGAAATGGAAATCTATACTTGATTGTGATCTTGTTTATTGCCCTAGAATCCATACACATCCTCTATTCTCCATTCTTCTTTGGTGCTAATACCGCTGGTACAGCACAGGGACTCAGACTCTCACTGATCAATCCTTTTTGTAACAATTCATGTACTTGTCTGTTCAACTCCTCACTTTCTGCAGGTGTCATTCTGTGTGCTGCCTTATTCGGCAAACTCGCTCCTGGGATCAAGTCCATCTGATGACTGATCTTCCTGACTGGTGGTAATCCATTAGGCACGTTATCGGATACAATATCCTGAAACTCATTCAACAAATCTGCAACTTCTACAGGAACATTTTCTACTTCCTCTTTACCAACTTTTGGAATTAAAGCAAAACATACATGCTCATGCCTCATACCATCTAGGAATTTCCTTCCATCAACAAATGTTATTCTTGCATTACCACATACTTTTTCTTCGGTCTCCTTCAATGGCTTTAGCTTATGTCACACTCCATCCTTTGTCAGGGAATAGGTATTCGCACGACCATCGTGTACACCACATCTGTCAAACTGCCACGGTCTACCCAATAACATATGACATGCATCCATAGAGATGATATCACATAATACCTCATCTTGGTATCCGCCGATCTTGAACTTCACCAGACACTGTTCACTGACCATGACCTTGTGGTCATCCTGCACCCAGGCAATCCGATATGGATGTGGGTGTTTCTGTCTCTTGAGCTTCAACTTTGTCACCATCTCTTCTGACACCAAATTGTCAGTGCTTCCACTATCAATAATCACATCACAACATTTACCTTCGCACTTGCACCTAGTGCGAAACAAGCTCCTCCTTTGTTCAGGTTCATTCTCACCACTCAACAGGACTCTTCTGTTAATCAACGTTTCTCCTCTTTCATCATCTTCAAAATTTGATGATCTGGCATCTTCATCTACATGTGCAACTCTAGCCTGGCCTTCATTTCTCCTGTCTGTTCTACCTTGGCGCTGAGGACATTCAAATGCCCTATGACCTTCTTCTCCACAGTGAAAACATGTTCCACGGAAGCCACCTCTTCCAGATCCTTGTCCTCTTCCTCTTCCTCTCTGATCTCTATTATTCTGATCTTGGAAGCGATTGGAATTATTTCCTCGCTGATTCTGACTACTACTGGCCTCATCCTTCTTTTTCGGATCCTCATTTCGGCCACCATATGACCGTCCACCAGATCGTCCACCGCGACCTCTTCCGTTTTGTTTGCTCTCAAACTTCTTGTTCAGCTTTTCCTCTACTTTTAGGGCAAACTGGTATGCCTCTTCAATACTATTCATTCGAACGAGATTCAGCTCCTCCTGAATGCTTGGCCTTAACCCATTAAGGTATCGGGCAACTTTCTCCTTATTAGCTTCTGCATGGCCTGTTCTGATGAGAAGTCGATAGAACTCCTCTGTATACTCCTGAACAGATCTTCCTGCTTGCTTCAAACTCTACATTTTCTTCAGTAGGTCAAGCTCATAATCAACGGGAATGAACTGTCGCTTCAATTTATCCACCATCCGATCCCATCTCGTGATTTTCTCCTTTCCCCTTCTATTTCGCTCCAACTGAATCTCTTGCCACCATATCTTCGCATGACCTTTCAGTCTGGCTTTCGCAAATTTGACCCTATCAGGATCCTCAACATCTTCATACTCAAAATATTCCTCACATTCGTTGATCCAGTCGATCAATTCTTCTGGGTTAAGATTTCCAGAAAATGTAGGAACCTCAATCTTAGGTCTTTTCCCAATCTTAGAAATGGCCCGAAAAAGTCTTTCTTCCTCCTGGTTCACAATTTCGACTTCCCCTTCTTGATATTCTTCTTCGGCTTCATCCTCGCTTTCATCTCTGACATTAAGATTCATTCCTCTGCGAATCTCTTCTTGCAATGCTCGCACTTGTCTCTGCAGCTCTCTAATCTCAGGTGTCACAACACCAGCTCTTCCGCCACGTTCCCTTCATGGAGGCATTTTCGCGATGCGCGCCGAAACCCTAACCACGGTCCTGGTGCAAACTGCCTCACAGTCGGTGATCTGTTTACACACTCAAGAACTCCTGCTCTGATACCACCTAATGAAGGGTGCTACCCTTAATACCACAAACACACAACAGATATAGAGAAACAACAACAATATGCAAGAACAGAAAATTGGCTTCTTATTATCTCCACAAATGTGGAATTACAAACTTTCAGAATTACAATATGCAAAGCCACATGGGCATTCCCTTACAATATTATGTAGGACAAAGCCTCGAACCAATACCCAGATCTACTACCCAGAATTATTCTGAACTGCCTAAGACAATAATACAGCCTTCCTTATATAGGCATTTTCCACCGCCTGGGAAGGTTCCAGAATTTTTAGCCAATAAGGCCGACCAAACTTAGAATTTTTTTTTTTTTATTTTACATTTCATTATATCATAGTCAGCTCAAAATAAATTTTGAAACCTGAACAGAAATTTTGAAGAAAATTATTTTTCGCCATTTCAGGTGGCCCAACTTTCGAAGACCATAAGTCATCACCCGTTGACCCGCTCGGCTATTATAACCCCATTTCGGAAACGCCACGAAGCGCTCTATAGGCTTGACCGGCGCAAGCGCTTGTCACCCAAATTTTCGACCTCATCCGGGGCCTCTAAAGCCTTCAAAACTGAGTTCAAAGTTTCTGTACCCTGTTGCCAATACCGAAAATCTTCAATATCTTCCAACATACACTTGATCTGGAAATGAAACTTTACTGGCAGACTTATATGACCAAAACGAACCTCCAAGAAAGAAATCAGATCATTCTGAGCACATACGAAAATTACCAAAAATAGTAACTTTCCATAAATAGCAGCTCTGCACAAAATAGCCCTTATTGAACATAAAAACATAAATATTTTTGGGTGATGCAAGATTGCTCTTACACCCAAGATGCTCCTGCATCAGTTTTGTTGTTTTTTCATTCTTGGGTTTAGGATTTGAGCTCTCAGGGAGTGGTCCATTGCTAACCAGCTTAATTTTTACTTTACTTTTGGCTGTTTCATCAGTTTGATGTCCTTCCTTCTGAGGATACATAAGACACCTAATTCTAATAGGGGAGTTTCTACACACTAATTGATATAAGACATAAATCAAACCCTGCTGCATAGGAAGAGATTCACCTTTATTTATGGTACTGTTCATAGACAAAAACATAAAATAGGAAACATTTAATTTATCAGCATGCCAATGGGAAAATGATACCAATGAAAAGTGGTAAACATGTCCTCAAGCATAAAGTATTTCATCATATAAAGGAAAACCAAAGCATATAGAGAAAGAAGGGAGGAACAATCCTTTCAACCTTGTCACCTTCATAATCAAGCTTAGTAGCCTCAACAATATGGTCCGCAGTCACATAAAATTTAACACTCCCTATAGCCACACTTCCTTGATGACGTATACAATTGATGATGAAGAAGTTGACAAACCTATTTCAAAGAATAAAACATGTAAAAAAGGAGGGAGATGGAGGGAAATGAAGCTCCCAAGCCTCAACCTTGTTATCCAAGGCTATTAACTAGCCTTGTCCTTGGAAATTTGATTCTAGATTTATTAAATACCTTTCCAATGAATTAAATGGTTTGCAATTCGGAGCTAGGACTAGAAAGCTATGCCTTATCCAAGTGGACCTATTTTTTATATATAGTTTTTTGATAAATTTTTATAGTTTTGATAGGTTATTTGTAATAAACATTATTGTGACTCTTCATTTAATTTCCAATGGATTCTTATGACCCTTGGGATCCATCATATTTGTATAAACTCCAATTTAGAATTGAATGGATCACTTTTTGGCTTGCTATCTTGTTGTTAGTCTTTTCAGTTTTTATGTTAAATTTGACAATACCACAGGTTTCGCACCAGGTATTGTAATTTGATATCATAATTCGAATCAAATTTTGTGTCCTTATGTAGTCCCTTTAGTATTATAACCTAATAATAATGGAGAATGGAGAATGTGTATTGGTTCTAGAGCCATAAAGAGGATTACAAGAAAGTATAGGTTTTCTTTTCCTAGGATGGATAATATAATGGATTGTTTGAGTGGAGGAAATATTTCACAAAGATTGATTTGAAGAGTGATTATCATCAAATCAAAATCAAAGAAGGTGATGAGTGGAAGACAACATTCAAGAGAAATGAAGGATTATATAAATGGTTAGTGATGCCTTTTGGAATGTCCAATGCACCTAGTACTTTCATCAGACTAATGAATAAGGTATTGAACAAATTATTGAGTAAGTTAGTGATTGTTTATCTTGACGACATTCTGATTTTCAGTAAAAATAAGGAATATCATTTATTATAGATGAGACAAGTGTTGGACAGATTAAGGGAAGAGAAGTTGATAATAAACATCAAGAAGTATTATTTTATGAAAGAGGAGATAGTGTACTTGA
The DNA here is from genome assembly GCA_027943335.1 of Chamaecyparis obtusa. Taxonomy (NCBI): domain Eukaryota; kingdom Viridiplantae; phylum Streptophyta; class Pinopsida; order Cupressales; family Cupressaceae; genus Chamaecyparis; species Chamaecyparis obtusa. Next base: position 95,858 of record BSBK01011469.1, read on the forward strand.
GATTTGTGATCTTGATAGATGGATTGAAGATGGATCCTAAGAAGGTTAATGAAATTTTTGAATGGCCTACACTTGAAAGTGTTGGAGAGTTCAGATTATTTCATGGATTGCCTAGTTTCTATCTAAAGTTCATTATGAATTTTAGTTTAGTTCATAGTCCTATGACTGAGACAATGAGAGAAGATATGAAATAATTCAATTAGACATATGAAGCACTAAAAGACTTGTGTTAGCTTTACCTAATTTCAATACAGTATTTCAAGTGGATTGTGATGAAAGTGGGAATGCAATTTGAGTAGTGTTAACTCAAGAAGGTGGACCTATTTCTTATTTTAGTGAGAATTTGAATGTTTCAAAGAGAATATATTTAGTTTATGATCAGGAATTCTATCCCATTTTTCAAGCCTTGAAAAAATGGATACATTACTTATTTCCTAAGGAATTTGTATTATATATTGATCATCAAGCATTGCAATATTTGAATAGTCAAGATAGGTTGAATCAAGAACATATGAGATGGGTTGAATTCTTTCCGAGTTATACTTTTGTGTTGAAGCATAGGAGTGGTAAATCAAAAAATGTTGCTAATGCTTTGAGTCAAAAAAGGAATTTTCTAGTAGACATGAGAATTGAGGTGTTAAGATCTAATGCGTTAAAGAATTTGTATGAGGATGATTGTGATTTTGTAGAACCTTGGAAAGATTGTAGAGAACCTATTGTAGTAGACTGAATAAAATGGCTAGATTATTTCATTCAAGAAGGTATGTTATTCAAAGGAATCCATTTGTTTCATACCTAGGAGTTCAATGAGAGTTAATTTAATTAAGGAAAATAATTGTAGAAGATTAGTTAGACACTTTGGTTTTGATAATATAGTGGCTTTGATGAGTGACAATTACATTTGGCTTCATATTCATAATGATGTAAGGAAATGTGTTTAGATTTGTAGCATTTATCAAATTTCTAAGCTAAGTAGTCAGAAAGTGGGGTTGTATACAACTTTGACAGTGCTAACTAGACCATGGGAACACATTAGTGTGGATTTTTTACTTGGATTTCCTAAGACACTAAGAAGTAATGATTCTATATTTGAGGTAGTGGATGGGTTTTATAAGATGTCACATTTCATTCATTTTAAAAAGACTACAAATGAAGTACATGTAACAATTTCTTTTTCCAAAGAGATTGTGACATTGTATGGGTTATCTAGAAGCATAGTTTCAGACAGAGATTGTGAATTTGTTGGGTATATTTGGTGAACACTTTGAAAGAAGATGAATACTGATTTAAAGTTTAGTTCAACATTTCATCCATAGACAGATGGACAAGAAGAGGTAGTGAACATGAGTTAGGGAACTTGTTGAGATTTTTGGTTGGGGAAAATATTGTGAACTGAGATTTAGTCTTAGCACAAGTAGAGTTTGCATATAATAATTTTGTGAATAGGAGTACATGGAAGATACTATTTGAGATAGTCATAGGTTTTCACCCTAAAGTAATATTAGAGTTAAGAGATATTGGTCAAGAGGTTAAGATGAATGCAAAAGGAGAGGAGTTTCTAGAGGTTATGAAGTCATTACATGAAGAAGTCCAAAATAATTTGGAGAAAATGAATCAGAAGTATAAGGAGTTTGTAGGAGATGAAGTGATGGTATATATGAAGAAGGGGATATTTCAAGTTGGAACCTACAATAAGTTGAAGATGAGAAAGTTTGAATGTGTAAAACCTTAAGGAGATTTGTTTCAGGGAATGGATATGAAGTGATGTTACTAGAAGACATGGACATATAGTTTCATGCCCAAATTCCATGAGAAAAAAACATACCAATTTTTTTTAAAAAAGCATAAAGTTATCTTACTAACGTTACACGGTTGCATGTTAAGTGTTTAAAAGGATTAATATTACTAATGTTATAGACATGAATGTTCAAGCAATTTCTATAAGTTTTCTCCAAGAAGGTAAGACATGAACTGGTATATTGATACCCAAGGATAAGGGAAGTGATTGCAAAATCTGATGAATGAGGGGAATCATGACAAGCTAGAAATGAACTTGCCAACACCCCTCAATCAAGAGTTACAATATGTTTAGAACCCAAGGTTACAATTTTACTAGGTTAATTTATCATTTACGAGCACATTCCCCTAATAAAATTTAATTTAAACATATACTCAATTACTCTATTACTCAAGTTGCACTTTTAAAAGTAATTTAATCCAATATATAATGTCTTTACGAATTATAACATCCTTCCTAGTTTTCAAGTAATTAATTTAATTTTAAAAAATTCATTAAATTTCTACTACATTCTTCCTATGATTAATTAATAATTAAGCATTACCTTTGTTAATAAATATCTTTTTAGTATTTATTTTATTAAATCTTTTAAAATTACATATAATCTCTCATCAAAAACTATTATTAAGTTCAAGTAAAATAAAATGTACATTAAATTAACAAAGAGAAATTTTTCCCTAACATAATTCTAATGGTTGCAAATTTAATTCGTAATGAAAATCCAATAATATACCAAATCAAATAAATAACTACGCTAGAATTTTTAAAGAATAAATAAATCAACTTGTTAAAGAATTTTAAGAATTTAAATAAATTTTCATATTTACAGTGCTGGTTTTGAGGAGCATATTCAAGAATGAAAATTTCAAGTTTCATATTTTTAGATATATATACACATATATACATTTGTGTATATATGTATATATACATATTTAAATATATATAAATAAATTTTTGGCTTCAAACATGCAGGTCTGTTATTTTAACCTTGCTTTTTTTTGTGTTTAAAAATGCTAATATCCAATATTTCTTTAATGTTTTCTCTTTTATAAAAGTTAAAATAAAAAAAATAACAGTGGGGACCCACCGGTTGCAACCCGACACAGTCTGCGGATAAAATGTTTTCTCTAATTATATATATAAACAAATTATTTTCTCCTAACTGAATAGCGTCAACAACGAAATAAATTTTTTTATTATAAGTATATATTATTTTCTCAAATAAAGAAATGTTTCAAATGGACAGGGAAATATAGTTTGTCGTTTCTTCAATAGATTTTTATTTAACAGGTCAATGGTTTTTTTAATTATCTTAAGCGAATGCATTAGTCTGACGCAATATGTGCCAATGACGTCAGGGCCGTTCTAATCACAGTGACGCAATATGGGCGGTTAGAGTAGGGTGAAGACTGTTGACCCGAGTTCATGGATAAGAAATGGGTTGGGTTGGGTCGGGTCAATGATTTATTTTAAAGCCATCATAATTTAACAAGTCTTTGTCCTACTTTTACACCTGTTACCTAAAATACAATGGATCACTTTGACCAAATTTGTTTTGAAACATAGTGATAATTTATAAGAACATTAACATTAATATTTATATCATTACCTAGATCTAGTATTAATATGCAGATACTTTTTGATGGGAGATTAATTATCTTTCGATATGCCTGTAGTTGTAGATATTATTCTAGAAAAGAAAAGGGAAGATAATCTACTTTCACAGATATAAAAAAGCAAAGAAAACATAGAATGGAATTTTGTCTAAAAATTCTGAAAAGATTAAGAAAAAAAATCTTATCAACCGGAGAAAATAAAAGACGAAGCACTCAGCTGGACATATACTTTAATGTAGAAAAAGTATGAAAAAAGCAAGAGCACTAATAACATCAAGCTAGATTCCAGAACTGTAGATGAATGTGAAAGTGAAACCTACTTTATCAAAGACCAGAGCAGTCTAGTCAACATTAAGAAAGAGAATGGTTTTTTGCACAGTAACCACAAAAGACTCAATTATAATATATGCCCCTCCAATAATTTTGTAAGGAAATTGTGATGAAAACAATAACAATAAACTCGTAAAAGATAATGGATGTATATTATATTTTTAGTATTACTTTAAGAGCACTATCTTTTCAATGGGACATAAATTGTAATCATAATATTTAAGGTGTCCTTTATTTGTTAAGTTATATTATAATATTTAGGTGTTCAATAATTATTTTTATTGTCAAGGGTATTTGGTTCAATATTAAAGTTCTATTATAGGTACATAAATAATGCTGAGTTCAAATTTACTTTAATATAAATTTTTATTATTTTTATTTTAAATTTAAATATTTAAGTAGCTTAAAAAGATATGCATGATTTAAAATAATGTTATAAATTTATAAGCCATCAAAAAATACTAATACAAACTTCTTCAAAAAAAAATTGAAGATGAAGTTCATCAAACTTTGATATATAGATGGTAAAAATTATGTAAGGATGAATTCCAGTGAGAAGGATGAATCTAGGAGTAAAAATTATAAAATAAGAAACTTGAACTTAGAATAAGCATAGATTTTGTGTTGTACATGATATAATGATTGAAATACCACACAACAAAGACAAAAGAAAATTAGATTTCTAGGATTTTCATCCAAGCATTCATTATCCAAATAAAAAGCTATACTCCCTAAAGAGTAAGCAATGAATGAAAGCATGGTTTTGATATATTACCTTTAAATATTTCTCATAGTAGTCCAATGAGTTCCTACTTGATCACTAAATTTTTTAGGTGTCATGATAAAATAGCTCCTTATGTGCTGCTAAATTAGTCAATGAATACTAGAATAGCGTCTAGTTTGAATTCATATTGGTAATGAACATATACATGTTTTATGAGAAAGATGAAACTGAAAGGCCTAAAATTGTGTTTCTATATCATGACAACATTTACTTAAGATTTATTTGTCCAGAAAATTCAGCAATAAGAATATTTAAAGATGTAAAAATGTGATTCATCTTATTATATATTTTAGCTTTGTAATCCATACTGTTTATAAAGAACTTTTGGGGGAGATAGTCTATAGAGAATTGCAATATATTTTTTTGGGTTGGTGGGTGGGAGTGATTTATAATGAAGAGAATGAATTCATTTCTTTCTTCTTTCAAGTATTGTAATCGATTTGTATTTTTTATTTTGATTACAAAGCATTTTGGTTCATCACTATTGACCAATATAAATTTTTCATAATGTGTCAAGTAATAGGTAAAAGAAAAATAATATTTTATGAAGAACATGTCATATTTTCATGCTGAGTTGTTTTATTTATCTTCTATTTGAGGATTATAGTTGTTCTTTTTCATGTACCCTTGTCACTTTGTAGGTCATTCTTAGTTCAATGCTAAGAAAAAGTGAATCATTATGAAATAATTTATACTAATAAATACGAAAGATTTATTTTATTGAATAGGAGATTACATAATCACATGTAAATATCAAAGAAATTTCCCAAAAAATATTTGAAATTCTATTGTTAGAGGAGCAAATTTCAATGTAATATTTTTTTCTAAAAGACATAAACTTTATACAATGTTCATATAGAAATACAAAAAGAAGTATGCTTTTCAAAGAATAAAATTCATGTGTGTAGATGTGCACAAGTATAAAGAAAATAATATTTCATAGTCAAAGTTTTCAAATTACACTAGTAGAGATACACATGCATGTAGGAAATATAGAAAAAACATGTCATATAATATTATTAAGGCCACACCCCCATAAACATTTATTTTCTAAAATTAGTTTTCTATCATAAAATTTGCACCTTTCAAAATGAATTTTCATTTCTAAATTTTAAGATAGATTTGCACTACAAAGTTTACATATTTTTAAAAAAAGAAAATAGAATTTTCTATTATATACATAAACTTGAATTTGAATTTTAAAAGATAAAATTACTAAATACAATGCATAGTTTATATAGATAAACAAAGTTTGTCCATAAAGTTGTGACTAATTTTAGAAGAGTTCATCTATTCAAAGCTTATTATTTCCTTCAATATTATTCCAAAGAAAAGAACGATTTTAGTTACAAATGTTTTATCATGAAAGCATGAAATTTAATTTTTAATATGAATATGGGTTGTGAATGTTTCAACGAAGTGTGGTTTCATAGAATCCAATGGCTTGAGAATTTTATAGCATAGACTTGTTGCAAAGACTTCAGCCAATTTCAAACAAATGCAATTGGCAATTCAAAAGAAAAATTGGGAATTCAAACTATCACGAATTCCTATTGTTGAAATTGGAAATGAGAGTAATGAAATCACTACATGTGGAAGAGATGGAAGTTTGTGTTTAGTCTACTTGAACATCATGAGATGTTTACATTGCAAGATTAACCTCTTATTTTTAATTGTTTCTTTATAAATAAAGGTAAAAATAATATACTTTTACAACTATTCAACAATGAAAATTAATATAATCCAAACTAAATTTTAAATAATATTCATAATTCCAAAGGTACAAAAGTAGTAAACAATATTTTATAATCAATAATAATAAAACTATATCTCTTTTATGAGAATTTTCTTTCTATTAAGAAATATATTTAATTATGTAATAAAATGATTAATATGTTTATAATACATCATCCATCAACATCCCTTTTTCACTCATAACTTCAAAAGCTCTAAATCAGTCACAATATACATATAGGTAGTACATGTTTAACATTATTCGTCTACTCAAAATAGACTGTACATACCCTCAATAATACATTAGAGCATGACTATTGTTTAGACTGACCAAGAAATAAAGGTAAGAAAAAATATTTTAGCTTAGGATGTAGATGTAGACCAACTTCCCCTATTTTCTAAGTCACCTGTATTTCTTTCATTATTAATGAAACGTGAGATATCTATTGGCAATTGAACAGTTTGTGGGGTACCAAGAAATGAACTTCTAATTGTATTTAATCTATCAACCACCTCAATCATATCAGGTCGCTCTTGAGGTGACCACCTTGTGCAGAACAACCCAATTTGTATAAACTGAGTAAGGCATTCCATTACCATTGATGTCTCTGATTCATGAGCATCTATCAAAAGGCAATCATCTACCACATCTGAAATTCTGTTAGGAAAATGCATTTCGATCCATTTTTGTAAATTGATTCCTTCACTGAACATATCATCTGTTGGTCTCTTCCTTGTCAACAATTCTAAAACTAAAATTCCATAACTGTATACATCTCCTTTTGTAGTAATATTTCCACCCATTCCATACTCTATAACAAAAAACACATAAGAATAATTTACTCCTATATCATTTGAAGCTTTGGATGGTTTATCGAATAAACAAAAAAAATTACTAGTAAAATAGATAGAGCAATAATGAGAAATATGTACCTGGTGCAATGTATCCAATAGATCCTTTAAGTGCATTTGTAGAGGACAAGGCATCCATAGAATTCCCAAAAATAAGATTGGAAAGGCCAAAATCTGCTATACATGAGGTCATATCATCTGCGAATAGCACATTGCTAGGCTTGAGATCACAATGGATCACTTGAACAAAACAATAATGATGAAGATAAGCCATTCCTTGTGCTATCTCTATTGCTGTCCTTATTCGATCACTCAAATTTAATCTGCATCTATCCATTTTCAGAGGATACAACCATCTCTCCAAACTTCCATTTGACATGAATGGAAGAATTAAGGCTTTAAAATCAAGGTTGGAACACGCTGAAATAATTTTAATTACATTGCGGTGCCGAACTCTCTTTAATGCATTGCATTCTCTGCTGAAACTTTGGTGTGCATGTTCATCTTGCAACTTAAGAACTTTAACAGCAATATGTCTACCATTCTTTAGAATCCCTTTATAAACAGACCCAAAACTACCAGTTCCTAAAAAATTTTCATTGATAAACCCACCAGTTGCATCTATAAGTTCTTTATATGAAATTTTTGGAGGCCATACTTTAAGAACAGGGATATTGGAACCTTTGCATGATTTGTAGGAAAATGCTACCAATAGAAGAGACATTATCAAAATTGCAATGCCTACTAGAAGAGGAATAATCACCTTTCTGGAGATCAATTGCTGTTTGTGAATGGAATTAGAGCACGGCGGTAAGTTTACCCACCCACCACAGAGGCCAAGATTTCCCATAATTTCTGAGGCATCAAGTGTTGCAAAAGCTCCTCCTTTTGGGACCTCTCCAGTTAACCTGTTTGAAGACAAATTGAGATGCTGGAGCTCTTTCATATTTTTGAACACCGCTGGTATCATACCTGACAAATTATTGCAAGAAAGGTCCATGTATTGTAGATTTTGCAGATCTGCAAGTGATGGAGGGATTGGCCCCTCAAATGCATTCCAAGAAAGATTTAGATATTCTAATCCCTTGCAACTTGCCAATGCACTAGGAATCCCACCAGAGAAATTATTTCGGGAAACATCTATAGCCAAAACCATAACCATTTTGCTCAATTCCAAAATAGAACCTTGCAATAAATTGTTGGAAACATTGAAATAGAACTGGAGATTCTGAAGATTTGCAACTTCGGGAGGCATATTTCCTATTAGTTTGTTGTGCGCCAAGTCCACCGTTTCCAAAGTCTGGCATCTCCCTAAACTGGCAGGTATTTCTCCGGACAGCTGATTGTGATGAAGATAGACGTCTCTGAGTTGTGGAAGGTTGCCAAGACTATCTGGAATTTTCCCTGAAAGCATGTTGTCACTGAGATCCAACAGTCCAAGCCTCTTTGATTGGCCAAAACTTTCTGGAATTCTTCCCACTAAATCGTTTCTGTTTAGATACAATCTTTCCAGATTTGGAAGTCTACCAAGTGCATATGGAATGGTTCCATTGAATCGGTTTTCATCTAATGCTAGTTTTGTCAGCTTTGTGAGGTTACCAATCTCGTCTGGTATGCTTCCCCCAATTTTATTTGAGTTCAGTGCTAAATATGTGAGTGCATTTGAAAGGGAACCAATTGAAGAGAGCAAGATGCCAGTTAGATAATTAGATCCCAAATTAAGATGTTCCAAGCTGGAGCAATTGGTTAACACTGTTATAATAGACAAGCCACTGCTTCCACTCACAAAATGGTTTTCCACCAAAGATAACCATGTCAGCTGTTGCATTTTTCCAACTTCCAGGGGCACTGTGCCGCTCAGTAGGTTTCTAGCCAAATTTAGGTTTTGCAGCTGAGTCCAATTAGCCACTGAACTTGGTATTTCTCCAGTGAGTTGGTTTCCCCCCAAGAACAATATTTGCAACTCCAACAGCCTTTCAAACTCCAATGGAATTGGGCCGTTCAATTGGTTCAGAGTTAAATCTAATTTTTGGAGCTGAGTGCAATTGGAAAGGGCGACGGGGATCAATCCTATCAAGTTGTTGATGGCGAGATTAAGGTGGTTTAGCTGAGTAAGCATTCCCAACTCAGCAGGAATACCACCTTGGAGTCTATTATCGTTCAAATCAATTGTAATTAAAGAGGACATGTTTCCTAAGAAAGATGGGATAATACCTGTCAATTTGTTTTCCCCTAATGCCATGGTCTCTAAATTTGAAAGAAGACCTAGTTCAGAGGGAATGCTTCCACTTAAATTGTTTATAGACAATATTAGAGATTGTAAAGAACGACAGCCTCCTAGAGAGGATGGAATGTGACCTTCCAAATTGTTTACAGACAACCGCAGCACTCTCAAGCGATGTAGCCTTCCCAGCTGATATGGAATATGGCCATGGAAGCTATTATTTCTGAGACCAAGTACTCTAAGGAAGGAAAGATTTCCCAGGAAGGGAGAGATAGGGCCATATAATCCCATACCTGTGAGGTTGAAGGAAACCACACGCTGTCGACGAGAAGAACAGATAACGCCAGTCCAATTGCAGAAGGTGTGATTGGGAGACCAATCAGACAAAGAATTATGTGGATCGAGGAGCAGAGAATCCTTGAAAGCCATGAGAGCGTGTTGATCAGAGTAATTAGAAGGCTTTGCCACATGAGGAGGCAGTGCAGAGAGAGAGAAAAAGAAGAGCAGCAGCAGTATCATCATCTTCATTCTTAGCTAGAATGGAATAGTTGAAGTGATGGTCATAAGAAATTCTCATATAAATAGCTGCTGAGCGCGTGGGTACCGCTTGCAATTTTCCATCGCTTTAGGCAAAGCTCGAATTTCCCACAGGGCAGTGCGTGAATTTCGGAGGCGATGATTGCAGAAAAGTTTTGGGCTTTCAGGTAAATTTTATCGGATATTGGTAATTTTTTATTCGGCACATTCTGAAGTTACTACGTTTAGTTTTACTCGAGGATATAACATATTATATTATTGAAGATTAAATATATTATATTATATTATTGAAAGTTAGTTGAGGATCTGCTGTAGGTGTAGAAGAAAAGTAGGTGTGTAGTCTAGTCTAATCGCACTCAATTTACTTCAATCTTTCGTCAACACGATGAAGAAAACACACTTGGCCAACATCTTTTAACATTCCTGTAATTCACTTTTCTTTGGCGTGATTGACCAGACAACACATTTGACGGAGTCTAATCTGATCCCACTCAAGTTGGTGCTTGTGTTTTCTATTTTTTGAATGATATTTATGTCTTGTTTATGTTGAGAAAGTATTGTAACATTTGATCTTGTATCGGGAAGATTTTATTAATACTATTTTTTATGTTCTATTGTAGACGTTTTTTTAATAATTATTCAATCATATATCATAAAGTTATTATTATTATTAATAAATTTATTTATGTATATTCTATAATTAATTATAAATAAAATATTAAAGATAAATATTATAAAAAAATATTATTTAAAATAATTGAATATGTATTTTAAATATATTATTTTATAATATTATTTTACACTAATAGTTTATTTCAATTTTTATTATGTATAAAAATGTAATATATAATTATAGGTTATAGTTTTTATGATAATATATACATTTTCTGTCTTTATCTTTTCTCTTTCACACACACTCTTCTTCTTTTCTATTGTTTCTTTCTCTCTCTCTTTCTCCCTATTACATCATTGGTTAGCTTTATTATTCAAAGGTTTTATATTAGTTTTATTTTATTTATTTTTGAAATATAGTTGATTTGAAGATATTATTTCTCATTGAAATTTGTGTTGCTTAACACTCAATCATTGTCTAAATGCTCTACTAATTCATCTTATGTACTAAACAAATATATATAAAAAAAACCTTTTTTACCCTAATTGATCTTTCACAACTCTTTGACCCTACAATTGCTAATTTATGTTTATGAGAAAATATTGTATAATTTGATCTTCTATTTGAAAGATTTAATTAATATGAATTTTTATTATATTTTTTAATTTCTTGCACGATTAAGACTTTCTTTTTTACATTAGTTTAAATAAATTTTCATGAATTAATAGATTTCATTCATTTTATTAGATTTTTATTGATTTTTCTATTCTCTCATTTTGATCAAGGAATTACTTTTCATTTTTTAATTAATTTTGTTTAACTCATTATAACTTACCATTTTTATTTTTAAATTTTTGATGATGATATGTGTAATTAATATAAATAAATGACTTAAAAATATACTATTTCCTTTGTTTTGAATTTGCTAAAAATCTTGAATCAATCTACTTACAAATTTTGATGGAAACAATGCTCTAAATGCAATATTTAAGAATATTTTTTTATGAAATTAGTGAAACTCTAATTTTTAATCTTGTATTTGAAATGGAAATATTTGATTAAGTACTTTTGATGGGATTGATAATTTAGTAGCTTTGAGTGGCATAATTTGAAATCGAATGTTATTGTAAGAAACATAACAAAGTTAATTTACTTTATTTTTAAAAAAAATTCTTTTTTTTCAGAAAATGAGATTCTTACCCTATGTCCCCATGCCAATTTCTACTTAAATTTAAGCAGTTGGAGTGTTCCCATGTAAATTTATAATTTTGGGACACCTGCTCCACAAATTGCTACTCAAAAAGTTGAGCAGCAATTGCTAGCTAAAATAAGCTAAGCAGCCACATAAGGACCTACCCTTAATCTAATCAAATCAAAGATTAGGAACACAAATTAATTGTCATTCTTAGGCAACTTTAATATTTTTAGAGTTGTTGGCCAATCTAAACCAAAGAACCAAAATTGAGGAGTGTTGGAATCTTTCGAAGTTGAAAATTATTGAACATGCTACATAAGCTTTGAGGACAAAATTTCAAAATTAAATATAAACTACTATTATATTATAATTATAAACTGCATTTGTACTTCGAGATTTTGGATAAAAAAAGATGGCTTGGATGGAGGGCCCACTTGGCTGGACCACTTGGATGGAAAATCTTGATGATGTACTTCATTAGAGTTCTCTTTTCCTTTTTGAATGATCCTACGTATTGCTACATTCTGTAATTATATATTAAACGCTTAACTGTTCTCTATCTGATACTCTCTGATTGGTGGGTTGAGGCCTTGCCTCCCTACTTTTTGGTGCTTTGTTTTTGAACTCTCGATCTTTAATACAAAAATTATAACATATATAAATATAAATATAAATAATTAAATATATAATGAAAAAAATTTAAATATTATTTTTATTTCAATATTTTATTGAATTTTATAGTCATATATAAAAAATATAACACATAAATAATAAATTACATATTTAAAATTAAAATTTATTTATATATTCTAATATATTAAAAAAATTATTATATATTATATAATTAAAAAACAATATAATATACATATATTATATAACATATTATATTATATAACATAGTATACAATATTAAAAAAAAAACCATATTACTTCTTAACACATATATATAGATATTGATACATAAGATAAGTTATATTTAATATAGGAGTTGATTACAAATGTTTGTGCCACATTCAACCTCTACACCACACAAAGTTTGTTATCTTTGGAGACTCCATACGGCCGCGATGAAAACACCACTATTGCAAACTCCTCCATAAACTAGAGAGAGCCCAAAGAGACATGAGTTGCAAAAATGCCTCATAGGCTCACAAGATTTGTCAAATACACCTATTTCCACAAGTCCCTGTTAAATAATATATATTGTATTATAGATGTATAACTAATATTATACATAGTTTATTAATTGATACTACATATTATTAAATTTTATCTACAATTTATACATTAAATAAGTATTAATTATAATGAAATTACGTAATATTTAAATTAGTAAATGATAGATCTGTTAGTCATTTAGGAATAGAGTAAAAGTTAGAAAATGCTTAATCAATTAGAGGCTAATCTTCAACCTTCAGCTAACATTCTATTGGTAATAGAATTACCATTGCTCACTTTTGAGAATTGATTAGGAAAGGGGTCCACTGAACAATCCTTTTTATTTTGTCCTCTCCATTAAATTGTGACAAAAGAATAAAATACAACCTATGTCATGTTCTAAAAAGAAATAGAATTGGAGAACGATTGCATGTTCTAAAAAGATTGTCTTGTCAAATTTGGCAAAAGCATGAATTTCGTGCAGGACAGTGCGTGAATTTCGGGAGCGATGAATCCGTCTTTTTTAAACTACTTTTAACTTGTCACATTGAATCCTTTCTTTTCATATGTCTGGAATTGAAGAAAAGAGAGGACGTAGTGTATATATAAATGAAATTAAGTATGAATGGTTGTTAAAATAATTTATTTTAAGAAGTCTTTAAAGTAGAAAAAGAAAGGATCCGGTATGGATGAAATTTACTATGAAAGCTATCTACATAGTTCTAAGAGTTTGAGAATCTTGGGAATTATATTTTGAACTTAAGAATTTGGGATATTTGTTTGAATTATATTTTATTTATGGAGTATTGTTGATGTACCTAAGCATAGATAATGACTTAATAATTTGGGATATTGATCATTTATGTGTTGTGAGACATTGTGTCCAGCAACTTTGGGAAATCTAGTTGGGAGGTACTCCATTCTAAAGGCTAAGATGAATGCTGATAGAGTGTACCTATTTCCAAAAATATTTTCAGATTTTTTTTCTAAAAAATAATGAATATTTTGTTAAAAGATCTTATAAGTACATAGAGGCTACTAGAATACTATAATCTTCAAGAGATAAAATGTGATGTACCTACTGTCTTCTATTTGCCTCTTTAATAATTAATTCTTTCCCACAAAGATTACTTAATTTATAACTAGTGTGCTATGTTTATTTAGCTTGATTTCTTTTCTATTTTCTTAAATGTAATCTTTTTAATGTGTAAAACTAAATACTAATATTATTAATGACTCTTCACAAAAATATTCTTTGATGAAAGTGAAAGTGAAGAATACTTGTTTATTTTTTATATTTATATTTCAATGAATCATGGAGAGATTCAATTGGACTATTTATATCACACAAATCTTTACAATAAATGATTATATTCCTATGATGTATATGATGGAGGAGAAGTATATATGAATGATAAATATTTCCATTTCATTGTTCACCATGTGAACATTGTGATTGCCAAACATAATTGAGCATATTTTTCTTCATGTTCATAACAAGATAGGGAATTGTTAAAGATTATTCATTGAAATTTGTTTGGTCCAATAGATGTTAAATTGAATAGAAAAATTATTATTTTATTACATTCATCTATGACATAATAAAACACACTTATTAATAAAAGACATATTATGATCTAGTGATAGGTATAAATATTACTTTAAAATTTTTTATTAATTTGATAAGTATGTAGGTAACGAAACTTCACAAGCAAATAAAAAGGAGATGAAAAAAATGTTGAATATTTCACTTTTTTCATTAAGTAGTTGCTGCTTATTTCTAATCCCCCTCTTTTTCCATCTATACTGCTTAAATTTAAGCAGAAAATTGATTTAAGCCGCAAGGACAATAAGAGTAAAACACGTAATAGAGTTGAAGATGAAATAAAAAATAAGAAAGTGGAAAATAATAGTAAAATGCGTAATAGAGTTGAAGATGAAATAAAAAATAAGAAAGTGGAAAACAAGAGTAAAACGCGTAATAGAATTGAAGATGAAATAAAAAATAAGAAAGTGGAAAATAAGAGTAAAACGCATCAGGGGAGTATCCAGGAAGCTAAGCAGATTTCCAAGATACTAGATCACTATGGACAAGCTTTAGGGCAACTAGTCAATAAAGAGAAATCAGTGGTCTTCTTTTTCCACACAAAAAAGAAAATCCAACAGAAAATTGTAAAAATTCTGGAATGTAAATCAGGCTCTCTCCCATGTCCATACCTGGGCATCCCGATTGACAAATCACTCAGAACAGCATCAGTTTGGAAACCTCTCAATAAAAAGATGGACAAGAAGATGGATAATTGGAAAACCAGATGGCTATCTTGGGCTGGGAGATTAGTCATGATCAAAGCAACATTGTCAGCAATACCAATATACCTAATGTCTTGCCTTTCACTTACCACAGAGGGATATATGGATATGGTGAAGAAACTTAGGAAATTTTTTTGGCAGGGTACAGATACTAAGAGGAAATTTGCATTAATCTCATGGGATAAAATATGTAAACTGAAATCTTCAGGTGGCACTGGCATTAAAAATTAATTATGGCAGAACCAAGCTTTAGGTGCAAAGCTTTATTGGAAAATAGTGAATAATCAGGACCTCAAATGGACTAGAATTCTCAGAGCTAAATATTTAGGCAACTTTGATAAGGAAGATATAGTTAGAATTAAAGAGTTCCCAAAAGGCTTGAGAATATGGAACTTCATAGCTAAGTCAAGACATATCATTGACAATAACATATCTTGGAATATCAAAGATGGAAAGGAAGCAAGATTCTGGGAAGACTCTTGGGATGGACATCCAACCATCAATTCACAGTTAGGCCCCAATCAGATCAGTCATATTTGCACTTCATCTTGGGGGCCATATCTCAATGATTATATCATCCCTTCGTCCTCTACTGCTATAGATGGTTCTTGGGAATGGAAAGACTTCTCATCACTTCAATTAGATCTAAGAGAGGTAGATAAGCTCAAAACGTTGATCAAAGATAGGCCCTTTCTTCTCAAACAAGGAAAAGATGAAATCATTTGGAATGGGGCAAAATTAGGATCCTACAGTGTCAAAGAGGGTTACAATCTAATAGCCAAATCATTCACATCCAAAATAGAAGAGATCCCAGCACAATTATGTTGGAGCAAGGTTGGACTCCCAAAAGCCGGGTTATTTATGTGGGTAGCATCCTAGGGTAGAATTTTAACTGCAGATAAATTTATTAAGATGGGATATCAGGGCCCATCCAGATGCAGTATGTGTCTCAAGGATGAAGAGGACGTAAATCATCTATTATTATCCTGTCCCTTTGCTAAAGATTGTTGGTACTGGCTTTATTCAAGATTAGGATGGTCATCAGCCCCCCCAAATAATTTACTCCAACTTTTGATATCATGGCCACAAATCATGGGAGGAAGTTTATTCAGCAATCTATGGATGATCTCTCCATCAATTTTGATTTGAGAGATTTGGAAAGAAAGGAATAGAAGACTATTCCAGGATAAATTCTTGAAATTTGAAACTATAATTAACAAATTGGAGGCAGCCACAGTTGAGGTAATGAACTCTCAGATCCAAACTCAATCAGCACAACACAAATTCTTTACCAGTTGGGATGATCAGATGACAAAAAATTGGTTTGGGTTAAAAACTCCAATCACCATAGGCAGAGGAAATAGAAGAAATCAAGAACTAAGGCATGTGTCTAGAAACCCCCCCAATTGGATGGTACAAATTAAATTTTGATGGAGCTTCTAAAGGTAACCCAGGCCCCTCAGGAGTGGGATGCATCATACGCTCTACAACTGGGAATGTGATTGCCAAACAAGCCATACCATTACCCAAAGACACCAACAATATGGCAGAATTTAAAGCACTATTGTCTAGACTGATACTAGCTCGGGAAGTAGGGATCTCAAAGCTTGAAATTGAGGGAGACTCGCTGATTACCATCAATGCAATCAAAGTCAGATCAACCCCAAATTGGCATCTTATGGCAGTTTTAGAGGTAATCTTACAGTTAATGGATAATTTTGAATCAAAAACCATTAACCATACTTTCAGAGAAGGTAACACCGAAGCAAATGAGCTGGCTGACCTAGCAGCCAAAGGAAAAAATTTGAAAATTTTGTCTGACGTCAATGGAGTCTCAACATAGCTCTTTGAATCCAACCACTAAACCAAAATGGTCAAATCAAATCCTGATACAGTTTTGCCTCAGAAGTTGTCAGAACGGCTCCTTGTGGTGATAAGATGGACGTCTTTTCTCATAGCACATAGCGAGTGTAGGAGTTTAGAACATTAAATGAGGAGTTAGATTAGGACAAGAAGAGCAGATACTTATTGCACATCGAAGAGTGTCGGCATCCGGTCATGAGTTATCTTCTAGCGTCAAAAACCTTGGTTGTTTTCAGTCGTTTGCCTCTACGCAATTAAAACTCTGACACCAGCAAATCCTTATCCAACGAATGGGAGTTTGCCTTTACTACCAAAGCTCAAGGGTGGGGCCTAGTCTCCAGATAAGTTAGACGGTCTTCACATGTCAAACCATCAACGGTGGTCACTAAAGCGCAAGGGATCTATCATAACTATGCGAAATCATGATGGCTGTGGATTCTTCTTTGCGGTGTAGGGTTTCAAACTGTGGGCCCATGATGTCATGCATGCATAATCAATGCACCCCTATTGGTTGAAGAAAATAAAGAGGTGGAATGTTGTCAGTGGGGCTTGCGCTGGAGATTTTGATCGACGACTGGCGTGTGATCGCATGGAATATTCTCTCCCCATGCGATCATGTGCCCACCACCTGATTAGATGTCGTTGGAGTTATCTTCTAGCGTTGAAAACCTTGGTTGTTTTCGGTCATTCACCACTGCGCAGTTAAAGTTTTGACACCAACAATTCCTATGTGCGCTGCTGCGATTGTGTGGGGCCCAATTTTATATCATGTTAGTAGTCGTTAGGTCAGGGAATGAAGAAAGTATATCCAGCGAATGGGAGTTTGCCTTTACTGACAAAGCTCAAGGGTGGGGCCTGGTTTCCGGATAAGTCAAACGGTTTGCACATGTCAGAGCATCAACGGTGGTTGCTAAACCGCAAGGGATTGGTCAGAGCTATGCAAAATCATGATGGTCATTGATTCTTCTTTACGATGTAAGGTTTCAAACTGCGGGTCCATGGTGACATGTTTGCATAAATGGCGCACCCCTATTGACCGAAGGAAATAAAGAGGTGGAGCATTGTCAGCGGGGCTTGCATTAGATATTTTGATCGACGGCTGGCATGTGATCGCATGGAATATTCTTCCTCCATGCGATCATGCACCCACTGTCTGATTTGATGCCGTTGGAGTTATCTGCTAGCGTCGAAAACCTTGGTTGTTTTCGGTCGATCGCCTCTACGCAGTTAAATTTTTGACACCACCATTTCCCATGTGCGATGATGCGATTGTGTGGGGCCCAATTTTTATCATGTTAGTCGCTGCTAGGTCAGGGAATGAAGAAAGTCTATCCAGTGAATGGGAATTTGCCTTTTTTTGCCAAAGCTCATGGGTGGGGCCTGGTTTTCGAACAAGTCAGATGAGCTTCACATGTTAGAGCATCAACGATGGTCGCTAAAGCACAAGGGATTTGTCAGAGCTATGCGAAATTATGCCGGTCGTTGTTTCTTATTTGCGGTGTAGGGTTTCAAACTATGGGTCCATGGTGACATGTATGCATAAATGGCGCATCCCTATTGGCCGAAGGAAATAAAGAGGTGGAGTGTTGTCAGCGGGGCTTGTGTTAGAGATTATGATCGACAGTTGGCATGTGATCACATGGAATATTCTCTCCCCATGCGATCATGCACCCACCACCCGATTAGATGCCGTTGGAGTTTCCTTCTAAGCATCAAAAACCTTGGTTGTTTTCGGTCGTTCACCTCTTCGCAGTTAAATCTCTGACATCATCAATTCCTATGTGCACTGCTACGATTGTGTGGGACCACCTAGTTTTCAGATAAGTCAGATGGTCTTCACATGTCAGAACATCAACGGTGGTCGCAAAAGTGCAAGGGATCTGTCAGAGCTATGTGAAATCACACCACCCATTGATTCTTCTTCGCAGTGTAGGGTTTCAAACTGTGGGTCCAGGGTGACATGTACGCATAAATGGAGCACCCCCATTGGCTGAAGGAAATTAAGAGGTGGAGTGGTGTCAGCGGGGCTTGTTTTAGAGATTTTGATCGACGGCTAGCATGTGATCACATGGAATATTCTCTCCTCATGCGATCATGTGCCCACCATCTGATTAGATGCCGTTGGTTGGTCCGCAGTGGGTCCACGTGATGACTCACCACTGAGGTGTTAGGTGGGGATTGGCTTAACTGATATGGGATTGTCATGCCCATCGTCCGTTAAGAAAATATGAGGTGGAGTGTTGTCAGCGGGGTTGGGATTAGAGATTTGGATCGATGGCCGACGTGTGATCGCATGGAACTTTCTCTCCCCATGCGATCATGCGCCCTCCATCTGATTAGACATAACAGACCCATAGCCAAGGACAAGTAATAGTGGTGAAGGTTTATGGGGTGTCGCATGGTCGCATAAGCCATTGTCAATCTATGCAATCATGCGACAACCATCAATGTCATGTGTATGTTGAATCTCAATAGTTTGATATATGCTCTGTTATATTTTAATATTTTAATATAATATTCGGCCTCGGCCCCTTATCAATAAAAAAAAAAGAGTAAAATGCATAATAGAATTGAAGATGAAATTAAAAAAATAAGAAAGTGGAAAGTAAGAGTAAAACGCGTGATGAAGATGAAATAAAAAATAAGAAACTAAAAAATAAAAGTAAAAAGATTAGTCATTAATTAATTACCAAGTGTAATGGATGAGTAGTCTATTATAATCGCACTCAATTTACTTTAATCCTTAGTCAACACTTTAAATTTTAAAATGTGACAAGAAGTTCTGCACCGCATGAATTTCGCGCATGGGTGGTGCGTGAATTTTGGGGGGTGATGATTGAAAAAAAAAAGGCATCATGTTTTGATTGCATGATTCGTAAATAGACAGCTCTAGGTCTGGAATTATACGGTCTGTCATATGATTTATTATGATTGTTTAGTCATTTTGATTGTAATTTTTTTAATATACGAATAATTTATATTAATTTTTTTAAATTAAAAAAATTAAATTAATATTATATAATAAATTATATAGAAATTTTATTTATACTATAAAGAAAAAAATTTTAAAAAATTATAAATTACTAATATATACAAATAGTTCAAAGTAACTAAACAAGCTTCTAAATTCATATGTTTTATTTAAACTAATATAATAAATATATAATAAACAATACAGAAAATTATATTAGATATTAATATTATAAATTACAAATATATCAAAAAAATCTATGTATAGTAAATAAATTTTTAAAATTTATATATTTTATTTTAAAAAATTTAAATTAACATAAAATAAAATGCTTCAAGTGACAGCTCATGCTTGATAGACTGTCTGTTAGAACTCATGTTGGTGGCTATGACACTTGCCTTGTTTATAAGATGCCCGAGACTATGAGACACATCTTCTTTGACTGTGCCTTTGCCAAGGAAGTGTGGATGTTGTTTGGGATCTCTTGTTTTGGCAAATCCTTTCTTCTTAGGTAATGGCAGAGTACTTACTGATTTTCATAGGAAACTCATAAGTTTTAAAATTATTTCCCAGGTTTGTTGTGTGATGAGGCTTGAGAAGGAGAAGTTGCTAAGTTTCTCCAAGATGGTCATGCCACCATGTTTATCTACAAAATGAAAGATGACTTTGAATGGGCCAGTATTGCAGACAATCAGTTGGCCTTTGATAATGCTCTTAAAAATCTGATTAAGGAAATCAGGGATACCAAAGGGCCCTACTTTGATAAACTTGAAATGTTCTCTCATATCTTAGAAAGAAAGAAAGTGGTTTGGATGGAGGGCACTCAAGAGTGGACCTCCTGGGTTGAAGACTATAATGATATTCTACTCTGACTTTACTTGGTTCCTTTTTGGTGTTTTTACCCACGGAAACTATCAAATACTTTGATGTTCTATACTATTTTGTAATGTTTTATTTTGCTATGAACTTGGTGGGTTGAGGCTCTGCCTCCCCGCTCTTCCTGATGTAACTCTCCTTTTTTGATCAATCAATTTTTAATTCAAAAAAAATAATAACATAAATATATAATAAACAAAATAGAAACATATATTACATACTAATAATTATTAATAATAGCAAGTTTCTAAATTCATATTATTATTTTTAAATTAGAAATATTGACTATCCATGATTTTAAAATAGCATATATTTATATATCTCTAGATATTATTTTATGAAAGAAAAGATAGTCCACTTACAAAATTTAAATGAAAAGTCGAACCAAGAGGAAATAACAATGAAAAAGGAGAACGAAATAGTCTTTGATTCTAAAAAATTCTAACAAAACAAAGAAAAAAAGAAAGAAAAAGTCTAATCAAGTGAGCTACTTTATTACAAGGAGCACTACCATAAAAGTGACGGGGCTCTTGAAGGAGTGAAGGAAATACAGGAAAACTGGCCAATCTCAGCCAATTCTTCAGGGCTGGAGAAAAGCCTGTTAAAAAGTTTGGAGGTTTCAACCGTGAGCTACTCCATGACTTTTGGCACAAGGTTTGTCATATTATCATGAAGTATTTCACTTTAGAGGGAAAGTTTACTATCTTTTACTACTATCACCTTTTTTTTCTTAATCATATTAGGAATAGAGACCTTACTTCCATCTCGTTCTACCTCCTCCACTCATTCGGAAGAAACATCCTGGACATAAAAGATAACAAAAACCCTGAGAAGTCGATTCCCAGCCTGCACCAAGGCCTTTTACTCTGCTTGTACAATTTCCACAAGGCCATTTTCCCCATGCCTCAACCTCCCCTAATTATCATGGATATCACACCAAACGTTGGTCTTTTGGGAGCTAATAACCCCTCTCAATCCCCTTCCCTGTCCATCCAGGAGACTGACCTTATCCCATAGGATGGCAAAGGACACAAGAGGCGTGTATAGAACCCCTTCAAAAGGTCAGAGGATTTAGAGGAGTCACATGTCTCCGAGTCTTTGGAAGCTAAAGATAAGACAGTGGATGATAGCACCCCTAAAGCTGGAAAAAGTGTGTTCTTGTTGTAAAGATGTGTTTATAAATATACATGGATGATAACTTGAACTTAGGGGTAGTGATAAGATTATGTGCACTACAAGTTGGGTAGACATTTTTTAAAGGTTAAGAAAAGTATTTCCTAGACAAAAAATCATTTGTATGACATCAATTTTTGTTGTTTCATGGTCTTTCCTTATTTTTCTAAATGTTCTTGTCATAAATTCATCTACTTTTGTCATGTATGATGAGCACTACATTGTAGCTACATATGTATTAAGTACAAAAAGTTCATCAGTGTTGGCTTCCCATAATGGGGGCATTTTCTTTGTAGAACTATTATTCCAAATATTTGTTGGATGTCTTTTTAGGAATATTGTTGCTTTTGTAAGTGTTGATTGTATTGCTTTTATGTAGTCATTTTTAGATATGTTAATTTGAGATAGGAAATTTGGAAAAGTAATCATTTCATCATACTCTTGTTCTTGCATAGTTTTAAATATTTTATTTGCATTATTTATGATTTTCTTGTCAATTGATACTATTGGTTCAGGTATTACTATGGTTTGCATTGGTGGGATATGAAAATTATATCAGCAATGTGTTCTTTTTTTTCTTTGCAACTTCTTGTATGATAGTGTTGATGTAGTTTAGCAAGTTGTGGATTTAGTATTTTTGTGTCGCATGTGATATAGTTGTCTACAAATTGTTGAATTTCTAATTTTTTAGATATACCATATATTGGAGTATCAACAATCCAGATCAATGCATGATCATGTTTGTTTCCCCTATTTTAGAATTTAGTAATGAAAAAGAAATATTTCACATGAGGGTATGTGCAAGATCATGAGGGGCCAAAAAGTGGCGATGTGAAAACTATTCACTTTTCACTCGTCCAAAAGTGCATGAAAATGCTTGTTGACTTTTGAGTAGGCCTAGGTGTTAGTACACCTGGGAAAACTTGACACCAAAACACAGGCCTAATCAGGTACCTGATATTATCGGGTACCCAATAACTGTGGCATAAATCTGAAACCCATGAGCCCTTTTCTTCATTTCTTTCCATGTTTTTTCTTGCTAAAATGGCTTGATATATCATATACCCGATATATTTTTGGGTATCTAATTTGGGCAACAACAAATTTGACTCCCAGCATATTCGGTAAGTAAATTTTTTGTTTATTTTGATTATTTTATTTAATTTTCATGCCAAATGTCATTTTTTTTGTTGAAATAGGGTTTTCTATTTATATTTGTAATACTATATGAAATTAGATTGAAATTTAGATTTGTTTTTTATTTAGTTAGGCATGGCTAACAACAATGAAGAAAATAACCCTCCCGCACCAAATAACAACCCCGAAAACAATCCTTTGTGTCAAAACCCTCGATATTTAGAAGATTTGATACAAGATAATTTGAACACAATACGAGGTTTCCAAAACACATATCAAAATATACCTACATTAGGTCCCATGCTTGCCACACTAAATACAATTACTGAAAATATTGACACACTCACGCAGCAACATAATGTTGCTCTTCAATGGTGTGATGATATGCACGCCCAATTTGATGACGGGCTTGACCATGATGGGATTGCATCCCTTAATATAACTAAGGAAGATATAGCTTCCCTTTTTGTCAATCCTAAAATTGGAATACCAGTTTGCCCCAAAAAGGCCAAATTATCAATAAAATGGTGCACAAATGAAGAAATGTACACAAACTTTTGGGATCACTGGTGGATGGTTTTTGATAAACCACCACATAGCAATTTGGAGGTCCCATTTTATTTCATAAAAAAATTGTATGCTGAGTTTGTGCTTGGTCACTATGTTGATTATTGGAGTGTGAGGCCCAACATCGGCGTAGGCAAAGGAGCTCCTCAAACTAGGCCATTTGCCCAGTGCAAAAAGGCCACTACCTTTGTCCCCCCCACTGATGTTGCACCTCCTCCTCAAGTGCAGCATCCTAATATCATTGTAGAGGCTACCTCATAGACTATTAGGGCCATTCATTTACTGAGTGATCAGTTGATCACACAAACCAGGTCAGTGTTGCCTCCTGGTGTGGATGATGCTGGCGCATCGACATCTCGTCGGAGTTCACATGTATGCGAGCCCCATATTTGCATTATATGCAAGAATATGTGCCTCAAACCGCTTACTGATGCTGATATATATCAGTTACATGTTATTGATGAGGAGGATACATGAGACACAACTGCAAAGGCTGCAACACCTCATGGAGCATCTACATCTCATGAGAGTGTTCATGAGGTGTATGCAGAGCCATTGACTCCTATTGATATGGTAAGAGTAAACATTATAAATAAATTTGTCACATGACTTATTTAATTTAAAAATAATTTATTTATTTAGATTAGTTTTAATGATTGCATGCACTTATGTATATATATTTTTTCCATTTATGTTCAGTCGATGACACAGGAGGAGGTGAGACAGGTGGATGAGTCCACACTTTCAGCCATTTCATTTGGCCTTGATGACTATACGGTATATTATAAATTATGTACCCATTAGTTATTTTTTATATCATTTGGTGTACATGCTTAAATCTCTATCAATTAGAGCAATAAAATTCATACATTTACTTATATATTATCATCTGATTGTGTTCTTGCAGGGTACAACCAATGTCAGTGGGGGGCACGAGGGAGTTCCTTCATCAGGTGTCGACAAAGGAAAGATAGTTAATTGTTTAAGATTAATTATGCATGCACATGTATGCCACTTGTGTGTAGTAATAAATATTTTACTTGCACTTTATTGTATAGGGTGTAGCTATTGATGATATCCTGACAATAGTTTGGTAGCGTAGGGTTACAAGCATCTCGATTCAGAGTGATAGCCTGATTGTACGTAGACTTTTACATATTGTTATTTGTATTTGTTAACCAGGGTTGCTATGATGAAGTACATTTATATATAATTGATAATCTTTTTACTCTCATAGGTTACTCTAAGTGTGAGGGAGGGCCCACGAGAATCTTTCATATCTTTGTTGACCCAGCCCACCATTCCAAAGGAGGGATCATCAGATGTAAGTTTTAATTTTAGTTCAATCAATTTGTAATTTTATTATGCTATCATCCTATTTTGTAGATTTATTACTCTATGTTGCACCACTCTACTAATCTCATTATTGCAAATATATATTCATAGGTCACAGTTGGTATTGTTGGCATGGTCCCTTCGCTACCCAAGACTTATGCTAGGACACCTGATCATGGTAGACGACCAAGAGACCAGGTACAGATATTTGTATTCAGTTATAATTTTAATTAAATTAGTGTTTGAATTATGAACTATATATATATATATATATATATATATATATATATATATATATATATATATATATATATATATATATATATATATATATATATATATATATATATATATATATATATATATATATATATATATATATATATATATATATGTACAAATCATATAAAGTAAGCAATCTAACTTGGGTTTGAACTCATTTTTTATGCAGGATCAATCAGAGCCCAACACTTCTTCAAAGAGGCTACATTTTGATGATCCCCCTATGGCATAGGATGTAGTTTTAGTTTTGTGGTCATTTAGAGATGCCACTTGGCACATTTTGAGATGGCATATATGCCACATTGTACACCTTAAAACATTGATTTTGTAGACATTTTGAAATGGCATATGCCATATTTGTATGTGGAGATACTTTTGATACATTTGATACTTTGTATATATAGAACATGTTCATTTATATGTTATATTTGCGTCATCTTTTGTATATACATATTTATTATTCATATTTATGGAATTGAATGGTGAAGTTATATTTTGACTATGATTATCATTATGATTTAAATTATATCTTGTTGAAGTTACATTTGTTTTTCTTTACTCTAGAATACCCTGTTCATGGAGTTTATTATGTTTGAGGTTTAACTTCTATAGATTTCCTATGTTCTTATGTTTCATACCATTATATATACTCACTTGAGCCACTTAGTACTACATTGTTTGAATACTATGTATATACTCACTATGTATATAACTCGTCATATTGGGGTCTCTCTTGAGCCATGGAAGATAGATTCTCAATCATGCTTAGTGCACCTTGGGGTCACTTGGATCGAGCATTGGTTGTGAGCGTTCCAGTGACTCCGTGGGTGAAACAAGGTTGTCACTGGCATTTACCTGACCAATCGGAGCTCATGGAATAGATGGTTTGATTCTAGGTCAGACAGTTTGAAAGATATGCTATTGAGACGCTTTCAACTGACCCTCACAGCAAGTTTTGGCATCGACAGAGATTGTCCTACCAAATGCAAATGAAGTCTAATCACACAAAACTGAGAGAGGTTATTGTAGACCTCGAAAACACAATCCCATAGCCCTTGATAGTTTTTCGATACCTCTCATGAGCTCCAAGATACAAGCCCCAGAAGATTGCTTCCCAATCTTGCTTAGTGCACCTTGGGGTCACTTGGGTCAAGCGTGGTCGTGAGCGTTCCCGTGACTCCGTGGATGGAACAGGGTTTGTTAGATTTGATAACCATCAAATCTTCCCAAGAACACCTGCATGCAAAGACTGCTACAAGAATGAAGACAGAAGAGAGACAGAAAGCTATGGCGGCCAATAGGCAAGAGACTGCAAAACCATGTTGCAAGAAAATAATCTTCTATTAACAATGATGAAAATAATACAATCTCCTTATGAATTACAAAGAGGGAATCCTTATAAAAGGATACCAAAACCCTAAAGGTGAAAACCCTAAAGAATAATGAGATGCCTAAGTCTAACTTAAGTGTAGAGAATAATAGACTAATAATTAAATAAATTAATTATTAGCTATAATATGACTACTCTAACACCCCCCCTTAAGTGTAACTTAGGGAGAAGCTAAACAACTAAGGACTACAAGATGCATGAAAATAAAAATGCATGAAAGAGCTATGGGTCCCGGCAACAAGGCCTGATCAGGAACCCAAAACATAAAGCAAAAGATGTCCCAGAGAAAGGAACAAGAAGAGAGCAAGAAGCTCCTCCGAAGCATGTCTGAAAACTCTGTCAAAAGATACTGCTGGAACCCCCACTGAAGTGCATGACCAGGTAGAGAAGACAAGTGTCTGAAGAGCTGATCAATCAAACTAGGAAGCAATAGAACCAACAGGTGAACCCCCCCATAATGCTGAACTGGGAGAGGTGACAGGAACACTGAAATGCAATGCCAAAAATAGCTGCAGAAGAAGAACCAGGAACACCAACAGTGCAACAGAAGCACACACACAGGATAAAGGGCGGTGTCATAGACACAGTCTACATGGGCTAATGTCGTGGAAGGTACGCTCACTTGACAAGAGTGGATGCGCCTATAGTGGCAAATGCATCAGAATCCCCCCATGGCACTTTATAACTGAGTGCGAATACTAAAACTGAACCAGGTGAAAAAGATCCCAGAAATGCAGAAGAGGGCACTTTATCTTAGTGCGTTTATAGAACAAAGATACATCAGAAAGAGCATGCAAGCTCAGAAGTCAGAAAGAAGAGTGCACTAAGAAACCAGAAGAAGAGATCCCCGGACCTGTAGAACCAAGCACACCACCAGAGGGCATAAAATGCATAACTCGGAGGAGTGAAAACCTGGATCAGAATCTGGAAGAAATACCTCTACCACTGAATAGTACACAGAATCAGCTTTCCGACGATATCTCGTTTGCCGAAAAAGGAGTCCGGATGAGCCAGATATGACTCCCGGAAGGCAAAAAGAGACATCAGACTTCAACAGAAAAAAATACTATTGAAACGGTGGAACCAAAAACCCTAACCTCCACCATCGAAAAGTTCTCGGAAAGAGCTTTCCGACGATATATGGAAGTCAGAAAAAGACCCCCGTATGCTCCCTGTAGAGCGAAAAAAGCCCAGTACCCCTAAAATTGCCAAAAAAGGCTTACAAAATGCCCCAGGAGCTAAAAAAATAGGCCCCCGGGCGCATGGAGCGCTCCGGGGGCTGGGACGCAGCCCCTGGTCAGTCATATGACCGTGCGGCTGTGTATATGAGCCCGCGGGGGCTGAAACGGGCCGCCACCGGCGGCGGGGGCCAGCGGAGCGGCGGTGGGCCGGGCGGAGCCTACAGAGCGGAGCGGGGGCGCGGGCCGGCGGAGCAGAGCGGAGGGCGGCGGGGGCGCTGGCGGAGCCGGGGTGGTGGCCGGGCCGGGCGGTAGCTGGGCGGGCCGCGGTGGCGCGGTGGCGGGGGCCGCGGCTGCGGTGGCCGCTATGCGGTTGCTGCTGGGTGGCGCGGGGGTGGCCGCTGGGCGGCGCCCCCCCCCCAAATTTTTTTTTTTTAATTTAAAAATCACCGTCTCGATCCACGTGCTAGGTCGTACGGCCTGGTACCTAAAAAATTTTGCCTCAAATTGCAAAAGTGTCCAAAATGGACAAATTTTATATGGATTCTGGGGTTTTTGGGCCTTCTAAACGCAATGAAAGTGTCCGTTTGGACCCAAAATGCCTCCAAAAAAAGAGACCCCCCAGAACCACTAAAAAGAAGCCAAAAAAGCTTCTGAAACCCTCTGAGTCTGACAGCTTCAATAAAACTCGAACAGCCAGCAGCAAAACCGCTCTGATACCATGTTGGATTTGATAACCATCAAATCTTCCCAAGAACACCTGCATGCAAAGACTGCTACAAGAATGAAGACAGAAGAGAGACAGAAAGCTATGGCGGCCAATAGGCCAGAGACTGCAAAACCATGTTGCAAGAAAATAATCTTCTATTAACAATGATGAAAATAATACAATCTCCTTATGAATTACAAAGAGGGAATCCTTATAAAAGGATACCAAAACCCTAAAGGTGAAAACCCTAAAGAATAATGAGATGCCTAAGTCTAACTTAAGTGTAGAGAATAATAGACTAATAATTAAATAAATTAATTATTAGCTATAATATGACTACTCTAACAGGGTTGTCATTGGCGTTAACCCAGCCAAATGAAGCTGATGGAGTAGAGGGTTCGATGCTAGGTCAGACGGTTTGAAAGATACACTGCTAAGCCACTTTCAACTGACTATTAGTGGTATGTTTTAAATTTGAACTATGAAACTAATCGTGATTAAGCTTGTGAAATTTGAACTATGAAGCTTATTATGTTTGAGGTTTAACTTTTATAGATTGTTTGAAATGACAAAAAATAATATCCTTAAAGCATTATAAACAACAATCAAACATGTAAGAATTCAAACCATGTAAATGACATAAGTAAATGACATGTAAGATCCCTTCTTAGCACTATTGGCCACCCATACATGATTTTGGTCATAAGTCCTTATCAAGATTTTTAGGACATTTAACTTTTAAATCAAATTGATTGTTACAAATTGCCATGATAGGCTTCAAAAGATCTCAATTAACCATTAAGGATCCTTTTGTCCTTCTATCTTTGATTGGATCCATGGTGACCATAGGCATCTTCATAGGTGGTCTTGCACAAGTTACAATCCATAGACAAAACCAAGTTTATTGACTCAAAATACAATCTAAGAAAGGTGAAATTAATGTATTGAAATTAAGCTTAACGAACTTAGAAAACAATGCACTAAGTTAACTTATTACCTAGTCAAGTGTTCCTAAAGGGTAACCTCTTTGCTTCAGAGTCTCCAATAGTGCTTCATGATCAGTAGTACTAATAGTCCAAAGTTCTTTTGTCTTGGGTCTTCCTTGATGCTTTGACAACTTGACATTTGTTGCTATAACAAGGTGTGAATACATGAGAATAGTTTTGTACTTCTCATAGTCTTCAAATGTGAGAATTCCATTCTTTCTAATCATGTATGTTCGTAGCCATGTTCTCGCAACAACAACTAAACCAGTAGGATATGTGAACCCATCACCATCCATCATTGATTGTACAATCTTATGTTTACCTTGTACACAATGTGCTAACCAATAATTTGACCTCTCATCATTCCCCTATGGTGCAACCAATGCAAAAACATCTCCTGGCTTCATAAGATATGAAAGATGGTCATAGTCAATTGAAGTGTCCATGTCATCATTTCTTATAGAGAGTTTCAAAGATAAAGGAATCAAATACTATGGAACCCATGTATCCACCCACTCACTTGACTCGCAATGATCCCAATCATACTAAAAACACATGGGGCAAAAACAAGCCAACTCTCATGTCCAAATGGTCCATGTACTACTATTGGAGCTTCGGAATGAATGAATTTTTGAAGAGTCTTTCACTGTTTGACAATCCAATCTATCTCCTATAGTTCCCTCCTCAACCAATGAAAAGAATCTATGCACTATAGAATCAAGAGTCCCCCCCTGTGACAATGCTAAAGTACACCAATCAATAATAGAATGAGCATCAAGAAGTACAGCACCTAAAATCCTCAATTGCTCCTTAACTAGAGCTCTCTTCACACGCACACCTACTCCGTCATGCTCCCCTTTCCCATGCCCTGACTTAAAAAAACTCCAAATATGAGGTACACCTCTCTCCACATGCATTCTACACAACCAATAAAACATTTTGGCATTCTTAAATTGACCGGTGCAATTATCCAACCAAATGAGATGCCTATCCATAGTAATACCATTTTCCTGCAAGAAGTCAAAATAGTTCTGGAAACAATGTTGAACAAACTCATGAGAGTGAGACCTGTCATCGCTCATATAAAAATGGTACTCTCTGGTTATCTTTCGCTCATCTTTTGTGCTATTAGGGGAATGTCTATATGTGATGTGTACAAAAATAGCAACCTGAATGGAATTGTAATATTGAGCTTGAGTCTCATTTTGGGGCTGCAATGTATAGTTCTCCGCAAAGTCTACAATGGATATAATAGTTCCAATGGGGAAAGTGTCCTTACATGTCCTGAATTGTTGATCCAACCATTGAGACCTGTGACTATGCCTTGCATACTTGTAAAAAATATTTGTCTTGAAATCTAAGATAAAATCAGCAACATTGTATTCTTTTGCAACTAACTCACATCTAGAGCCTTCACCTCCACTCTTCAATGTATATTTCACCATTTCATATACCTTTTTTTGGACGAGTGTCTTTCCAAAATTGTGTTCCAAACCCTCATGAAAACATGTTCTAAACTTGGACAAGCCACCACATTCTGAGCACTTGGCATTTAAGCAATCTTTTTTATAATATAAACAACCATCATCTCTATGACATAAAAATTGATCTAGCAAGTCTCTTGATGATTTGGGAAGACCACTTGCACCACAATCCTCTAGCATTTCATTAGTATGCAAAGTAGAATGAATGGACCATAATAATTCATGATGCATTGAAAACTCAACATGATATTTGCAACAACATGTATTCTAAATCTTAAGGGGTACACAATAAAATGGCTTCACAAATTCAAATGACCTTTGTGATATTTTCAATGTTGGATGTGTCTCACAAATATTTTTATATAACATTGTTTGACTTACCTCCACATAATGTTTAGGATGTGGAGTATGATCTCGATTTCCAACTCTCAACTTCAAGACATCCTTCACATTTGGTGACACTCTTGAGTTAGCATCCAAAATTGTTGAATTTCATCCTTGACAACATCTGTTAGCTTCTTATCAAAATGTGGAAGTCTCCCACCATAAGCCCATGTATCAATTTGAAGTGGATCATCAAGTCTTTCTCTTCTTGCAAGTGCTATACCCAAATTTTTACGGTCTATATTGAAGTCAACACAAGTCTGTCTCATCAAACGAGCCTTTCTCAACTGATGACTTACTAAGGAGGTTGTAATAATCCTCCGAGCAACCCTCTTGTCTTTTTCTCTACTAGTCTTCCCAATGCTATTGAGAGCATTGAAAAGATTCTTCACAAAAATGGCATTTCTCTCCATTTTTTTGTTCACATGAATCTTCATTTTCACAAGCATAGGTCTCATCTTTGCATCTTTAACAACTACACAAAAATTTGACATTGCTCAACCAATGTCTTGTTTCCAAAAAATTGATCATAAAGTCTTGAAGCATTAATTGATCATAAGTCTTGAAGCCCACAACCTAACGGTTCTATGTGACCTCTTTCCTTCCCAATTATTCATAATGTTCTCCTCAATTTCAATTAACCATTTAGGTCTTCTTGAAAGCCCTGAATTTGAAGTTTGATTATCTTTATTGCAAGGGACTTCATTTCGCATATAATTTGGAGATGTGTAATGTTAATGTGGTTCTTGTAAAACATTTTCATTCCCAAAGTCTACATTTTCAATCTCCATCTGTACATTTTCAAATTCAACATCCTCTTCACTTACAACTACATTTACGGGGTTTGATTGATTAATGTTTAACATACATTCTCTCCTTCTTTGGTGATTTCCTTATCATTTTCCCTATATTCTTGAATTTCTTCATCTGTCAACTTCCTCTTGTGTTTAGCCTTTCAAAAGCTTCTGCTTCCTATGGCGAGACCACAAGTCCACAAAAATCAAACAATGGGCCCCAAATCATGTTTTTTTTTTCTGCAACGTGTGAAAAAAGTATAAAATCTCATGATTGTCTGGTCTGTGGGGATGAGGAATATTTTGGTCAAATATTATCTATCAAAAATTGGGTATCCGATTTCATATTAGGTACCCGATATTTCCAAGCAGATTAAAAAAAGGGTGGGAACAAATGAAAAAACTTGAACTTTTACATATATTAATGTATATAATATATATATAAAAGAGGCATATGATATATATAAAGCATATATTATATATATACTAATGTATTATATGTACTAATGTATATAGTATATATAATATATTATATATATACTAATATATTATATATAATATTACCTTTTAGCTATTATTTTTTTCTCATTTTTCTTGTATGATGCTTTTGTATACGAATTATGGATATTCTCTAGGAAACTATCTAAGGAAGATACAGTAGCTAATCTATGTTTGAAGGGGTCCTAAGACCCCTTAAGACACACTTGAGCATTCCAATGTTTCAAAAGGGGTCATGGGGACTCCCTAGGGGTCCTAACGTGTGATAAGGCATACTAGGACCCCTAGGGAGTCCCCATGACCCCTTTTGAAACATTCAAATGAACACTCAAGTGTGTTCGAAGGGGTCCTAAGACCCCTTAAGACACTTGAGCGTTTCAATGTGTCAAAAGGGGTCATGGGGACTTCCTAGGGGTCCTAACGCGTGATAAGGCCTACTAGGACCCCTAGGGAGTCCCCATGACCCCTTTTGACACATTTGAACACTCAAGTGTGTTCAAAGGGGTCCTAAGACCCCTTAAGACACACTTGAGCATTCAAATGTCTCAAAAGGGGTCATGGAGACTCCCTAGGGGTCCCAATGTGTGATAAGGTGTACTAGGACCCCTAGGGAGTCTCCATGACCCCTTTTGACACATTCAAATGCTCAAGTGTGTCCGAACAGGTCCTAAGACTCTTTAAAACACACTTGAGCATTCCAATGTGTCAAAAGGGGTCATCAAGACTCCCTAGGGGTCTTAACATGTGATACGGCATACTACAACCCCTAGGGAGTCCTCGTGAACCTTTTTGACACATTCAAATGCTCAAGTGTGTCCAAAGGGGTCCTAAGACCCCTTAAGACACACTTGAGCATTCCAATGTGTCAAAAGGGGTCATGGGGACTTCCTAGGGGTCCTAACATGTGATAAAGCATACTAGGACCCCTAGGGAGTCTCCATGACCCCTTTTGACACATTCCAACACTAAAGTGTGTCTAAAGGTGTCCTAAGACCTCTTAAGACACACTTGAGCATTCAAATGTGTCAAAAGGGGTCATGGGGACTCCTTAAGGGTCCTAACATGTGATAAGGCATACTAGGACCCCTAGGGAGTCCCCATGACCCCTTTTGACACATTCAAATGCTCAAGTGTGTCTGAAGGGTTCCTAAGACCCCTAAAGGTACACTTGAGAGTTTAAATGTGTCAAGAGGGGTCATGGGGACTCTCTAGTGGTCCTAACACATGATAAGGTGTACTAGAACCCCTAAGGAGTCCCCATGACCCCTTTTGACACATTTGAATGTTCAAGTGTGTCTGAAGGGGTCTTAAGACCCATTAAGACACACTTGAGTGTTCCAATGTGTCAAAAGGAGTCATGGGCATTCCCTAGGGGTCCTAACAAGTGACAAGGCATACTAGGACCCCTAGGGAGTCCCCATGACCACTTTTGACACATTCAAACACTCAAGTGTGTCTGAAGGGGTCCTAAGACCCCTTAAGACACACTTGAGAATTCTAATGTGTCAAAAAGGGTCATGGGGACTTCTTAGGGGTCTTAACACGTGATAAGGCATACTAGGACCCCTAGGGAGTCCCCATGGCCCCTTTTGACACATTCAAACACTCAAGTGTGTCCTAAGGGGTCCTAAGACCCCTTAAGACATGCTTGAGCATTTGAATGTGTCAAAAGGGGTCATGAAGACTCCCTAGGGGTCCGAACGTGTGATAAGGTGTACTAGGACCCCTAGGGAGTCTCCATGACCCATTTTGACATATTTGAATGTGCAAATGTGTCTGAAGGGGTCCTAAGACCCCTTAAGAGACACTTGAGTGTTCCAATGTGTCAAAATGGATCATGGGGACTTCCTAGGGGTCCTAACACGTGATAAGGAGTACTAGGACCCCTAGGGAGTCCCCATGCCCCTTTTGACACATTTGAACACTCAAGTGTGTCCAAAGGGGTC
Source organism: Chamaecyparis obtusa (assembly GCA_027943335.1). Lineage (NCBI taxonomy): Eukaryota > Viridiplantae > Streptophyta > Pinopsida > Cupressales > Cupressaceae > Chamaecyparis > Chamaecyparis obtusa. Next base: position 130,582 of record BSBK01011469.1, read on the forward strand.
CTAAGACCCCTTAAGGCACACTTGAGCATTCAAATATGTCAAAAGGGGTCATGGGGACTCTCTGGGGGTTGTAACATGTGATAAGGTGTACTAGGACCCCTTGGGAGTTCCCATGACCCCTTTTGACACATTTGAATGCTCAAGTGTGTCTTAAGGGGTCCTAAGACCCCTTAAGACACACTTGAGCATTCCAATGTGTCAAAAGGGGTCATGGGGACTCCCTGGGGGTTGCAACACATGATAAGGTGTACTAGGACCCCTAGGGAGTTCCCACGACCCCTTTTGACACATTCAAATGCTCAAGTTTGTTTGAAGGGGTCCTAAGACCCCTTCAGACACACTTGAGCATTTGAATGTGTCAAAAGTGGTCATGGGGACTCCCTAGGGGTCCTAACATGTGATAAGGTGTACTAGGACCCCTAGGGAGTCCCCATGACCTATTTTGACACATTCAAATGCTCAAGTGTGTCTGAAGGGGTCCTAAGACCCCTTAAGACACAATTGAGCATTCTAATGTGTCAAAAGGGGTCATGGGAACTCCCTAGGGGTCCTAACATGTGATAAGGTGTACTAGGACCCCTAGGGAGTCCCCATGACCCCTTTTGACACATTTGAATACTCAAGTTTTTCCGAAGGGGTCTTAGGACCCCTTCAGACACACTTGAGTGTTTGAATGTGTCAAAAGGGGTCATGGGGACTCTCTAGGGGTCCTAACATAGGATAAGGCATACTAGGATGCTTAGGGAGTTCCCATGACCCCTTTTGACATATTCAAACACTCAAGTGTGTCTTAAGGGGTCCTAAGACCCCTTCGGATAGACTTGAGTGTTCAAATGTGTCAAAAGAGGTCATGGGGGACTCCCTAGGGGTCCTAATGCATGATAAGGCATACTAGGACACCTAGGAAGTCCCCATGACCCCTTTTGACACATTCGAACACTCAAGTGTGTCTGAAGGGGTCCTAAGACCCCTTAAGACACATTTGAGTGTTTGAATGTGTCAAAAGGGATCATGGGGAGTCTCTAGGGGTCCTAACATGTGATAAGGTGTACGAGGACACCTAGGGAGTCCCCATGGCCCCTTTTGACACATTCAAATGCTCAAGTGTGTCCAAAGGGGTCCTAAGACCCCTTAAGATACACTTGAGCATTCTAATGTGTCAAAAGGGGGCATGGAAACTACCTAGGGGTCTTAACACATGATAAGGTGTACTAGGACCCCTAGGGAGTCCCCATGACCCCTTTTGACACATTCAAACACTCAAGTGTGTTTGAAGGGGTCCTAAGATCCCTTAAGACACACTTGAGCATTCCAATGTGTGAAAAGGGGTCATGGGGACTTCCTAGGGGTCCTAACATGTGATACGGTGTACTAGGACTCCTAGGGAGTCCCCATGACCCCTTTTGACACATTCAAATGCTCAAGTGTGTTCGAAGGGGTCCTAAGACCTCTTAAGACACACTTGAGTGTTCCAATGTGTCAAAATGGGTCATGGGGACTTCCTAGGGGTCCTAACACGTGATAAGGCATACTAGGACCCCTAGGGAGTCCGCATGACCCCTTTTGATGCATTTCAACACTCAAGTGTGTCTGAAGGTGTCCTAAGACCCCTTAAGAGACACTTGAGGGTTCAAATGTGTCAAAAGGGGTCATGGGGACTCCTTAGGAGTCCTAACCCATGATAAGACATACTAGGACCCCTAGGGAGTCCTCATGACCCCTTTTAACACATTTGAATGCTCAAGTGTGTTCGAAGGGGTCCTAAGACCCCTTAAGACACACTTGAGCATTCCAATGTGTCAAAAGGGGTCATGGGGAAATCCTAGGGGTCGTAATGCATGATAAGGCATACTAGGACTCCTAGGTAGTCCCCATGACCCCTTTTGAAACATTTGAATGAACACTCAAGTGTGTCTAAAGGGATCCTAAGACCCTTTAAGACACACTTGAGCATTCTAATGTGTCAAAAGGGGTCATGGGAACTTCTAGGGGTCCTAACACGTGATAAGGCATACTAGGACCCCTAGGGAGTCCCATGACCCCTTTTGACACATTTGAACACTCAAGTGTGTTCGAAGGGTTCCTAGGCCTCTTAAGACACACTTGAGCATTCAGTGTGTCAAAAGGGGTCATGGGGACTTCCTAGGGGTCTAACGCGTGATAAAGTGTACTAGGAAAGATACCATTTCATAGCCATAGGCGGTGGAAATAGAGTGATTCTCTTGCCCTTTGCTTCTATAATCTACCTCCAGTGAACTATTCTTCAAAGCCTCCATTTTTGCGTAGCTAGGGTTTATGGCACCTGTAAAAGGCACAACTATGCCCTTGTAGGGACACATGCTTGTGCTCAGAATCATATTATTTTCATGCATTCGCTAACATTTAATACAAAGATTTAGCCAGCTGCCTTTAAAGACCTAGAAGAAATGAAAAATAAAAAATTAGGCCAAAAATACATACTGCATTTCTGTATGTAGTACTGTCAGCTTCAACAATCTAGTCGGCTTCCTCTGCTAAGGCACAAAGAACTTCATTAATGTCTACTCTAGGAGGAAGATTATAATTTCCATATTTCCGCAAGCCCTAAAATTTTTTTATCATTATTTCTCTCCACCTCTGCTCTCTCAATTTAGTCATCTCCTCTCTGTTGCACTCAGCTTAGCCATCCTTACCTACTCTTTAATAGAGATTCTCCAAAATTTGTATACAAAGACATCCTATCAGAAAAAATGAAAAGTTTCCAGAGAATATCCAAAATTCGTATACAAAAGCATCATACAAGAAAAATGACAAAAATTAATAGCTAAAAGGTAAAATTTATCATTAACAACGGTAGTACCAAGGTCATACCCACTGTCAAATCTGGCCTATGACGTGCAAAAGGAGAAAAGAAAGTAAAATGAAAGGGAAGTATGGATCAAATAGTGATGGTGCATCAAATGGGATCAATATCATAATAAATGTAGAAAATACTGTTACGGACAAAAATATTTTCATATTAATGGGAAAGAGTGGGAAGAGCTTCTTGGATCCATGATAGAAGTTATAGATAAGGAGGAAGATCTAGGAAGGGGAAAGCAACAAAGGAAAGAAGTAAGATATGTGTGTAAGCCTATGTTAGATGATGATGATGAGTACTCACCATTTGGTAGTAGCTCAAGTAGTGATAGAAGCTCTTTAGTGCACATGTACACTGACACAAAAAATTTAGATAGAGAAGTAACAAGTGCTATGGAATTATCCATAGAGCAATGTGAAATGAAGCCTCAAATTGGTTCATTAGTAGGCAAAGAATTTAGTCATGCACTTCATTCTAGCACCACAAATATTTCTATTAGAAATGCTATTCGTTAATGGCTTGAATTTATAGGACTTGGGAAACCAGGTTACTCATGTTGGGCAATATCCCTCAAATGTAGGTTCATTGCCACCTTGGAAAGGCAGTCTCACTCCTTATTTTACAAAAAAGGGCAGTCATCTATGGTCCAAGGTTTTAATTCAGCTGACAAATGGAGAGCTTCTCAAGGTACTGATCTCTTTCATAGAGAAGTTCCTAATTCATCTTAGGTTCTCATTTAGGTGACCAACTCCTTCGAGGTCCAAAAATAGACCCATTGATTTCCAAATTGGTAAAAGGGTAGATGCAATTTTGGAAAGAGTATCCCAATTGAAGAGAAATGAAATTCCAGTGAGCATAAAGTTATTGCAAATCCAATGGGTGTATCTTCTCCACTAACAAATATACTGCATTTCAGATACTTGAGTTTAAATTGAGACTGTTTGTTCCCAAACATGCCCCATTCGAGCAGATGAACCAGATGTTTCTTGAATAAAGAAGATAGTGGTTTATTAGCATATGCATTATCCCACTTGCTATCAATTGCTACTTTTTGAGCAGCTTGCTAGCTGCTTCTATGTAGGATTCTTGTAATATATAATGTCTCTCATGCAAGTACATGCTAGTTTTTGTAAACATTTTTAGTTCTAAAGTGTTAGTGAGCAAATCAAATAAAAGGTTCTTGCATGTGTTATTTAGACACATATCAATAAATTAGGAAACTATTTTCTCCCATTACATGGCAAAAATGCCTAGATTCACTTTGTTAGTATCAATAGGTAGCAAGATTAGGGAAGAATTATTTGTGAAGAGGAAGTACAAATGTTACTATCCAAAACCATTTGGAGAGTAATATCTTCTCCTGATTGTAATAAGAACTCAAAATGCAGAAGACACCAAATAGTTGGGGCATTTATTTCCTATGACCTATGTCAATTTCAGTTCAATTCCTACGGATGATATTCTCAATGTGTAAAATAAACTGATGTGTTATTTTAAAATGGTGTGACTGAAATTTATGAACATATGTCAAATATCCATTTTTTCCAAAATTTGAAATAGAACCAGTGGCAATATAATCAATTTGTGAATTCACATCCAATCATTGGATGTTAATCAAAAGTACAACACAGTAATATAAACTTGAACCGATAAACAATCTTAGTCTTACTTCAAACCTACTCCTGTGTATGTGGGTTCTTGGAGGTATCTACTAAAAAATGTGGGATTTCTAGTGTCTCCTGTGATATTATTTAAGTTTGCCTTGCTCCTTACTGACTAATATTGTAATGAATTGGTTATCCTTCCCCTTCTCTCTCTCTCTCTCTCTCTCTCTCTCTCTCTCTCTCTCTCTCTCTCTCTCTCTCTCTCTCTCTCTCTCTCTCTCTCCCCCGTCCTCCCCTCTATCTCTATCTCTGTCCTCCTCTCTCTCTCTCTCTCTCTCTCTCTCTCTCTCTCTCTCTCTCTCTCTCTCCCCGTCCTCCCCTCTATCTCTGTCTCTGTCCTCCTCTCTCTCCCTCCCATACTCTCTCTCTCTCTCTCTCTCTCTCTCTCTCTCTCTCTCTCTCTCTCTCTCTCTCTCTCTCCCCATCCTCCCCTCTATCTCTGTCTCTATCCTCCTCTCTCTCCCTCCCATACCTCTCTCTCTCTCTCTCTCCGTCCTCCCCTCTATCTCTGTCTCTGTCCTCCTCTCTCTCCCTCCCATACTCTCTCTCTCTCTCTCTCTCTCTCTCTCTCTCTCTCTCTCTCTCTCTCTTCATTATCTCCTCTCTCTCTCTCATCACCCTCTCTCTGTGTCTCAAGCTATCTCTCTCTCTCTCATCTTCTCACTCACTCTCTTCCTCTCTCAGCCCCCACCACCTTCTCACTCTCTCTCTTCCTCAATGGCCGCCCATGAATTTTTTAAATGGCCGATTAATTTCCTTTGCTTCTTTCAATGGTCATCCATGATTTTTCTACAATCTTCCAACCTTTCGTACATAGTCGTAAAATACATATTAATATATTATACATATAAAATAATATATAATATATAATGTAACATTTAATAGTAATATATATTAAATAATATTTAAAATGTAAAATGTATATTATATAATATTTAATATATATAATATTATATATAATGTATAATCTAATATTTAATTCTAATATATAGTTTTTGATATTAATATATAATTAAATTTAATATTTAATGTAAAATGTATATTATATAATATTTAATATATATAATATATAATCTAATATATAGTTTTAAATATTAATATATATTAAATAATATTTAATGTAAAATGTATATTATATAATATTTAATATATAATTGATATTATAAATATTTAATATATCTAATATATAGTTTTTTATATATAATATATCATATGAAGGATGGAGAAATGGGAGGGAGAAAGTGGAGGGAAGGGAAAGCGAAAAATCAAAATTCTGCCATCAAATTCGGGTACCTAAAAATATCGGGTACCCGATTAGGCTCGGTATTGCCTTGTGCACCGAACCTACATGTAGCTGACGACTTTTTTTTTCACCCAAATTTGATAAAATGAAAAGGGTATTTTAAGGATATTATTAGCTTTCTATCAATAAAATTGCTATCAAATTTTGAATTTAGTAAGTAATTATTAGTTATTTTCTAATTGAGCTACCTCTAAAGTGCTGATTTATATACTGATTGAAAAATGACTATAACTTTCAAACGGTATAACATTTTTGAAATCCGAAAAATGTGTCACATTCTATGCTTTGCCTACTATAAGGGGAAAAAAAAATTAAATTTTGTAAAGTTTTGAATGAGTTAAGGTGGTTAGACACAGGAGTTTTTTAATTTTGAAAACGTTGTAGCAGAAAATTTATAATTAATTTTTTTTTGGAATAAAATTACAAAAAATATGTGTCACATCTGGTCATGAGTCTACTACTTATATATTAAAGCTTATAAAAAAATATTATCATTTGATTATGATTAAGGTGGTCAGACATACACCTACTTATTTTTTTCCTGAAATTTTTGTACTGTTGTATTGAAATCTATACTTTTCACCAATTATATTAATTTTTTTTAGAAAAGGCCTAGTAGTTTAGAAACTGCATTCAATTTCCTACAGATTCTATTCTTACAACTTTTTGGTATTAGGTTGATAGCTAGTTCAAATTTTCACGTCAAGTTGACTAACCCTGATTTGCTGATTTTTCATTGCCACTTTTGGGCATAGTTTGGCCCCTCATGATCTTGCACATACCCATGAACTAGAATTGTACCATCTATAGTTAGTAGTTTTTTTAGACAATTTATTCTATTTCTATAATATCGACTATGAATGACATGACTTTTTCGAATAAGGTAGTCAATGTCATGTTCTATTTGTTGTTCAACTGGTCCATTTGTTGGGCAATATTGGTATTTAATATAGTGATTGTTGATGTTAATGGTTTCCACATGTGCTCCGCACTTGAAAATGTCAAAAAAGGTTAGAGGTCTAAGTTGTCGTATCGTTGCAAAAATGTTTTTCTTTTGTTTGATGTAGATAATCTAGGGATATATGAATATGTTTGGAATCCATGTATCCAATATTTGATTTTAGAATTTTGTCTAAGTTTGGCTTATTTTAAATATATTTTGTAAGAAGAGTACATCATTTCACTTGACCTTACAAATTTTTATTAATATAATTGACATAATTATGTCAATGATAATCTTTATTGCTTTGAAAAAAATATTAGTGGTATGTGATGCAAAGTCACCACTAGAGTGTAGAACCTCCCATTGCATATTTTTTTGATATGTATATTTCTTTGTTATGTCTTTGTCTCCTGGATCACCGAAGAATAGAGTAGGTTACCTCATTTCCTCTACATATCTATCCTTGAAAATAACAAGTGGTTGATTTCCTTCAGCGGGTACTATTTCAATAATTTTATCATGCATGTCATAAATAGATTGAGATTCTATATAAATTCATGTACAAGTGTATCAATTTTGATTTCTATTTCATTGCTAGATTCTATATCTTCAATATTTGAGTGAGTGTTAATATATATCTTCTATTTTAGAAATATTGTTGTCTTGTTCTAATTTTGTTTGCCAAGTTTTGTCTATTATAATGTTTTCTTCTTTGTAAAATTGTATTTTGGATAAGAGTTTTAATGGTTTCATTATTAGTTTAGGTCAAACAATTCTGACTTGATACAGTGTCTTGTATTCTAGTTTTCATTTTAGTGCAACAACAATTGTGGTTGTGTCATTTAATAGTTGGGGTAGCAATATTTGCATTATGGTTATATTTTTAGGAATATTAATAATTGATCTAATTAATCCAAATTATGATTGTTTGTGTCCCCATTGCCTTATCTGTGCAAAAACAAGTCATGGTGATATTAGTCTTTCTTTGAGTTCAGATAAAGATGACAAGAAAGGCATACATTTATTTCATCTTATAAATGATGGGGTGGCAAAGGATGGTAATTTACCATTGTGTAGCATTAGTTTACAATAATTGTATACATTTATTATGGGGTCTATATGTTTAGTATTTGTGAATTTTGGGTACATCTGTTGTTCTTTTTCATTAAGCTTTCTCAATTTATGGCAAAAGTCTAATCGTTTGAAGATGTAGCATTCATGCTGAGGTGTATCTTTAATTTTTGCTAAATATGTTGTTGTCAGATTCTTACTTTGAGTTTTTTCATTTGTAGGGAGAGATTGTTCTTTATTTTGGTTTTGGGTACGTATTATTTGTTTCAGGCGATGTAGTTGTATTTTACTTATTGTTTTAGTTGTTTTCTTATCAATAATGTCACTAATTATTGAGGGAGGTGTTTCTAGTTTTGTTTTTGTAAGTCCATTATAATTTATTTTATATTAGATGATATGGATTTTCGATGGTTTAGTTTCACTGCTTCTAGTTTTTTATTGGTACTAGTGGTTCGCAATGTACATGTGCAGTATTTGTTTCAAATGATATTATGTTGAATGTATTTTTTGTACTTTCTTCAGTTTTGAAAACTTATACAATTTGTTCTACAGTTGTGTAATGCCCAAAATCCACTAGGCATTACACAGCATATTCAAACTCTTAATCATATCCAAATGCCTAGTTTAATATAGTAAAATAGAAAATCTTTAAATGATAATTGAACATTAAAAATTTTATTACATTACAAAATTTAAGTAAAATGAGAAGTAATTTTATAATCATATGCATTTAACAAAATTATAGAATATGCAAGATTTTTGGAACAAATATCAACTGAACATTTTCAAAACCATATCCATTTCATGTTCATAAATGAAGGAAGCTAAATTAAAATTACATTTATAGATTCAGTAATTTAACTATTCAAGAAGCAATAATTTTACTAAGAAATAACTTTGAAATACAACTAGTAATAGAACCTTCTTGCAAGAGGAAAATATATAAACCTTATTTCCAGTCTTTCATTATTAAAAATACAATATCTTGGAGAACATTATGAGTAGAGAAAAATTACTTAAACTCAAGATTACTTAAACACAATACACTGGTCATCATTTCTTTAAAATTCTTTCTTTCAACTTAATCTTGAAACTTCAACTTGAATTTCATCTTTCACCAAGCAACAAAACCTGCAACATAAAACATCATCCACATGACCATGGAGGCTCACCTCCCAGCCTAGGCCATTTCATGGCCACCCCCGAGCTAGGGGAAACAAGAATTGGATGGGTTACAAACAAACAACACATACATAAAAATTCAACCACAAATTGGAAACAAATCATGCACAAATGACTCCCTTCCCAAGCTTGCACAAAGGATTCCAAGATTGGATCCATAGATGGGTGCAGGTGGAAACTTCTCAAATGGAGACACCCTTCTTATGCCAAACAAGAATTTCAATATTACTCACTTGCCTTCACAAGGCCCTTCCAAACATACAACTCAACTCCTTGAGCATCAACACATCCCTTATGACCCTCAAACAAACATAAGAAGGCCCTTAAATATGCCCATACATCCAAGTTCTCATACATAAATAATTCTCAACTAGTCCCTTCACCCCAAGTCCTCCTCAAATCCTCCCAAGGATGAGGAGTAAACTTGCACACCCATAAACATGAAGCAAAAAAAGATGAAAAAATAAGATCAAAGTCATAAACTCACAAAGAAACTACTCAATACAAGATTCACACACAAGATACTACAATTTACAAAATTCACACAAGTTCATCTTCTCAATGCAACTACACAACAATTACATGATAGAGCCACCAACCTTTCTCCTAAGCAATGAAAAATTGGAAGGTTGAAGAAGAGCTTCCCTTGATTCTTAGCTTAATTCCCTTCTCCAATCTACTAGAAAATCTCTCTCTAGTCCTCCTCTCACTCACTCCAAAAATCTAGCATAGTCAAGATGATGAAGTCCCTAATTCCTAAGCCTCTATCTCCTAAAGAATTTCCCATTCCTCTCTCCTTCCCTCATTCCTAAGAAATTTGGTTTCTAGATTCTAGCTCCCATGACACTTTCCCTTGCCATGGTTAAGGAATGCAAAACAAAACATGAAAAGGAGTGATAACCTAGAAACACTCCCCAATTTCGTGTTTACCAAAAATGGTCCATTTAGAGAGGCAAAATAGTGGTCTAGGGAAGTGAAAATGGTTAAAATAGGCCCCTTAACCCATGTACATTACTTGGGGCACTAAAACCAAACCTTAACTACCCCCTAGGACTCCACATAACCCCTCAAAAACCCTAGTTAAGCTTTCATCCGAAAATGGCATAATGATGACTTATACCTTGGTACTCTAAACCACTATCAAGCCTAGGGATTCACAAAATAGCCCAAGGGAAAAAGGTGGGGTCCACATTCCACTAAGGCATGCCATCTCACAAAAGTGTCAAGTGACAACTCACTGAATTACACATCACATTACATACTTGGCATGCCTAGTGGATATTTAACAATAACATTATCACAATTTATAAAATTACATCTAATATTACATTCACAAAAATTTACCATCCACATACACACATGCATCACTTATATGAATAAAATCATGTAACAACGAGGTCTTACTCTACTTTAGATTTGACCTTGGTTTTAAACTATTTCACATAGACCCATCCTTGTTTCCCCGTTTTACAACCATGGTCACAACCTACACGCTCTATTCAGATGTCAGTACCACATAAATCCAATTCATATATAATCATATCAAACTTAAAGCAGATACAATAATAGCATCTATACTCAATACATAAATAAAGTACATACCATGAATCATAAACATATTCCAAAGTTAACCATTGAACCATTGCACTATCAACATTTACTATTATATAAGATAACATTACAAATGCAGAATTCTAGAATGCATATATCATAAGGTCAACATGAATCATTACAAGCATATAAAGAGTACAAATAACATCATCGACATAAATAATAACCATCTCATAAGGTCTAATAATAGGAAAACTAAATCCAAAATACATCTAGTGTCTCTAAACAAAGTATCAACAAAGTAAACCAAATGTCAAAACAACAGTCGAGCTAGGATGGGTCGGGGTGGGACCTCACATCCTCCCCCCCTAGGCATGAACTTCCTCATGGAGTTCATTGAATAGATGGGGGTACTGATCTCTCATCTATGTTGTGTCCTCCCAAGAAGCTATGAGGCTGTCGATAGTTGACTGCTAACTGGATGACCCGAGGGACAATCTTTCACAATGTGCCCCATGGCACCACATGTATAACTGGTCCTCTATCCTGAAACTGATTCCCCTAAATTCTAGAATGTTGTTTCCCACTTGTCATATCAGATCTACTGAAGCCATCTCTGGATGACTAAGTCTGAGCTCCCCGATCACGTCAGGGACTCTACTAAGATTGTTGCTACTATTGTGGTGTGCTAGAGTTCTCTTGATTTCCCTTCTAGTGGGATTTCTAGAAACTAGAGTATTGTGGTATGAAACTATGGCTATGTGACTTGTCTCATGAATAATAAGACCTATTATGGATCTCCTCTGCTATCATGGCCCTCTCTATTGTATCACGAAAGTCACCTGATGGTACCATCTGCACTTTGTCAACTATGGCATAGTTCAACCCCTTAATAAAGTGGTTGACCTAGAGTTTCTCATCCTTCATGTAATCAACATAAGGAAGGAGCTCGAGAAACCTACACTCATATTGTGCTACTAATATTCCTCCCTGATGTAGGTCATGAAACTTGTTGATGTGATGCTATCTAAAATGCTCTGACATATATCGGGCTCTAAATCTCACCATGAAGGTCTCCCATGTGAGGGTATCTATGACAAGATGACTCTTATATTCCTCCTACCTCCACCATGTAGAGGCAGTCCCCCTCAGCATGTGAACTACAAGTCATGAATTAAGGTTGTTAACGTAAGGGCGCAACCCAAAACATCTCTCAAGGCTAAAAAGCCAAGCCTTGGCATCTTCTCCATCTGTGGATCCTGAAAAGGGTGGTGGCTCAAGTCATAAGAGGTTTCTAATCTGGTCCCCTGTATCACGGGGCACTCTCGACACTATCACTGGTGGTGGCTCTAGTATGTGTACAGACTCATCCTCATGATCTGCTAGCTCCTCTACTTGTCTAGGTGGAGGAATCCTACTCCACTCCCAGACCTTGGCCTATTGGCCTCTTGAAGGCAATCTATCCATAATTATATCAACTAGATTCTATAATGCATTAAGGATGTCCTAGTTGGGATTAGGTGGCCATACAAGAGGGGGCCCATGCATGTCACCTACTCCCTCAGTTGTACAATCATCTCCCTCTATTGCCACATGACCGCCTCTGGGTCTCCACCCACATCGGTGAGCACTATGCGTGACTGGAGGCATCCTACTACTAGCTTCGCTTAACTAAAGTTTTTCCTAAAAGGATGGATGTCTTAGAAAGGACAATATGAGCTCTACTAGCATGACATAATATACATTCATAAAGTCGAAGAAGAGAAAACCCTATATTTCTTTATATATATATAAGTATAAAATTTATTTTAGTTAAACAAACTCTAATGTTTATATGAGTAACTCATTAATTTCAAAAAGTTTTCAACTTAATTTAGGTTAAGCTGTAATGCCATTTTTACGATGATCAGTATACTAGCCACATATATTGGCCTCATAAAAATAACATTATCAAGTTTTAAATGAACTAGCTTTTAACTAAAACTTAAATTATAATACCAGAATGTAATGCCCCAAAATACTAGGGTTGGTTATGTCTTGAAAAACTAAATAATTCAAGGAAAGGAAGAGAACAATTATTAAATAATAAATAACTAAGTAGTCCACTAGTTTAATTTAAAATATTTATTACTAAATTAAACTTATTGAATTCTCGATATTTTAATAAAATTCAGTTTCCAAGTTATCCAAAAGTTTGTATTCATTAAGCAGAAGACTTAAATATCATTATAAAAGTCATCGATAAAATTAATACTATAACCCCTTCAAAATTACACCTTTTTAAACTACCAAGCTTAAATAATGATTTTAGTCATAACATCGTTAAAAAGATGAAACCGACATTAACATTGATTTCTAGTGTGTATCCACACATAATCCCAATTTATAACGGAATGTGAAGCAGAGGATTAAATTATAAATTAATTTAATAGCCCACTTCTTAAATTAATACATAAAAGTTCTCCTTAAAGTTAAATTATTTAATAATAATATTTCCAATTTAAATTCTAATAATACAAATCTAGTTAAATGACAAAATCTAAGATATCAAATTTATCATTAAAGTTCCAAATAATATAAAATTTTTAATGAAAATAATTTATCTTTTAACAAGGTGAAAAGATAAGACAATAGTTAAATAAATAATTAACAATTTAGTCGGTTTAATAAATTAATTCTCAAATAAATAATAAATCAATTAGTTAAATTAAACACAATACTATAACCCTTATTAACTTCGCATCTACATAACATTTTAGAAAACTAACCTTACAATCGCTTTTCATTTTAATAACGACCCTAACCAATATATTACTAAGAGGATGAAATGGCCATAAATATATTAAAATATTTCAAATAATTACTAATGTATGTATTAGAATTTCCAATTACGTGATCAACATAACTATTAATTCTTAAAAGGTCTCAAGTCAAATTGATTAAGTCATTAATTGGATTAATAATTAAATTAATAATTCCACTCTTTAATTAAGTCTTAAAATATTCCTATCATCAAAACCATTAAAATAACAATATTTAAATTATTTATTAAATTAGTCCATAGGCATTTTTAAATTAGTATTAAATTTCTTCACTAGACTAGACATTGGAATTAAATTTCATAATAGTCTAACTATTTAAATTAAATTCTTACAATCCAAAACTTACTAAAGATTATAGGCAAATTAAGGAGAAAAGGTATAAGGGAATTAAATTAAATCCTATAATTCACCCATAATAATTTTGAGTTAAAAAGATATTAGAATTACTAAGGGAATTAAATCTCAAAAAATTTAAACAATATTTATTCAACTACCCTTACAATACATTTTTTTTTTAAATTAAATAAAATTAGAATCCTTAACTCCAACCCTAAAATTTGTTAGGAATAAGGTGTCTCAACCTTGGATAATTCCTATTCTTATTATTTGTTTTGTAAATGTATTTTTTGCAAATAATGTAATTAAGTGTGAGTGTACATGTCTAGTTGGCATGTTAATGTGTCACTCCACTTGATGTGTCGGCATCTTGTGCGTAAGGAGATCATGACTGAAATGGTCATGACAGATTCCTATGATGCATAAGAACTATTTAAGGAATGTGCTATGATAGGTGTAAGAGCATCTTATGACTTGGGCCTATTTGGGCACCCAAGAAGAAGTGGTTGGTGTGTGTAAGAGAATATGCCAAAAATAGGTTGGTATGACAAATTCTCTTACACTTCTCTTGTGACCGTTATTTTTGGCAGATTCTATGACAAGTTGTCATAGTCTATTCTAGGGATGGACGCCTATTCTTGGGATTGCATGTAACAACTGTGTACATGTGGCTTTGTGCATGGGTCTTGGTGGTTGGATGCCAAACTCCTTTTTTGGGTATTTGTTGGGTCCTGAGGAGTCTATATATATGATGCTGCTTCTATGGGAGAGAATAAAGTTTTACTAGTCTCTCATCTCCTGAAAGAACTTGCATTGCAAGTGTGTTGTAATATTTGTGTTGAAGATAATACATTGTGCAGGTTTTGGAGTGCTGGGGTTTTTTACCGAAAGGTTTCCCCAGGGTATATCATTGTGTCATTCTCTATTTTTTTGTATGCATGGTATGTGGTTGCAAGATCTTTCTTAAAGTAGTTAACAAATCTGAAATTGTAAGGATTTATAAGAATTTGCACAATACTCTCCTATAGAGATTAGTGTAGGAAGCTGTTTCCGCACCTGGGTTTCCTTACAAGTGGTATCAGAGCTTGATCAAATTTTGATCCTAGTTGTTGGGTAGGGTTTTTTGAGCTGATCTCAAGTTTGAGTGGGAGTTTTTTGCAGAGCATTCTGAATCTTATTTGCAGATTGAGATGGCAAGTTCATCATATGGAAGAATGGAGGTGGAGAAATTTAATGGCACTAATTTCAAGTTGTGGAAACTCAAGATGGAAGACATGTTGGAAGATCATGACCTATGGGAAGCGACTTCAAGTGCTACAAGACCAGAAACTATAGCTCAAGTAGATTGGGATATCAAAGACCGTAAAGCTAAGGGTCTTATAAGACTCTGTTTAACCGATGCAGTTCTTCTGAATGTTCTAGATGAGAAAACCGCAAATAGTTTGTGGAAAAGACTTGCAGCCATGTATCAAGCCAAATCTCTGGTGAACAAGTTGTTCCTGAGGAATAAGTTGTACTCTATGCGAATGGAGGAAGGTGGATCCTTAATGGATCATTTAAATGCATTTAATCTGCTAGCTGCACAATTGACATCAGTTGGTGTCAAGTTAGAGGAGGAGGATCATTGCTACACACTTTTGTGTTCTTTACCGGATTCATGGGACCATCTTATGATGGCTCTCGGAAGCACTTTAGTCACCTTCAAAATGGATGATGTGGTGTCTTCGCTGCTATCAGAGGAGATGCGGAGAAAGGCTTCTGTTTCAGAAAAAGAAGCCCTTGCTGTTCGTGGGAGATCCACTGAAAGAGGGAAGAAAAATGACAATAAGTCTGACAATAAGGGTAGATCCAAATCCCGTGGGAAGTCAAAGACTTCCAATAAGTCCAAGGCAAAATTTTGGAACTGTGATAAATCTGGGCACTTCCATAAAGACTGTAAAGAGCCAAAGAAGAAGAAGAAAGGTTCAGATTCAGCTTCAGAAAGATCTCAAGAAGATGGTGATGCATTCATCGCAGCTTTGGTAGCCCATGCATCTAATGATGTGTGGTTGGTTGACTTGGGTTTTTCTTTTCACATGACCTCTCATCGAAACTGGTTCTCAAAATATGAAGAGTTCGATGGTGGAAAGGTGTACTTGGGTGATGATTCTCACCTAAAGATAGTTGGACGTGGAAGGGTCACTATCAAATTTCCTGATGGACGAGTAAAGGGAATTAACGGAGTTATGCACATTTTGGGTTTGGCATGAAACCTATTATCTATAAGTATGTTGAATGATGTAGGTGTGCAAGTTGTTTTTTCGAAAGAAGGATGCAAGATGATGAGAGGATCGATAGTGCTTGCAAGGGGTACTAGGAGAGGTACCTTATTTTAGCTAGATGCATGTATTCCTCTATGTAATAGTTCTTCATCCTCACCATCTAAACAAGCAGTGAAGAAGTCTGTGGCTATTGGTTCTGATGGTAGTGTAAACACTTTGGAAGCTAAGCTTCCTGTAGAAAAGATAATGTTGTGGCATATGAGATTTGGCCACATTGGTGAAAAGAGTCTCAGAACCCTGAAAAATAAAAATCTCGTTGAGGGGTTAAATGATTGCAATCTTGAGTTTGACTTCTGCGAACACTGTGTCTATGGTAAACAAAATCGTGTTCAATTTTACTCTAGTTCTCACAAATCTTCTGATGTTTTGGATCTTATTCATTCTGATGTATTTGGTCCTGTAAAAGTTCCTTCAATCTCCAAGTCTATATTTTTTGTATCTTTCATAGATGATTACAGTAGAAGGACGTGGATTTATTTCCTTAAAAGTAAGACACAAGTCTTTAGTCGGTTCAAGGAATTTAAAGCTCTTGTAGAGAATCAAACTAGTAAGAAGATTAAGTGTGTGAGAACTGACAATGGTGGTGAGTTTTTCTCAACAGAGTTTGAATAGTTCTATAAAGAACAAGGTATCGAGAGGCATAAGACAACTCCTTATACCCCACAGCAAAATGAAGTTGTAGAGAGAATGAACAGGACACTGATGGAGAAGGCTAGGAGTATGCTTAGTGGACATGGTTTAGAACAAAGGTTTTGGGCCGAAGCTGTGACCACTGCTTGCTATCTGGTTAATAGATCTCCTATGTCAGCCCTTGTTGGTAAGACACCCATGGAGGTGTGGTCTGGTAAGAAGCCTTCAATTAGACATCTTCATGTTTTTGGTTGTGAAGCTTATGCACATGTTCCAAAGGAGAAAAGATCTAAGTTGGAAAACAAAGCTGTTAAATATATTTCATCGGATACAGTGCTGGTGTGAAAGGATACAAGATTTGGGATCTTGTGACTAGTAAGGTTTTGTATAGTAGAAATATTATTTTTAGAGAGCTAACATCTTCTCCTATTGTGCTACAACTAGATGAAAAAGAAAAGGAAAAAGATGTTGTTCAGTTGCCTCCTACCCCTGAGAAGACTGAACAGAGAGACCATGTTGGGCCTAATGATGAGGAGAGCTCTAGCAGCTCTGATAGTTCAGAAGAAGAGGAAGAACAACCTCAACCATAGCCCTTGAGGAGATCCATGAGAGAAAGAAAGCAACCAGAAAGGTTTGGTTATTCTATGTTAGATTCCAGTTGTGCCTTTTCTTTGATTACTAACACTGATGAGCCTAGATCTGCGAAAGAGGCTTTGGGCATGGAAGATGCAGGTTCCTGGATTGAGGCTATGGATGATGAGATGGCTTCATTGGAGAAAAACAAAACTTGGGACCTGGTACCTTTGCCTAAAGGGATAAAATCTGTTGGTTGTAAATGGGTGTTCAAGAAGAAATTCTGTGCAGATGGCAGTGTTGAAAGGTACAAAGCTACATTGGTTGCAAAGGGGTATTCATAGGTAGAGGGAATAGATTATGGTGAAATATTCTCTCCTATTGCAAAGTTGACATCCATTAGATTTCTGTTATCTCTTGTTGCATCATATGATTTAGAGATAGAATAGATGGATGTGAAGACAGCTTTCCTTCATGGTGATTTGGAGGAAGAGATTTATATGTCACAGCCTGAGCACTACATTGTTAAAGGTAAAGAATCCTTAGTTTGTAGATTAAAGAAATCTCTATATGGTTTGAAGCAATCTCCTAGGATGTGGTACCTTAAGTTTGATGCCTTTGTGTTGTCAATTGGATTTGTAAGATCAAAATCAGATCATTGTGTTTATTTCAGAGTTGAAAATGATCACCTTCTTATTGTTACATTATATGTTGATGATATGTTGCTGTTTGGGAAGGGTAAGGGTATGATTTCTGATTTTAAATCTCAGTTGTCAACACAGTTTGAGATGAAAGATCTTGGTAGCTAGGTACATCTTGGGTATGGAAATCAATAGAGACAGGTCTAACAGAAAACTTTGGTTGAGTTAGAGTAAGTATGTGAAGTCTGTGTTGGACAGGTTCAGCATGGCAGATTGTAGACCACTATGTGTTCCTATTTCTATGGGAACAAAGTTATCTATAGATGATTGTCCAAAATCTCCTAGTGAGGTGGAGGACATGAGTAGAGTACCTTATGCTAGTGTAGTTGGCAGTCTTATGTATGCTATGGTCTGTACTAGACTAGACATTGCCCAAGCAGTGGGAGTCCTGAGTCGATTTATGGCTAACCTTGGATGGGTACATTGGGATGCAATTAAGCGAGTATTCTGATATTTGAGGGGTACATCAGATTACTCCATATGTTATCATGGCAACTCTTTTGGATCTCCACATTCAATTTGTATTTGTGGGTTTGTGGATTCAGATTGGGTAGGTGATATTGACAGCAGGAGATCCACCAGTGCTTATGTGTTCACTATGTTTGGTGGTGCCATTAGTTGGATGAGTAAGCGACAACCTATGGTTTCTTTACAGAAGCTGAGTACATGTCTGCTACTCATGCTTGTAAAGAAGCCATTTGGCTTAGAAGATTGTGTTCTGATGTTGGTGTTGATGTAGAATAGATTACTATTTGGTGTGACAGTCAGAGCAATATTTTCCTTGCAAAGAATCCAACTTTCCATGCCAGAACGAAGCACATTGATGTGCAGTTTCACTTTGTGAGAGATATGGTGGCAGATGGAAAGGTAAATTTGGAGAAGGTAGATACTGTGAAGAATGTTGCAGATGCATTAACAAAACTAGTGGGCACTGAGAAGTTCAGATGGTGTTCGGAGTCTATGGGCCTTTTGGCCTATAGCGGTTAAAGGTCCTGTTATGTTCCTGTTGCTCTTACAAGGTGTTTGACAAGTGGGAGAATGTTAGGAATAAGGTGTCTCAACCTTGGATAATTCTTATTCTTATTATTTGTTTTGTAAATGTATTTTTTGCAAATAATGTAATTAAGTGTGAGTGTACATGTCTAGTTGGCATGTTGATGTGTCACTCCACTTGATGTGTCGGCATCTTGTGCGTAAGGAGATCATGATTAAAACGATCATGATGGATTCCTATGATGCGTAAGAACTATTTAAGGAATGTGCTATGATAGGTGCAAGAGCATCTTATGACTTGGGCCTATTTGGGTGCCCAAGAAGAAGTGGTTGGTGTGTGTAAGAGAATATGCCAAAAATAGGTTGGTATGACATATTCTCTTACACTTCTCTTGTGACCATTATTTTTGGTGGATTCTATGACAAGCTGTCATAGTCTATTCTAGGGATGGACGCCTATTCTTGGGATTGCATGTAACAACTATGTACATGTGGCTTTGTGCATGGGTCTTGGTGGTTGGACGCCAAACTCCTTTTTTGGGTATTTGTTGGGTCCTGAGGAGTCTATATATATGATGCTGCTTCTATGGGAGAGAATGAAGTTTTACTAGTCTCTCATCTCCTGAAAGAACTTGCATTGCAAGTGTGCTGTAATCTTTGTGTTGAAGATAATACATTGTGCAGGTTTTGGAGTGCTGGGGTTTTTTACCGAAAGGTTTCCCCAGGGTATATCATTGTGTCATTCTCTATTTTTCTGTATGCATGGTATGTGGTTGCAATATCTTTGTTAAAGTAGTTAACGAATCTGAAATTGTAAGGATTTATAAGAATTTGCACAATACTCTCCTATAGAGATTAGCGTAGGAAGTTGTTTCTGCACCTGGGTTTCCTTACAAAATTATACCATTTTTACAACTTACTAATTCCTTCAATTTTAAAAATAAAAATTACTAAGAAATTTAAAAGCTATAAACATAATTTTATTGACATACATAATAAAACATACTGAGAGGAAAATTAAAACATAACTATTATAATTTACTACTACTAACAAAATAAAACTATTTCATCTACTAGATTCTAATATATCACCTAAGATACATTCCCCTAACTTTATAAAAAAATTTACATTTTACCAAATATATATCTCACCCTTTGCAAATAATTAAAGATGGCTAAAACTATCTCAATAATAATATTTTTAAGAGAAAAGTTAATCACTCTAATAATAGAATGCATAAATAAAAGGGCTCTCCAAACCCTAATTCAAAATTAGGGTTTGGGGCCTTATTAAAAACTCTCAAAAACCCTAAAATCATTCATTTGGTTCATTTGCAGGTCTGGGATAGCTGAAGGATGAGTGAATACACTTGATGTTCTCATATGAGAACATGTGTGAACAAGAACACACAGGATGTGCTTATTCTCACATATTTTTATATGAGAATATACATACAGAACAGAGAGAGTTTTCCTTACATTCCATAGGATTATCTTTTTCTAAGAATTTCAAGACCTAGGTATAATTTTCTTTTCTTATTTCCTTTAGTTTAAAGTTATAGATTCAATTTATATTTTTTCTTTTAAGTTTTACATATGATCTAGCTCTGTATATTTTTTTTTTCTATTTTTTTTCCTCTGCATAAAATATTCTTTGATAAAAATAAATACTAGGGTTTGTATTTTATTTTGGTGCCCTAATCAAGAGCAGAGCAACAATCGTAGCCATTCCCAGCCCTTCTCTAGATGTGCTCTCTCTTTTCGCATGACGGGGGGGGGGCATGGAGGTGCTGCAATAGATCAATGGTTGGCAAGTATTGTTGTTTACATTTCATGTGATTCTGAAAATTGAGATTATTAGTCATTTCTTTTTTTTCATTATTTCATAACAATATTTTTAATTCATGCAATGATTTTTTTATTTTTCTTTATATTGTTTTCATAGACTAATTGATTAGTTTCAAAAGAAATTGTTTGTGCAATTTTCCATTTTTAACAAATGGTGTCATAACTATTAAGAAAATGGTATTGTACACCTTGCATAATAATTTTTATTATTATATTATTTTATTTTATTATGTAAATATTGCACCTAGATGGATGTGCAACATGTAGGGATTCCCATGGAACATTCCTTTGAGAGTTATAATGTAACATTATAATATTATTAGATGTAATTATTTAATATTAGGAAAATAAAGTAAATAAAGTACCCAATATTAAATGTGGGTCAATAGGGTTTGGTAGCACATGGTAGTTTATGTAATACCACTGGGTGGTTTTGTGGGAGCTTGTTTGTATAAAAATAACCACAAGGGTAGTTGTTGGGGTTAGAGAGGTGGAAATTGGTTAGCCAAATGTAGCATTTGTGAAGGTTGGAAGCATGGCATGAGATGTGTAGATTCATGCTTGTTCACATGGATTGCTTGGTTATGGATAGGACTTTGTATTCCAATGGTGTTTTGTTGAATAATACATGGTGATGGATGTTTTTAGAGGCTGGGTTTTTCCCTCATGAAGGTTCCCAAGATATATTTTATGTGTATGTTGACTATTATCTTGCATATGGATTTTAAGTGTTTATTTACTTCAGATCTATAATGGGTTATGTGGAAATGTCATATTGTTGTATGTAAGTTTCCTATCAAATGGTATCAGAGCTATGGTTGTGGTGTTGTAACCCTAGGTTGAATCCATAGGAATGCATGAAAGAATGTCAGAAATGACAAGATATATAGATTTTGTAGGTTGTTTATTGCAGATCTAATGGTTTTGGGTTTGTTGTTATGATGGGTTGTTGGAAGTTTTTGGGCATGGAAAATTGTTGGTGAAAAGGGTTTTGGATTGTTTCATTTTAAATGAGGGTTTTGGAGGGGAGTTTGCAGAGATGACCTCCTAGGTAAAAATGGACCTCACCATTGGATCCAGGTTTCCCTTGCCATGAATTTTGATATAAAATATGTCATAGTTTGGACATGTTGATAGAAAATGAAAATGATTTTTTAGTTTCAGCCCGTAACAGCCATCAAATTTAATCTTGTCAGAATTTTGTCACAAAAAAATGTAGTGAAAATGGTAAAAAGTCTGTCTTGGTAAAATGGCCATAACTTTCTCTCAAGATATCAAATTTTGGACTTCTTACAATCATTGGAAAGCTAATTCAGAGCACTAAAACTTGGTGTAGGTTTGATTCAATGATGTCAACATTTTGTTAGGTTTTAAGAGCTCAGAAGTTAGATGTTATTTATTTTGAGCATAAATTTGGGCTTAACTTGGGCATACAGAGTCAAATTTTGGACTTCGAATAGTCAAAGGAAAGCTCTTGGAGAGCTATAGGTATTTATTCAGATTTGGTGCAGGTTTGGGATGGTTTATTTACTAATATATTTATCTAAACAGGTTTATGAGTTTTTTTTACTATGGTGACATTGTGAATTTATGACATGGTTTATTTTGGAAAGTTGGATTTGATGACATTGTATACTCAGTTTATATTTTAGATTGGTCTCATGATTATATGGTTATCAGTGTTTATTTTGGATATGTATGATGACTTGTTGGATCTACAAGTTGTGTAGTGTTGTAAGTGGTCTATACTTACAAGTTGCATTTATGGCTTTGATATGGGTTTTCTTTTCGCATTGATCTTTCATTATTGATGCATATTCATATTTTTGGCTTGGATTTGGGTTGTCTATGCCCTTAGTCACATGATTTTATGATTTTTCTTCATGTAGAAGGGATGAGATGTTGTTACCAGGTACAGTCACGGTGGAGGATTATAGTTGACTATGTTATGCTGACAAGTATTTTGGTTGATGATTATTTTTTTGGATTCCTGATTTTGGTTATGGTAGCTTATCTTCTTGGTTGAGGATCATAGTTATTTTGGTTTCTTTTGGGGAGCTCATGATTGCTAGCTTTGACTTCTTTGATGGTTTGATGCCTTGGTTGATTCTCATGTTAGATGATAGTTTTATCATGATGTCATGGATAGCTTGGATACACTGTTCAGTGGGAGCTTGTGACAGTGATGGTGTGGCGGAGAAAGATTGGTTCCTAGTTTATTTGTTGTCATTTTTGTATCTTCTTGGTGTAGGATATGGATATCATGATGCCATGGGTGACTCGGTACCACAGTTGAGTGGGATTTGTTAGCAGTGATATGGATTTAGTGCTTGCAGATGTTGGAGGGTGTCTTAGATCCTGTTGCTATAGAAGCGTCTTTGAAATTTGTTGGTGCATTTGTAGGTGGTGGTTATCTTCTTGGTGTTTGGAGATGGTGACATCTTGAGGACTCGTGGAGTTCTTGGTAGGTGTGGCTTATGCTTTCATTTGACATGTTATCCTTGGTTTTAGGATGGTTTCATTATTATGTCATGGTATACTCTTGATATGCGTTTAGATTTTGGCATATTATGGTATGTTCATATGGATCATAAAAAGATAGAAAATCTACAATAAATCTATGTTGACATTTTTGAGAAGCTATAGAGCATTACACTCCCAACAAAACTCTTCACCCTATCTCTATAAAAAAGTAGATATTTGTAAAATGTCTTAGAAATAGGTGATCTTATCAAACTTGAAAATAAGTTAGCTATTAGGATTTGTCCTAAGCTTGAAGAGTTTCCAAGTCTTTCCAAACTAAGTTGCATGGAGAATATTGAGGTTGACAATTGTGAGAAGCTATGGAGCATTACCCTCTCAACAAAATACTTAAGTCTGTCTATACAAAGTTGTAGAGATTTTCACATAGTCATAGAAAGTGGTGATATTATGTACAACTTATAGAGTTGAATATTAGTAAGTTTCCTAATCTTGAGGAGTTTCCAAGTCTTTCTAGAGTGAGCAGGACAAATCATATTTTGATTGATAAATGTGAGAAGATACAAATAATTACACTCCAAAAAACTCTCTCTAGACTAGTTGTAGACAATTATAAAAATTTGTAGAGAGTATCAATAACCAATCATTTTATGTATCTTACATAGGTGAATTTTAGTGTCTTATGTTTGAGGAGTTGTCATGTCTTGCTAGACTGAGCCATATTATGATTGACTCTTGTAGGAAACTAAAGAACTATATACTAATAAAAGTATCTTCATAGAATTAAGGTTAATCATCAATAATTGAAATAGTAACTAAATTAAACCTCAAAGTAATAGAGAAAACTATAGCACATTAATGATCAATTGAGCATCCTATGGTTCTCTAACTAAGATGTTAATGAAGAAGCTCTCAGCAAGCTCTCATTAATGACAGTCCTAGAATGAGAATGATAAAGATAAACAATGCTATTACTAACAATTATCAAATTAAATGCTAATTATGCTCTCAAATACCTTTCTAAACTCAAATTGCAAGAGGTTCAATGTAATTCTTAGATGTGTGGTTATGAATTATGAAGGATTTTGGCCTTCCTTTTATAGATTTTCCAATTGTAGGGGGTGTAGTTGTATTTGATCATGATTAAACCTTGGTTGAGTCCTTGGTTCCACCCTTTGAAGATAAAGAAAATTTTGTGTCCTCAAAGCTTGGGACAAGTAGACAAGATGAATGGCTAAGATTCTTTTTCACTTTGAGTAATTGAGATTCAATTTGGCTCGATCCATGTGAATGTCTTTCCTCAAATCTCATTGGTTGCCTAGATTTCCTCTCCTTTTGGGTTGTTGAGAGTAATTGAGATTTATTAATTGATTTAATTGATTTATTTTAGCCATGTACCCCTTGAATGTGTTGCATTTAATTTAATCCAAGACTATCCAATTAATTGATTTAATTTTATTTTGATTTAATTACACTTGATTAAAATGCTCTCAATTTTGATCTATCTTGAATTAAGACTTGATTTAAATTTTGATTGGCTAATTGTGCATTGTGATTCAATTACTTCAATTTTGTCCTTGATTTGCTTTGATTTGACTTGATTTTCTTTTATTTGACTTGATTTTCTTTGATTTGACCTTTTTTCCATTTTTAGGTGATTACAAATGCCCCTCTTTGAGTTGACGTGCAAAGCATGTCGATTCAAAGAATACTCTGATCTTGCTCGATGATAGGTCCTGATTCAATGATGGTCAATCCTTGATGTTCAATATGAGATTGCTACCAATATGATTGATATGAAACTCTCTTGATTGATCTGGTTCTCTGATGATCGTTCAAGATATGATGGTTGATTTGATTATTGATCCTGGTATGATACCTGATTTGATGATTGTATTCGATATGATGCCCCTTTCATTTGATTACAAAAAAAATTTTGATAAAAGCTTTCACTTTGATTTGATGATCAGTCTCTTGATTTTTGATGATGTTACTGTTGATGTTGATCTGATTATATTGTTGTTTTTTATTTGAAAATTTTGAATGATTGATTAATTAATACAATATGTTTCATTTTTGAAAATTACTGATGATGTGCCATGATTCACCATTTGCCCCAGTTACATATGATAGGTTAATATATGTCAAAGTCCAATTGTCACCTCCAAATTAGGTCAAATTAGCTTAAATAGGTTAAAAAACCTAGATTTACTATCCATTTTCACTTTTGTCTTTGGTGATTTTGCTCTAATCCTGCAGTGAATTTCAAGATGGTTGCCCCTATCCGAGAGAATCGATTCAAGAGGTGTCAAAGATATGCAAGGCCACCTAATTATGGACCCCCGGTAAGTTATTTTGAACTCCCTTATTGCATTTATTGCTTACTTATTAGCATTTATTGCAAATTTGAATTTCATCATTGCTTTGAATCCATAAACTCATGCTTAGCAATATTTCATTGTCACTTAAGACTGTTTACTGTCACACCCATGTATTTTAGTCACGCTTCCATGTATTTAGTTTTCGCCTAACAAAATTTCATTCTCGACTGAGATCAAAAAATTCACGCGTAGATCTAGGGCTAATAAGCCAATTTTCAGTTAGGTTACCACATAGGAAACCCTAACAATTTGATGTCATGTAGGCTATATCTCGTTAGTGCCTAGCATGATTCATTGTCAGCTATGCGTGATTTGTCACTTGAGACAAAAGTAATTTCTCTTAACAACCTTTCGATATCACTTAAGAGAAATGTTGCCTGTTATGATTAAAATCACACCTGCAGCCTTTTTTGCAAAATTTTCACTTGTACCTAATTTTTTTCTAAATTTTTTTGATGATTTCTGATACTCAATTTGAATGATTGGATTAGGTTTGTTGCATTTGAACTAAACAATTGATTAGAATATCAGTTATAAGTAATACCAACGAATGTGATTTTTCCATCTGTTATGATAGGTTCATGATTTGATATTTCACTCTCAAGATCTAGAGAGATAAAAACAATGATTTTCCTTCCTCAAGATATAGAGTTAGGAGATAACTTGATTGATGTTAGCTATTCCTTAATATAATAGGCTGATATAATTCTCTTGTTGTACCAAACAGGCTCACTTTCCTATATTATACATCTGATCGGTTGCTTTGTGGGTTATTGATCTCGGGTAGACCCTTACTCTAGCAGAGTACCATGTCATTGAGATTTGTGGTTTGAGTTTTCTTCTCGATCTTCCCTTGTTTCAACTGAACTGTGGGTTATTGACAGCTGTGGTAGAGCATTGGCACTCCGACCAAAATACTTTTCACCTTCCACATGGCGAGATGATGATCACACTAGAGGACATGTATCATTTTCTACATATCCCATGCCAAGGGGAGATAGTTTATTATGATTCTTTCTATGATTCTACTATCTTCCGATGAGTATTCAGAGACAATACTATTGATGATGATACTATCACATGGCCACAGTTTTCTTCCTTTCCTACATTGCCTGCAGTACTTGGCACATTGATTGGTGGTTTACTTCTTCCCGATCATCGAGGTCATGGTTTCTTTGTTGGTTGGGGTAGGATATTCAAGGATTTACTAGTGCAGCCTTGACATTTTGATTGGGATTCCTATGTACTGGCATAGTTATATCGAGATCTTCATGAGGTGGTATACAAAGAGAGTTATTCCTTATCTACAGGTGCCTTGGTTCTTCAGTTATGGATTTGGGAGCATCTCCCTATTACTAGGCCTATTTCTGATAGGGTTCAGCCTCATGGTTTCCCATATGCTTTTCTATACACTGGTATGGTGGTGCAACATCATTTAGGTCATCTAGTTTATTGGCACCGATAGATTGATGATCTGGATCAGGTTCAGTGGCGACCATACATTGGTTGCGAGGGTTAGAGAGAGGATGATGATGAGTTACCATATATGTTTTCTCCTCGTTGGATGATTGGCAAGTTTGATACCACTATTGAGCACTTCTACTCTGGTAGAGTTTCTAGATAGTATGGTCAGGTATAGGATATGCCTCAAGGTACAATGTTATATTCTTGGATACAGGCAGAGAGATCTATGTGGGGTCCTCTTGTTGATTACCAGTTTGCCTTAGATCAAATTGCTAGTATGGCATACTGTAGGTGGGCGATGCTTCCTGATATGGCAGATTTTGGTATGTCTCATGAGTATGCAGATTGGTGGGCTTGTAACAGGCTTATTCTTTCTACTAATCCGGCAGATCCTATCCTAGGTCCTTGTGATGGTGGTGGTGGCGGCAGTGGTGATGATGGAGGTGGTGGTGGTAGGAGATATTGGAGATGGTGAGGACGTAGGGTTCCTCTGGTTATTACTGGTTGAGGATGGGTGAGAGTTCAAGCTAGAGGACATGATGATGTAGTTGATGTTCATCCTAGGGTAGCAGATAGATAGTAGAGAGCTCATCACTAGCAGAGATAGTAGAGACAAGATCATGTAGATATAGCTAGGTAGATTCCATGAGGTTTAGACCCTTTAGTTTAGTTGTAGAGAGTTGCCTTGGCTGAGTAGGGTGATGTTCCAGCACAACAAGATGGGGTTCCAACACAGCAGGTGCCTACACAGGCTCAGCAACCACAGGATCAGGATTCATAGGATGTTCCCACTATGGGTACTATAGTATAGGAGGTTCAGGCCATGAGGACATATATGTCCACTATTCTTGGGCATTTAGATCAGGTTATCACCTTGATGCAGCAGTTCATTTCAGCAATGGTTCAGAGACAGAGTGGAGTGAGCACTTCTCAGGCTCCTCCTCCACAGGATGATAGAGGTCTAGATGCATTGGTTCCTAAGGGACCTTGATTGATTGATGACAGATTCACTCATTGTTGATGTCCTTTATTTCATGTTATTTGATTAGTCAAAACCTTTGATGTATCACTTTGTTGTTGCCATTGTATCTTGATATACTGATTTGATGGATCATTGATGAACACTCTTTTGATGATATGTGATGATATATTCCTTCGTTCTCCTTGATGAGTTGATTTATGAGATTATCTTTGGATGCAGCTATATGATGTTTATGATGCATTTATTTTGATTTATGTTATGGTTGCAATGTATCTTATTTTTATCATATAGATAGATGAATGCATTGATGTATGGATTTATGAGATGTTTTCATGTTTTTCCATGCATGGATGCAAATTGTTTTATGGAAATATGAATATGGATGATCCTATGTTTTTTATTTTTTAAATGTATGCAATTCTATCTTTAATGACATGTATGCAAATGATGTATGAGTAATGATTCTTTCTCTATTTTGCTCATATTTATGAATAATGATTAATGCTATGCATGAATGCAAAAGATAATCTCACTTTTGTTATTTGGAATCAATTTTATGATGATTTTTGAATTGAACCCTATATTTTATTTTTCCTCTTGCAACTTAAGCTAAGAAAGACAAAAACACATATATATAATGCACTTAATCTAAATGTATGCAACTAACTATCATTGTTCAAGATTTAGAGCTTATAATCATCATTGAGCACTTTTGGAATCTTGTTTTAGTACAACCATCACTAGTTCAACTATGATGATATGAATACCTTTTTACCTCTTTGTTTTCTTTCCCATCGGTCTCTTTGGTATGACTATCACTGATTGAAGCCAATCATGAGAGTGTGAATACTGATTTTGTCAGATTCTATGTTGCAAGTGGATGTTAGTATTATGATATGGAAGATCAAAATAACCAAGGTATTCATTTGTGTAAACAAGCAGAAATCTCCATTTTATCCTATGTACAAGTCCTCAATGATTCTTTGATGATCATGTTCTTAGACAAATAATACATGATTTAAAACTTTGATTTTAAGACAGTCATTCAGAAATCAGCAAACATATCATTCTTTCATCATAGCTTGTCTAGTCTAAAAATTTCATCGATTCACTAGAAAGAAATGATTTCATCAATTGAGTTAACACTTAGAAAATTTTTGCCATGTTTTTCAAATCCATAATTCAAGTTTAGTTCCATCCATTTCAAATTTTTAATCCTGATAAAAGATAAGGTCATTTAAGTCCTTGGATCAACGTTTCATTTTTAGACTCAAATTGGATTGGGATGTAGATTGGATTACGTGTTCCTCTTTTGAGTGTGATGAATTGATTCTCTGATTGAATAAATTTTGTTGATGAATCCTCACTCCTTTAGAGTAGATTGCCCCCAATTTGATATTGATTTCATTTATAGGACTTAGGACAATTTTTTGATTATGTGACCATAATCTTGAGGTACTTGCAAATGCAATTGTGGGGTTTTATTATGCAATATATACACATGCTGGCGAATGCAATATTTATAAGGTGACCTTCTAAGTATGCAACTGACTTAGACTTTCAATGGTGCTTTTTTACCAGGTTTTCACCAATTGAATGGGTCTAGCTCTCTTTTCTATTTTTAAAGCTTTTCTCTTTTTTTGCTACCAAGGTGCCTATTTGCTAGGTTTTCACCAAGGCACTTTTCTTCTTTTTTGAATTTTTTGTATTTTTCTCTTTTTCAAATTTTTTTTTTTAGGATCATATATGAATGTTTTTGTTTGCTTTATGTTCAATTTTTCACTATTTTTTATCTTTTTTGCTTTTCCATTCTTTTGGTCTTTTCAGGATCTCTTTTCACTATGTACAATAAATATGATGCTGCTCCATCTGATACTCTTTATACTCTTTTGTCTACCTCATGTATAAAAACTCTTGAGATGTATACTATTGATTGGCTCTAGTAGTTGTTCACCATTGCAATCTACTAGTTTGTAGGTACTAGTCCCAAAATTTTCAACAATGAGAAATGGTCCTAACCAATTTGCTTCCCACTTTCCTTTCTTTTCTCATTCTACTTGGTTCTTAGGATTTTCTCTCAAAACTAAATCCCCTATTTGGAATGTTCTTGGTTTGATATGTTTATTGTATGCCTTTGACATCCTATTCTGGTACACCTTCAAATGATCAAATGCTTGCTTCTATTTTTCATCCAAGAGTTCTAGTTCTTGTAGCCTTGCAACCATATAGTCCTCCTCATCTATCAATCCATGCATAGATATCCTTAAATATGGAAGTTCTACCTCTAAAGGAAAAACCACTTATGTTCCAAAGACTAATGAGAAAGGTGTAGCCCCTATTGGTGTTCAGATGCTCGTTCTATAAGCCCATAAGGTTGAATTAATCTTGATGTGCCAATCTCTCCCTAAGTTTTCCACCATTATCTTCAACATCTTCAAGATGTTTTTGTTTTTTGCTTCGGCTTTCCCATTAACCTTGAGGGTAATAGATTGAAGATGAATGATCCATCATGTGAAACTTGGTGCACAATTATGTTAAGTCTTTGTTCTTGAAGTTTTGGGCATTATCTGTTATAATAGCATGAGGTATGCCATATCTGCAAATAATATGATTGAGGATAAACAAAGAAATTTTATTTCCTCTTGCAGTTGATAGGGGTATAGCTTCCACCCACTTAGTATAGTATTCAGTTGTTGTGATGATAAATTTATGGCCATTCGAGGATGGAAGATAAATCATGCCTATTAGGTCTAAACCCCATTAGTAGAACGACCAAGGTTTTGTCATTGGGTGAAGCTCTTGTGCAGGTGCATGTATCAAATTTCTGTGGAATTGACACTTTCTACAAGTTTTGGCAAAGTTACAAGAGTCTTTTTCCATTGTGGGTCAAAAATATCCTATCCTTAAAAGTTTCTTAGCTAAGGATAATCCGTTTGAGTGTGATCCACAAATTCCTTCGTGGACTTCTTGCAAGGCTAAGTTTGATTCTTCCTCTTCTAAACATCTAAGGAGCATTCCATCTAGACTTTTTAGATACAATGTTTCAGAAATTATGGTGTATCGGGCGGCTTGGTGAATGAAGCTCTTCTTTTGATTCTTGGTTTGGTTTATGGGAAGGATTTGATCTTTCAAGTAAGTGTAAATTGGTCCATACCAAGGTGATTCATTTGTAGTTAACAAGAAAATGGTGTAAGGGTGGGTAGGGTCAAACACAAGTTGAATCACTTCTTCTACCAAGAACTCATATCTAGCACTCTGATCAGGCATCAACAAAACTGAGGCCAAAGTTGCCATTGCATCTGTTGCCTTGTTCTTTTCCCTCAGCACTTGTTCAAATGTGATGAGTATAAAATACTTCTTAAGGCTTTGCACCATGTTTTTTTAGGGTATCAATTTATCATCCTTCATTTGGTATTCTCCATTCACTTGATTTATGATTAATTGTGAATCTCCATAGACCTTTAATTCTATCACTTTCCACTCTAATGCTAGCTTGATTCCAATAACCAATGCTTCATACTCTGCTATATTGTTGATGCATGGAAATAGAAATTTGTAAGACTTAGGGATAGTAGAACCTTGAGGTGTGATGAGAAGTATGCCTACTCCTGATCCATGGTGAGTGTAAGAACGATCAAAATAAAGCTGCCATGTTTTTGCTTCTACCTTCACAATCTCTGAATCCAAGAATTCAACTTGTATAGGGTGATCATCATGAAGTGGTGCTTCTGCTAATTGGTCTATAATTACTTTCCCTTTGATTGATTTTCTATCAACATATTCTATGTCAAATTCACTAAGTACCATTACCCACTTTGCTAACCTTCCATTCAATGCTATTTTGTTGAGTAAATACTTCAAGGGGTCAATTTTGGCAATGAGCCTTATCTTGTGGGCTAGCATATAAAGGCATAATTTTTGGGAAGCAAAAACTACAGCCAAGCATGCCCTTTCCATAAATGTATAGTTCATCTCGTATTTGACCAAGGTTCTACTAATGTAGTAAATTGCCTTTTCTTTTCCTATTTCATCCTCTTGTGCTAAAAGTGCTCCCAATGAATTCTCTATTGCTGAAATGTATAAGATCAAGGGCTTGGGTCTGATAGGTGGCATCAAGATTGGTGGGTTCATAAGATATTTCTTTAATAGATTAAAGGCTTCTTCACACTTTTCATTCCACTTGAAGATTGTATCCTTATGCAAAAGTTGGGTGAAGTTATGATATTTTTCAGCTAATTGGGAGATAAATATCCGAATGGATTGGATCCTTCCTTGTAAAGATCTCATCTAACTAATGTTCTTGGGTGCTTCCATTTCCATAATAACCTTTACTTTAGTGGGATTCACCTCTATCCCTTTTGCAGATACAATATAACCCAATAGTTTGCCAAATTGGACTCCAAATGCACATTTCTTTGGGTTGAGTCTCACTTTGCCTTCAAAAAAATTTGCCAAAATTGGAAGGTGTTATTTTCTTGAATGAGATTTGGCTAGTATGTCATCCACATAATCCTCCATGAATTTATGCATCATATCATGAAATATTGTGGTCATTTCTCTTTGATAGGTCGCTCCTACATTCTTTAACCCAAATGGCATAACATTCAATAAAAATGTACCTGATGCACATGTAAAAGTAGTTTTATCTTGGTCTTCTAGTGCTATCTTTATCTGATTATACCCACTAAATCCATCCATGAGTGAGAACATAGAGTATCCTGTCATTAGATCTACAATGGCATCAATACTCAGAAGTGGAAAATCATCCTTAGGACATGCCAAGTTTAAGTCTCTAAAGTCCATGTAGATTCTGATGGATTTGTCCCCTTTTGATACTGATACTATATTGGATATCCATTTTGCATAATCAATGGCCTTTATGAATCCCACCTTTAATAGTTTTTCTAATTCCA
The DNA here is from genome assembly GCA_027943335.1 of Chamaecyparis obtusa. Classification (NCBI taxonomy): domain Eukaryota; kingdom Viridiplantae; phylum Streptophyta; class Pinopsida; order Cupressales; family Cupressaceae; genus Chamaecyparis; species Chamaecyparis obtusa. The sequence continues at coordinate 163,580 of BSBK01011469.1, forward strand.
CTTTGGCAAGTAGTGCTATATAGGATGCATTTTCCTTAGCTTTTGTTTAACAAGTTTTGCTCCTTCCTTGATATTGAGATGATGCATTATTAGATTTGGGTCTAAACCTGACATATCATCATAAGACCATGCAAAATTGACTTGACTTTCTTTAAAGAACTCAATGAATTCTATCCTTTCTTCGCTAGATAGGGATGCTGCTAAGTGGATGAATTTCAGCTCTATTTCTGATCCAATGTTTATCTTTTATGTTGGCTCAATTAAGATTAGAGATCTTTCTTCATAGTGTTCTAGTAGAACATCCAAACTCCCTTCCATAGGTGCCTCAGTTGGTTTTTCACCTTTGGAAACATCATTTATTTCTTTATTTTTTTCTTGATCTAATGTTTCCACAAAGTGGTTTTCAACACTTGATTCTTTTCCTTTTCTATTTTTTTTGTATTTTTTTTATTTTTTCTTGGATTAGAAGTTTGGATTCTCCCTTTGATCATTTTTTATTGATATTCTTTGATAGAAGAAGGTTCAACCATGTTGAGGTATTGGGACACCATGTTGTCATTTAAGAAAATTGGCAAGGTATTTGGTTCAATGGTATTCCATTCAATTAAGTCCAGGTGAATGAGGGTTAATGGGTCAACACTTAGGTTCATTTTGATTAGGCTTAAGGTATATATCTCATTATTGGAGGGTTCATACATCATATCTTGAAAACCATGAACATGGGCTTCCTCTAAATGTTCTAAAGAAGAAGGATCAAAACCCCCTCACTAGAGTCCTCTCGGGTTTCCATTGGATAAAAGTCATGTGGATTAAACCTAGCATTTGATTCTTCCATAGTAGGTCTCCATGAAGGAACATATGGTTCTCCCACCCATTGATTGATCTCTATTTCTATACTTGGTATATCATTTAGAACCACTTGGCTAGAACTAGATGCTTGATTTGGAGTTGATTCTGCCATTGGTCCTTTATTTTTGGTAGAAGCATAGGTATGTATAACATCAATACCCTTGTCTTGGCATGACTCATCTGATAGGGTCTCCCATTCCCATTCATTAGAATCCTCATCACTATGAGACTCTAATTGTAATATTTGGCTATAAAGTTGGGGATGATGTTTTTGAGTGTATCCTTCTTCAAGATACCCTATTTCCACTTTCTCCTTAGAATCTCTCCATGTACTTTCTAAGGGTTCAATGATCCCTTCATTCTTGGTGGCTAAAGGTCCTTGGCCTTTGTATCCCATCTTTTGCATGATTTCAAACCCTTTCCCATATTGATGTGTGGGAATGGTTATATTTTGGATATGTTTAACATGGGCACTTGATTCTTCACCTTTGTATAACTAGTTTAGGATTTTATTGTCTTCTTCATCCATGGCAGATGATATACTTTCTCTCACAAAGTTCTCATTGTACTTATGGGGTAGATTTGAGGGTTTCCCAAAGGACTTTTGTGATAAAGGTAGATCCATCATGGATAAGGAGTATTCACCTACTCCCTTTTGTTTGATCTTACATTACTTATCAAAAAATTTCATCATTTGGTCCATCTTTTGATAATGGGCCTCTTTGGTGGATACTTGGGTATCTTTGATATGATCCTCTTTTATTTCTTCAATAATGTTATCCTCATTAACCCTCTCTTTTCCTTTAGTTAATGTAGTTGGGTTAATGAGTTTTGATGTGTCTTCAACAATAACTTCTTCTTCCATCTTTTCTTTTCCCTTCAACCAAGAGGTGTTCTTAGAACTTTGGCCTTGCTCCATTTGCTTAGGTATAGACCCTTCAGTATTATGTGGAACTAGGGAGTCATTGATAGGCTTGACATTATTACAATATTGGAATGGGTTTAGATCCTCGCTTATCATTATCTCTTGCCCTAGATATGGGAAATTTAGGCATTGGTGATAAGTTGAAGCAACAACTTGCATTTCATGGATCCATGGCCTTCCTAGAAAGATATTATATGTCAATTTTAGGTCCAACACTTGGCATATGGTCTCTTTTTGTATGGGACCAACTCTTATAGGTAACACTATGACTCCTTTTGAGGCTTTTTCTTCATCATTGTAGGCTTTTTATGGTTATCTTTTTCTTAGGGTCAATAGCCTCCTTAGAAAATCCTAGGGCTTTTACCAAGCCAAGGGTACAAATGTTTAGGCCAACTCCATCTATAATGACTCTTTTCACCCTATGCTTATGGATAAACACTTCTATATGTAGGGGCAAATTTTGGGAATGATTAAGTGACATGCCATCTTGTTCAAAAAATGATAGGAAATGAGGTGCGATTAGGTGCCCTACCATATTTTGGAATTTTTCTACCTCCAAATTTAGAAGCACATTTGTTTCCAACAAGGCTTTTTCCAAGATATCCTTATGAATTGGTGATAATTTGAGAAGCTCAAGAATAATTTGAGCGGGAGTTATTTGTAATTGATCAACCAAGTTGTATTGCTTTGATGATGATGTTGAGGCTTGATTTGATATCACCACTTTTGAAGCATTCGTAGGTAGGATAATTTTTTATGCTTTTCCCCTAGTGACAACATTTGATGATACTTCCCTTGACTTATCTTTCACTATGATAACATTTATCATTTGATCCTCTTCTCTTAGGGTTTTTATCATGTTATCATATGTGTGAGAAAATTTCACCTTCTCATTGCCCTTTTTTTTATTTTGATTCGTATTTGATGACTCCCCCTTTTCATGATTCAAAAAGGGGTTCTTGAAGGCTGTGTGATCTCTATTATTTTGTGGGCCTTCAATTTGAATAGTTCCCTTGTCAATTAAATCTTGAACCAATTGTTTTAACCTCATGCATTCATTTGTTGGGTGACCCCTATTTTGATGATATTCACAATGATGGGATGCATTCCACCAATAAGGTTTAACTTTAGGTTCATAATCTTTCATGTCAGGTAATGTGATGACATTATTGGCAACCAAGGTCTTTAATACATTCTCCAAATATTCACCTAGGTAGGTGAATTTCTTTTTATTGTAATAGGAGTAAGACGATTTTGATTTGTCTCCACTAGCATTATTGTTGGAAGTATTGGAATTATTATTAGAATTATTGGTATTATATGGAGCTTTGTAAGTTTGATTAACATTATTGGAAGAATTTGCTCCATATGGTAGGATAAAAGGGGTTGCCTTCACGGTGTGGGCCTCCACAACTCTGTCTTTTACAAGGTTTTTGTTGTTGTTCTTTGTCCATGATTTGGATTTATCATTATTATTGCTGCACCCTTGATTATTGAAATACTTAGGCACATAATTATTGTTGTTGATGTTATTGTTTTTGTTGTTGTTGTTGTTGGATTTGTTATCCTTAAATAATTTAACTTCACCTCTTTTGACCAAGACATCTTCAATCTTTATCCCATTTTTTATAAGTTTCTCAAATGTTGGGGGACATTGAAGTTGTAATCTATAATTCATTTCTGAGGTCAAATTGTTGGTAAAGATTTACATCTTCTCCTTCTCTAGGATACTTCATGGATACCTTGCAAAAACGGTCCTCCACCTTTGTAGGAATCCTAAAAAGGACTCTCCATCTTTCTATTTGGTATCAAATAACTTGAGCATTGTGATTTTGTGCTCAATGTTATAAGAGTAATGGGTTACGAACTTGGAGGCTAACTCCTCAAAGGACTTTATTGCGGGGGATAGTTTTGAAAACCACTCCATTGCGGGACCTCCTAAGCTTCTAGGAAAGAGTCTCATTAGATATGTATCATTGTGCATGAACTCTATGCTTAGGGCACAAAAATCCCTTAAATGATCCTATGGGTCTATTTTACCAATGTACTTATCATATTTAGGAAAGATGGTATTGAAAGGAAAAGATACCATTGCTAAGATTTTGTCGAAAGGAAAAGGACACAAAGCTTCTATTGAAAAGGCCTTAGGTTCAGCTGCCTTCTTCATGGTATCAATTTTCTCTTGGAAGGCCTTTACTTTCCTAGTCATAAAATTCATAGGGTCATCTTGATATTGATCTTTCTTGAGTTGGTAAATATCAAAATCATAGGGCAGCTTTACCTCCTTTTAGGCTAGGTTTAGGAAGAAGTTCTCCCTATCTTTGTCTATTAATTTCTCCATAACCTCTAGGAAATCATTTTCTTGGGAAGCTTTCTCAACCCTTTCTTCAAGTGTCTCCTTAGGATTATAATTGGCATTGTTGATATTGTGATTATGATAGGCTGAATTTCTATCACCCATCTCTTCAAGTCTTGGTTCAAATAGGTTTGTGAAAATTTATTCTTGATTAGGGTCCTTGAAAACACTTTGGTACTCAACTTATTGCCTTGGGTTTGCAAAAATAGTGCGATCTCCTGGTAATGATACCCTATGTGTTTGGGACCGCGTGGAAACTGGCATCCAACAAGGGTTTGATTTGGAATGATCCTTGATTCGAAAATTGTTGATTTTATATTGAAGAGATTTAAAAATGTAAGATGAGTTTTCAATGGATATCTCTCACTTGTTTATGTATTCCAAACACAACAATCACACATTTCACTTGTCTCTTTTTACCCTCTTAACACAAAATGTTTGATTTGAAGAATGTTGTCATGGGTTTTGCACAAAAAGACACTCCAAGCACCTACCTAGCACAAGATTTGGTTCGTAAACATGGCTCTAGAAGGTAGTCTTGCTATTTTATCAAGGATTTAGTATTGATTCCATTCAAATAGGATTTAATCTCTCATCCCCCAAGTATGTTAAGGGGCTTCCCACATCCATTGAGGTACAATTTTGTGCAATCCATGAAGACTACTAGAGGAAGGTTGAAATATTAAAATCTATTTGTCACACACCCCATTAAGGATGCATGCGTTATGTTTTAGAGTGGGTTGGATTCCTACAGCAAAAATTGAGTGTATCCCACTTTGGTTTGTCCCTCACACTAGCCTTGTTAAGGCACAACTCAGGAGGTGAGCCCACTAATTCTCTAGCATGTTCATTCAAAGCAAGGAAAATGGAATTAAGGTCAAGCTTTTGGGAATTTGGTTCACCAAAAGGTGAAGAGCATATCCCTAACTTTTCCTTTAGTTCCCAAACACAATAGACAATTTTGTTCAATTCCTTTCACCCACTAACTATAGGGATTTGAGTATTTCTACTCTCTTCTACAAACAAGGGGCTTTGATTTATGTGTTTGATTTATCCTTTTAACTATCCAAATTACTAGATTATGAAATGCACCAATGCCACAAGCTAAGGGAAAATATTGACTAGTTGAGGCTTACGTTATTCTTTGTAGCTAACCAAATTTAGGGGCATTTTTTATTGATTTCATTATTTTTGACATTACCTTGGCAATAGCTCCTCCCCAATGTGCTTTTCCACCAACAAGTTAGTCAACACCAACAATCACAATGAGGGGAAACTAAATCAAAATTGATGAAGCAAAGAATTATGTAATGAATTTTAGAGAACTTTAATTACAAATTTTCAAAGAAAAATTTGAACTAAGGACTAAAACTCCAATTGAGAGAAACAAATTTGTTTTTGTAAGCTTCAATAATTGCAAGATAATTTTGGTATACCTAATTGTCTTCCTCTTGTGATGTCTCAAGAACAGCCTTGATTTGTTCAAAGTTTTCCTTCTTGATTGAATCTACTTTCTAGCTTCTGAACCTTTCTGTGCCTGCTCATTTACAATGAAAATATCAAAAAGAGAGTTAGATAATACAATTTATCAATTTAATAGCAAATTCAGTTAACAGACAGAAAGTGACATTGTCCAGCTAATACGCGTGATTAAATTGTTTGCAGGCATAACTTTAATGATACCAAGCGACACTAAAATTACTCAGGCGTGAACAATTTATTGCAAAGTGTAAATAGTATTTAAACTACGACAACAAACTAATTCAAAGCGACAAAAAATTAGTGCAAAGCGTGAATCAAAAGATCATAGGCATGGTTGTTTCTGTCAATTACAGAGCAAATCTTTGACATAGGTGATAATGAATTGTAAATTCATGACACTGCTTAGATTATAGGCATGACTGTTTCTATCAAAGGCATGAACACTTTATCGCACATGCGTGAATGTTTCTCTGTCAGGTGACAAGAAAAGAATGTAAGACCGAATAGAAGTGATCAACCAGGCGTGAATTATCAGCTAGTAGGCATTAAGACAGAGATTATAGGTGTCATCAAAATGATTGCAAGCGTGATGGAATTGATTATACGTGTGACTTCACCTATTTCTGCAGAAAATTCACAGAAAAGTGAAGATAAAAGCATACAAAATATGATCCAAATGATGAAATTGATAAAATGAGGCTCAAAGCCCCACAGCAGGCACCATTTTGTATACTAATAAAAGTATCTTCATAGAATTAAGGTTAATCATCAATAATTGAAATAGTAACTAAATTAAACCACAAAGAAATAGAGCAAACTATAGAAAATTAATGATCAATTGAGCATCCTATGGCTCTCTAACTAAGATGTTAATGAATAAGCTCTCAGCAAGCTCTCATTAATGACAGTCCTAGAATGAGAATGATAAATATAAACAATGCTATTGCTAACAATTATCAAAGTAAATGCTAATTATGCTCTCAAATGCCTTTCTAAACTCAAACTGCAAGAGGTTCAATGCAATTCTCAGATGTGTGGTTATGAATTATGAAGGATTTTGGCCTTCCTTTTATAGATTTTCCAATGGTAGGGGGTGTAGTTGTATTTGATCATGATTAAACCTTGGTTGAGTCCTTGGTTCCACCCTTTGAAGACAAAGCAAAGTTTGTATCCTCAAAGCTTGGGACAAGTAGATAAGATGGATGGCTAAGATTCTTTTTCACTTTGAGTGATTGAGATTCAATTTGGCTTGATCCATGTGAATGCCTTTTCTCAAATCTCATTAGTTGCCCAGATTTCCTCTCCTTTTGGGTTGTTGAGAGTAATTGAGATTTATTAATTAATTTAATTGATTTATTTTAGCCATGTACCCCTTGAATGGGTTGCATTTAATTTAATCCAAGACTATACAATTAATTGTATTTTGATTTAATTACACTTGATTAAAATGCTCTCAATTTGATTTATCTTGAATTAAGACTTGATTTAAATTTTGATTGGCTAATTGTGCATTGTGATTCAATTACTTCAATTTGTCCTTGATTTGCTTTGATTTGACTTGATTTGCTTTGATTTAACTTGATTTGCTTCGTTTTGACCTTTGTCCATTTTTAGGTGATTAAAAGAACAGTTGTAGGGATTAAAATTAATTACACTTAAATGTTTTTGATTAGGGTAAAACAGGTTTTGAATGGGCCTCGAAACCATATACATTCAGTTTTAGAAGGGAATTGTAACCCTTTGCAAAAGCAATGAAAGATAGGAAAAATTAGCATAGACCTAAAATGTGATAGCTGGGAGAAGAAGATAATCTTTATAGAGCCCCCCCAACATCGATTGCTAGGAGAACTACCAGCTTTCCTAAACCTGCAATACAACATTAGCCAAATGAAGGATAAACCCTAAGGCTCTAGCTGCTTGAAACCATTAGAGTGAAGCCAAATCTTTACGCCAACAAAAGAAAACCAGGGTTTTCAGGCACCCCCAAACCAATTATATGGGTTTTGAAATGGCTCCCATAACCATTCTGGGTTTTAACCTGGGACCCAAAACCAGCATGATGGTAAAAAGAACAATCCACCCTAGCAAAACCAAACATGAATAAATATTGCAGCTTAAATTTTTAAGTAGATTTAACTTGAGTTGCGCCAAGACTTAAGGGTTTTGAAAGGTTCCCCCAACCTTCACTAGAGAAATGGGGTTAAGGAAGCCTCCCCAAACCACCAAGCCATAATCTACCAGAAGAAAGAAAGTACAGGCAAAGAACTCTAGCAAAAAGAGCTTCCTCCAACATAGACCAAGCTCAATAGAAATACTCCTTCTCACCTCTTTCATCT